>VWZX01006829.1:0-452977 GCA_013399015.1 Galbula dea | reverse complement strand
GCCTACAACTCCCCGCAAGCTCCGCGCCTCTCCCGCACAGAACTACACCTCCCGACGCGCCCCGCGGAGCTACCCTCTCGCTCCCTCATGGGCTCCTGCTGCGGGGGCGGATGGGAGTTGGAGTCCGAGGGAGCTGTCGCCGCCTGGCGGCGGCGGCAAGCAATACTCCCTGCCCTCCGGGATACGCCGGTGCCCGTGGGTTTCCCTTTTGGCAGTTCACGGTGTTTGCGACGGGACGCGGCCCCGGGTTCCCTGTTCAGTGACGGCAAAATGTCAGCACCTGTTATGACAGGCAACGTTTTTGAGGTACCTCCTAACCATACAGAGGCAGCAGCCCAGCGCTGAGCGACCCCCAAGGACGCCTTAAGCTCCTGCCGGGGTGATGGGGGACCAGCAAAAGACCCTCCTGGCTCCACGCCACATCCCTTCACCGAGTGTTTTGCCCGTCTTCGATACCACTGCCAACAAGCCTCATTTTTTTTCGGCCGCCATCCCCTGGGGAGGGGGACACTCAATTACGGTTTGTAAAACTTCCACACTCTTCGGCGCTTTTAACTCGCAGCCAAGGGCCGCTGTGAAGCAACCTTTCGCCGCTGTCAGCGCCGCGGAGCTCCTCCCGCCACCCACCAACAGCGACCGCCCTCCCCTCGCCGTGTTTTTGAGGCAACACCCAATGGGGCTGCGGCCACGTTGTTTCCAAACACAGCAGCTCCCATTGACTGCACGCTCCCCGCCTCCCAGCTGCGGTAGGGGAACTTGCCGCCGGGCCAAGGCCGTTCCTCTGCTCGGGACTGGAACCAAGCAGAGCTCTGCCACGCGGAGGGAGTTCCACGGCCCGTGGGGCAGCCGGCGAGACTTTGCGCGCTCACTGCCGCGCACCTTTGCAGATGTGCTCCGGATGGGCCCCAGAACAGGGCGGGGGGAAAGAGTTGACTTGTTTTCGGGACCCCCCTGGGCAAGGACTACAAGGAAGCAGCCGCAGCTCACAGAGCCCACGGCTGAGCTGGGGCGCTGAGACACCCGAGCTTGCCACAGCTGCCGCGGTGATACCGTAAAAGTCGGCCAAAGAACACTCTCAGAGACCAGAGTTTAAGGTATCTGAAAGAAGCATTCCTTTAGTGGTGCCAGGCACATGGAGGATCTCTCCTCCTAACACACACGCGTCCCACCGAACACAGACCATTATTTTATAGACACAACTTACTACATATTTGGTAGATTTCCTAGAACTCATCTATATACTCATATCTTTTTCTAGAGCTCATTTGATAGTCTAATGTCCTTGCTGCTTGTGCAGCTACTCTTCTCGGTGGTCTCTGGTGGTCATTACTTCATCATCTTCTTCCCCCGCAGATCATTATCGGTCACACAATGCAGATGAAGATTCCTCCTTTCATCTTTCTCTCCTCATGGCACCTCTCCCATCCACAGAGTCAAACGTTTCATTCTGATGTGCCCTGTTGGCAAGCCAAGCTCCCCTCACCTGTTAACTACAGTTCCATGATGCGAAACCCCTCCGGGTGCTAATAAGCTAAGTCAGCACACCCTGAGGTACCCAAACACTATAGCCAGAGTTTTCAGTTCTTGTCTTACGTGCTATTTATCGTACATGTTATAAAATTCCTGATTCTCAGCCAAATTTCGAACTGATTCGCTAAACTACATGAATACATCCGATTATATCCAAGTTTAACCAAATCTTAAACCTACTGATCACCCATCACCTCAACACGGCAGTTCTGCCAGCAGCAGCGGGCCCGACACTTGCTCCCAGGGCAGGAGAAAAAGGCCGGGACCACCCACCTTTTCGGCATGGAACGGAGTGGGATGGACCAAGCCACCGGATAGAATCCTCGCTCCTCCCTGGGATGGAGCTAGCCCAATCACCGGTGAGACCCCTCCTACCGGCAGAGAACACGCCTGCGCCGCCGGAAGTCGTGGGACTAGGCTGTTCGTCATTCCCATGATGCCCCGCGGCGGCGGTGGCCATTCGAATCCCAGCCGGCTGTTCTCTGCTGGGCAGGAAATGGCGGCGCCTGGCGTTGTGGTGGTTCCCGTTCCTGCCCGAGCGACTTCTACCTCTCAACTCCTCATAGATGATGTTCCGCCGGCTCTGGATTGTGGCGGCGATATGAGGCCACAGCGGAGCGGGTCGGGGGTGGTTTGCCCTTCGGTGTCCGTGGTGTTTCCGGGCGCTGTGAGCCGGGAGACTTGCTGCCGCTTCGCTTGTGAGCTCTTTAAGCACGTTCTGCACCAGCGGCACCAGCTCCCTCTGCCCTACGAGCAGCTCGCTTACTTCTACCGGCGAGCGACACAGGTGAGGGGAGACCGTTGCGGCGTGGGGGAGGCGACCGGAAGGGTGCCTGGCTCTTGAGGCTGCGACATCGGGGTTTTCGTAGGATGCTTTCGGTTGGAAAGGATCTTTTAAAGGCGATCTAGTCCAACCTCACTGCAGTGAGCAGCAACATCTCTAGCTAGATCAGCTTACTCAGTGCCCTATCCAGACTGATCGTGACCGTTTCCAGGGATGGGGCATCTACCACATTTTCGGCTGACCTGTGCCACTCTTTCACCACCCTCACTGTAAAAAAAATTCTGTATAACTAGTCCAAGTCTGCCCTCTTTTAGTTTAGAACCGTTATCCCTTGTCCTATTGCAAGAGGTCCTGCTAGAAAGATTGTCCCTATTTTTCTCATAGGCCTCCTTTAACTACTGGAAGGCTGCAAAAAGGCGTTCCCATAGCCTTGTCTCCTTCAACAACCCTAAGTTGCTCAGCCTTTCTTTGTAGGAGAGCTATTCCAGCCCTCTGATTATTTTTGTGGCCCTCCTCTGCACCCACTCCAGCAGGTCCATGTCTTTCTTGTGCTGAGGACTTCAGAGCTGGATGATGTATTCCAGATGGGATCTTATGAGAGCAGAGGAGCAGAATCACCTCCGTTGACCTGCTGGCTGTGCTTCTTCTGATGCAGCCCGTGACACAGTTGGCCTTCTGGGCTGCAAGCACATGTTGCCAGCTCATGTCTGTCTTTTCTTCTACCAGTACCCCCAAGTATTTCTCATGGTCTTAATCTGTTCATCCCCCAGCCTGTATATATGCTGGCCATACAGAACTCCAGATAGGTGACATGTGTGGCTCTTCCCTTGTCTGCTGATGTACTCACTCCATCATAGAAGCCCACTTGCTAGTGTAGCTCAGTAACTCCTGTTTTCATGTGTCACCTGCTTCTGAAGTGCTCATTGTAGCTGTATCCTTAACTGTTACCACAACTTCCATTAAAAAAAGCTTTAGGTTAGGTAGCTAAAGCTCTCAACAAGTTACTACTTACCACTTGTCCCATTTTCTGCTCAAAGCATGTCACTATTTTGTTTGTTACTCAACTCAATGAAGAAAAGACAATGTTAAGTGGGTTTGGAGCTTCTAATTCTTGTGGGACTCCATCAGTAGTGTGATTTAGATTCAAACTGAGTTGCTGTAGAGCAAGCAGCCTTTTGTGTTCCTCTTGGATCTCCTGATTCTGTATGTGGGTACCTATATCTCGTAAGAGGAGCTTAAAACCCCTTGAACCTTCCTTGACCTTCAGGGATGGGCTGGGCCACGCTTTCTGAAGGGTGTTTTAAGACAAACATGCCCTTACACTGACTTGTGCTTATCTGTTTGTTTCCTAGGATGGAGATGTGATTAAGAAGCCACCCTCCATGGATGCGGCAAGCAGAAAGCGTCAGCAGATGTTGATGGAGCTGGAAGGAGTGCTCCAGCACTTGGAAGTCATGTTTAGGTTGACACCAGTTCCTCGTGTTCTTATTCTCCTTGGAGGCAATGTCATGAGCCCCAAGGAGCTGTATGAGCTCAACTTGGAGGGGATCTGTGAGGGCAGTGCTGAGGAGAGCCTCAAGCCTGCATCCTGTGTTCGCAAGCTCTTTCACTCGCTCTTTGTGGCAGACATCTTCAGTGAGCTGCAGGCTCTCCCTGCCCTGGGCACTGGCCTCATGCTCCAAGGCCACCGGGACTGTGGTGTCGACTGGTTCCGGCCCAAGCTCAACTACAAAGTGCCCACCCGAGGGAGGAAGCTGACTATTAACTTGTCCTCTGATGGAGACATCACCATAAGTGCCTCACAACCTCAGCATATGACTTCTACTTGGGAGAACTACATCTGGTTTCAAGCACCAGTAACACTCAAAGGCTTTCCTGAATGACCTGTGCCCTTTGGACTTGAAGGAAACAGTGAATAACCTTTGGTGCTACTTTAAGTGATAATAACTTTATCAAATATAGTTGCATTTTCTTGTCTGTCTGAATCTTGTCTCCAGGGTGTTTACTGTAACTTGGCTGTGTTCATCTGTTGGCATCTCCTGAATTGTTGTTGAAAGCAAACACCTTTTGAGGCGTGGCTGTACACAGAGAGTGACTCTCTGTGGACCTAAGTTGTGCCACAGGAGATCAATTAGTGTGTTGGCAGTAAGGCTTTGTGCTGCATACTTACTGAACTGGCATCTACTGGATACAGTCTTGCCTCCTCAGTTGTAATGCAGCTACTTATCTGGTAATAATTACTACATTAGCTGCTTGGGACTCTAAATAATATATTAATACACTTTCCCATCTATCTGGTTAATAAAATTAGAGTTCCCCATAACACAATTTCAGTTAGTTCATAATCCAAAGAGTTGGGAATTCCCAGCAATTGGGAGGTCTTGTACCTAACAGTCTTGTAGTGGTGATGAAAAGAGGTTTAGCACTCCTGTGGGAGCAGGGAAGCATATCTTCCTAATTTGTTTTACTAATCTGTAGTCCAACAGCCCTGACAATCAGTTAGATATACAGTTCAAAGTAAGAGTAAGCAGTTTCTGCTCTAGCCCTCTTCAGAGGAATTTAGGACTCTCACCTCAATATAGTAATTCTCACTTGAAACAGCACAAAAGGTAGTTTCTTGCACATTTACATCTTAGAAGTCTTGGATTTCAGAAATGTGAAGGAAATTCTGAAAATGTGAAGAGATTTCTGAAAGGTGGAGAGGAGGTGAGGAGAGTGTGATCCAGTTCAGCACTGTTTTTATATGTCAGATTCCTGTTCTAAGTCATAATGTATTGCCTGGAAGCAGAACTTAGTCCTTCTGGCCTGGTGTTTAGTGTAGGGTGGGACAGGGAGGGAAGGAGAGAAACCCTTAGAGCACAGTGTATGAGAACTGGGACTCTGCTGGAGTTACCTTCAGTCAGCTGGGTACATGCCTGTTAAGTAATGAGCTTAATAGCTTCAGACAGCTCTAGCCCAGTTGAAGAGAAACTTGAACTTACTGCAGTGTAGCAAGGTTGCCTGCAGTTTCTTGCTAGCAAAAAAATGCATGAGGGGGTAGTAAAAATCCTTTGAAAGAAGGCTAAAGGTTGAAATAACCCTGATCTTTTGGAATAGGATTATATTACTAGGAGGAATTGATAGTTTTGAACTTGGAGAACACTAGAGGTGCCATCTCTGCCTTCTCCCTTGACAACTGTTTACAATCTGTAGTAACTGCTAAAAGGAAGCAAGCTGCCTTATGTGCAGCTCCCCACTCAAAAGTATTGTTTCAGGTCTCTTGAATGAAATAGAACTTGAAAGTATTTGTGCTCAGGAGATCAAACTCCTTTACACTTCTACCAAAGCTGCTTCTAATGCATATTAAAGAATGCTAGCACTCAAGTATTTAAAGAAGCTTTTGAAGAGAAGATGAACAAGGGGCCAGTTCCTTTCTACACTCTTCCCCAAACAAGTGCAATGTTACTGCATTAAACTGTTTACATGCTGTTATACTTGAAGTAGGAATGCAGTGATGTATGGTGCTGGGAATGAAAGAAGACAAGATGCTTTTTATCTTTTCCTTTTGAAAAGCTTTTAAGCTTGGTTAGCATGTTTAGTACTATAATCATTATGGAAATAAAATGCTGGCTTCTGTCTGTGATTCCATTGGATTTATTAAATCCCTCAGAGTAAAGGTTCTGTTGGTGACAGAACAAACTGCTTCCATTCTGTGTATCTAAAGTGCAGGCTCACAGCTTTTCCACCTTTCTGACAAAGTGCATGATGTCTTGTGCCAGAAGCTTTGGTTCCTCAAAGGCAGCAAAATGCCCTCCACGTGGCATGTAAGAGTAAGTGACTATGTTCTTGAAGATCTTCTTTGCCCAGGTGTGTGGTGTGTGTGCTATCTCCTGAGGAAAAGCTGCAATCCCTGTGGGAACATGTACTCCAACCCTAGAAGACATTAGTTAGGTGCAGTTTTGAAAGAAGTCCTGGGGAAGGTCTCTAAAAACCTCCTGTCTCTGGTAACTGCCCCAGGCAGCTGGAGAAGTTTCAGCACAGCAACCCATTCTGTGGTCTGTTCTCTACTGAAGAGCTTCATTTGTCTTTGGATCTCCCTGAGTTTAAATATGTTACACCCAAAGAGCCCACTTTGTGCAGAGGCCAATCTGGATGTGTTTCAGGTTTTTGAGCTTCCCTGGTTCAGTTGTTTTGTGGTACATGGCAAGATGCCACACCTCTGTGAAAGTCAGAAAGCAGCTAGCTCATTTACTTCAGAATTTATGATACCACTGTAACATGACACTCTTGAGAGGAAAACTAAACTGGTTCAGCCTACAAAGAAACAGACTCTCCTATTTGTATGATCAATCACTTGGAGAGCTCTGCTCAGCAGCATTTTCCTGCTCAGCTTCTCTTACAGCCATCTTAAAGCCAATGGTGCTTGGTTTCAAGTACTACTCTCCAAATTGCTTCCCCAAGTTTGTGCTTGAACTAAGAACTACAACTGTTATCCACCAGCAAGCTATATCTCTCCTAATTCAGTTTAAACTCTCTCAGAAGTGCTCATTATGTTCTTCTGTGTTTTTACTGAACTGAGCCACAGCAGATCATGTTTGTTTGGTGAAGAAGCATACAGACCTGTATTTTGAACACAAACAGACTGAATATACTTTGGGAAGTCTTCTGCAGTGGCTTGGTCACAATAACACAGACACAATACCATGTCTGTTCCATGGTCAAAAGAAAAGTGGCCCTTAACTCTATTTATCAAAAGAAAACTATAAGGACTGATTTTTTGCTTTTAAACTGGGTGAATTTGCTGTTGTAAGTGATCTAAACCTTGAGACAGGCAAACATGATTGGATCTCATTTGCAAATCAGCCTTCCCCCTGCCACATCATTACCTGGCATGAGCACTTAGACCAGGATCCTTGGAGATGTTCTCCTTGTAGAATCTCATTGAGGACACAATGGAGGCTGTCACCCAATATATCATCACGTTGGTCAAGAGTTCATCAAGAGAGTATTTGCTGTTGACAGAAGAAGATGAAGACATTTCATCAGAAGCTGTTTCAATATTGTGCTGATGTCCTGAAGAACACTTGTTCCTCTTGTTTTCAAGCAGCAAATAGTCACCTATGTGCCCAGAGCAACCCTGGTGCTGAAGCAGTAGCTTGCAGGCACTCTGCTAGAAGTTTAAACTACTGTTTGTCAAGTGTAATCTTTCAATATTCAGCTTTGACTGGCCAGTAGTTTACCTATCTCCTGATTACTTAACATCACATCTTCTTTTAGTGAGTCTTCTCATGGAAGACTATCTGTTTTCTTACCTTTCCAAGCCTCCATCTGCCTTATGAAGAAATGATTTATCTGTCCAGGTAGAGAATTTCTCCAAAATATATGCAGCAAGCCCCACAGGGGAGTCATTCAGTCCACAACCTAATTCAGGAGGACAAAAGGAGAGCTATTGCAGTTGCTTGGCAGTAGATTCTTGACAAATTCACCCCAGTGGAATTCTGGCTGCAGCTGACAGCACTACAAACTCAGGTAATACCTATACAAAAGAAGCTAGCAGCTAAGTCCTGTTGGCTTCTTGGTGATGTGTGGCAGGAGCAGGTTCAGATATAAAGGAACTACACTCAGACAAGAAATTTTCCCCCTTTCTCAGGTATTTATAAAACAGGGTGAACAGGGCTGTAAAAGATTCTGAATTTCATAGACTACATGGGGTTATTTTTTAGTCTCTTCTTGCTTTCTTTAGTAGTTTGTAAGAGTTGAACTCTGAGCCAGCTAGAGTTTCAAAGCATTATCCATGACTCTTGGATTCTCTCCTATGGCAGCAGCCCCACTTGAGCCCATTGTGATTTTCATCCTCTACTTAAATTGCTTGCTTGACTTAGTTGACATCATTTTTTATCAGCCAGTTTATTCAACCAATCATTTAAATGCTTTTGCAACTCTCCACAGTTATCTTTAGATTAAACAAACCTCTGGATAGCTGTCAAATTTTCACTTAACCATTAACTTTTACCATGTTGAAATGTACAGGTATGTTTTTTGTGTGATACTCTCCCTCCCTTGGAACTTGCTTACTCATTCCTATGCTTGTTAACTCATGTTAACTAGTTATTAATGCATTAATTTAATCATGGGTTAATTTGAGGCTTTTTAATTTCCTTAGGAGCTTTGGGAAAGGAAACTCAACAGAACTTTTTTGGAAATGAATTATGTTCCTTTACTGGATCCACAGTGATTTGATTATTCCACAGCTCTAATTTTTGAAGCATGATATTATCACTTTTAAATCAGTCCTCCTCTTTAAGATTGTTCTGGTAGTGTTCTCAGAGACTAGACATACTGATCTTCATTTTTATGGGGCTACCTTCATTATTTGGCTCTTGAATAAACCAAACCAACCAAACCACCCCCCCCCAACCTGGTATCTTGTTTGTCTCCTTTTATCTCTTTGGTATTGCAATTGGTTCAAGCATCAGACTAGATATTAGTTGCCAGATCAGCTTGAGTTTCTTCTTCAGAGTCTTTATCTACTGTCCCTACTAACTGGGTCAGGCTCCTGGCTTTCAGGTGTTTGTGCTGTGTCTGCCTTTCTGCAAGTTTTACACGCTTAGGATATTTTTATGTACATTTATTTCTAGAAACTTCAGTTTCAGGACCCTGTGCTTTACTTTAAGAGGGTTTTTGCAAAGGCATTCTTTCCTCAAGAGAAGCAGCATGCCATTGAAAAGATCTTGGAAAGTGCTGTTTGCAGTCTCCATCTTTTTTTGGCAGCTATTCCTTTTCACTTTCTTTTACACAGTGATTAGACATTACCTTGTCCCCATGTCTTGCGTTCAGTCACTAGAACTCAGTGCTTCTCAAATGTGGTTGGTTCAACTCTTCAAGTTTTTACACAGCAGAAGCAGTTAGTAGACAATGTTCTTAACAATCTAGAGAAGGTTCATTACCTGCAGTGTCTGGCTTGGTGGCTTGGATGTGTAAGTACCCAGACTCACGCAGGAGATCATAGATGTTCTTCTGCATAAAAGGGTAGGTACGGCGAACATCCTCCCTGCTGAGGCCTACAAGCCATGGTAGATAGGCCCCAAGCATCACAGAAATCATCTTTCTCAAACCTAGTCTGCTGTCAAAGACGAGATTCAGATGAAGCCCTTTCACAGATCTGAAATGAAGTTAAGGAACAGAAGGTTAAATGAAGCCATTTTCTGTCACTAGTCTCTCTAGAAAATGAGTCTGAGCTGTGGTGAAAATAAATCCTGGAGCTGTGGTAGAAGCATTTCACTGAGCCAAATACAGAAAGCCCTTCAGGTTCATCATGATTAAATAAGAGAAATTTATGGGAGTTAGAAATGGTTAGAGCTGGTGCCATCTCCATCCAGCTGTGCCACTGCTATGGTGTTAGCATTAGGTACTCAGTTTCTGGATGTGGTCTATCCATGCTAGGAGCTCTGGCTGTTGATCTTGTGTTGTTCTGGGCTACAGGGAGTAGGCTGCCTTGGGTATTTTCTGCAAAGCTTGAGTAGATCACATGTGGGCACAGTACTCCTGGTGCTGTGAAGCCCAGCTGCAATCAGGAACAATAAGCTGCTCAGCCTGCACTCTAAGTGCTTTAAGTTCTCTGACCTAAGCGTGGCTACACATTATTCATTAAAAGCTAAACAATGAGCTGTGATGTCATCTTCTAAGGAAGGTATTGTGTTTCTTTTCTGATCAGTCTCAACACTGCATTTTACACAGGAAAGTGCTATACTTTGTGGGACTCTTCAGCTTCTGGAAGGCTGAGGTCCTTCCTTTCTTTTTTCTCTGCTGATTTTCAGTTTCTCTCCTTCCTGATTTAGAATGATGCTCTCTCTCCTTGAGGTCTCAAATCAAACTGCAATAGAGTTTACTTCTACAGCTAGAGAAGGAGAAGCCAAACAGCACTGAAATTTAGAAAGCATTGAGGACTGTGCCCATATCATTGCAAAGCATATGAATACAACTGAATGCACAGGGGTGCACGTGTCCCTGGAAAAAACAAAGCAGAAAGGGATGAGAGGGCAAACAAAAAGCAGAACCAAGACCGTGGAGCCAGATGATAGAATAAGAACTAAAGGCAGCTTTTCCATGCCAATTCCCTTTGCTACTCACTTTGGCAGCATCTGGGCCATGTTTGTAGTAATCTGAGATCCCCAGTCCCCTCCCTGTAGGTAGTATTCCTTGAAGCCCAGTCTGTTCATCAGCTTATGGAATATCCGAGCAGCTGCTAGGCTGTCAAAGCCTGGAGGTAAAGAGAATCACAGGAGACCTGTTTGTCCTAGTGATCATCTCCTGGCCAAAGATCATGGCCTTGTAGAGGCACGAGGATGCTACTGTGTGAAGGCACAGTGGCTACCCTGCTCTACCTCACTCCTTGGGAAAAAAGTGTGCACAAGATGATAGAAATTGGGTGGAAAGTGGAGAAAGTGGAAAGCAGACCTGGCTTCCAGCTACCACTGCCTTCCAAATCTCCACAGCCAACACCAGAGACTCAGTCACGTGGGTGTTAGTGCAGAGCCAAGCATCTGCATTCACAAATTGCAGTGCCCAAGATGCCTGAGAATGGCTGAGGTGTTACTCCAAAAATCCTAAGATGCCAATAGAGCCTTTTCATCACTTACCTTTCTGGTGTGGTGCCTCTGAGAAGCCATAGCCTGGGATGGAGGGACAGATGACCTCAAACACCACATCATCCTCATTCATGCCATGCCTGGCTGGGTCCGTGAGCAGAGGAATGATCTTGTAAAATTCATAGAAGGAGCCAGGCCAGCCATGAACCATCAGCAGAGGTTGGACAGCTCGGCCATGAGGGATGTAGGGGGGCTTCACGTGGATGAAATGGATATCAATCCCTGCCACACATGCAACACAGATAAATTAAAGCTCTAGTTCCATCACAATTTCTGTTCTGGCCTCTGAAGAAGGAGGGTGGCAAAACAGTGATTAATATTCATAGCAGAAGTTACACAATCAACCTATGGTGAGATGATACTTAGCTGACAGGGAATGCCTGGTATTATATCTATGTCTCAGCTTTTACATACAGACAGAGGTACTGATCCCAGCCCTAGATACTGAGGTCCCAGGAGATTGAGCATCTCTCTCCTGAGAACCTGGTCTTACAGCATAGAAGTAGATCTGCATTAAAATGAATAGCATAATGCAGGTAAGGCATATGAGAAACATGACAAAGTGTGTGGGTGATAAAAAGAGAAAGATGAAAAAGTGCAAAATAGAAGTTTAACTGCACATCACTTACCTGAAGTGTGGCTAACCTCACCTGGCTAAACTGGGGAGTGGTGGGAGTTATTCTAGCCTCAGAATCTGGGTAAAGTTTGCAATTTTCAAAGGTGGCTTCAAGGCAATAGCAGAAAAAAACCTCACCATTAGTTAGAACAGGTTCAGGGCCAGATGAAGCCCATCTTGAAGCAAACCTAATCTTATAGCCAGCGTGTAGTGGTCTTAATCTAGAGGAAGTTATTAATAACATAGCCTCCACGAGTGCTACTTCACTCATCATGAAGCTGTTGTGCATACTGCTGTCTTCTCTATTGTAACCTCTACAATCCTCACCCTGCTCTCTGTGCCTTTCCCAAGGAGACCTGCTTAAGCCACAGAGACCCCCCCCTCACCTTCAATAGTGGTTTGGAAATGGGGGTATTTATTCAGGAGGTCCACTTGCTTGTGCCAGTCGAACTGATTCCTCCAGTAGGCCACCACCTTCCGCAAGTAGTCGGAGTTGAAGCCGTAGTGGAAAGCAGCCCCCTCCAGCGGTGGTGTGTAGCGAGCCCGATCCAGGCGGCTGTGCAGGTCCTGTGGAAGGAAGTCCTTCTTGTGAGGGGCTTGGCCAGCTGCCCACACATGCCCTATGCCAGAGTGGGCATGGATGGAGCTCTCCTGGCTCTGCCAGCTTTTGTATCGCTCTCTGGGACACCACAAGTTCTCCTGAAGCAGTGCCATACTCTGCGTGACCTCCTGAAGTGTTTCTCTGGGGAATTCATGTAAACAGTTAATATTGTTAAACTCTTAATATAAATCCATTTGGCAGCTAGTCACAGGTGATGTTCCCCAGAGCTCAGTTTTGAGACCAGTCCTGTTTAATATCTTTATTGATCTGGATAAGGAGATTGAGTGCAAGCTTGCAGATGACATCAGATTGGGTGGGAGTGTTGATCTACTCAAGGCTCTGCAAAGGGATCTGTACAGACTGGATCAATAGGCTGAGGTTCAATAAGGCCAAGTGCTGGGTCCTGCACTTGGGTCACAACAACCCCATGCAATGCTACACACGTGGGGCAAAGTGTCTGGAAAGCTGCCCAGCAGAAGAGGAGCTGGGGGATGCTCATCAACAGCTGGCTGAACATGAGCCAGCAGCGTGCCCAGCTGGCCAAGAAGGCCAACAACATCCTGGCTTGTATTAGAAATATGTGACCAGCAGGACTAGGGAAGTGACAGTCCCCCTGTACATAGCACCAGTGAGGCCACACCTTGAATACTGTGTTCAGTTTTGGGCCCCTCACAAGGAGCATGTCCAGAGAAGGGCAATGAGGCTGGTGAGGGGTCTGGAGAATAAGTCTTAAGAGGAACAGCTGGGGGAACTGAGGTTGTTTAGTCTGGAGAAGAGGAGGCTGAGGGGAGACCACCTGGATCTCTACAACTACCTGCAAGGAGGTTGTAGTGAGGTGGAGCTCAGTCTCTTCTCTCACATGGCTAGCAATAGGACCAGGCAAAACTACCTCAAGTTGTGCCAGGGGAGGCTCAGGTTGGATATTAAGAAAAAATTCTTCCCTGAAAGAGTGGTTAAGCATTGGCCCAGGCTGCCCAGGACAGTGGTGGTGACACCACCCCTGGAGGCATTCAAAAAACATGTAGATTTTTTGGGGCACTTTGTGACATGGGTTAGTGGCATGGTGGTACTGGGTCAACAGTTGGATTTGATGATCTTAGAGGTCTTTTCCAACCTTAATGATCTTATGATTCTATGAATATATTTCCCTACAGGTTACCCATTCCCCTGTGGCACCCAGCAGTACTGGGTCCTACAGCTGCCACCTGCTAGTTGATCAGACCTTTAGGGACAAGCAAGTAGGGACAGAAGTGCTGCAACTCAGTCAATACCCCATCCCTCTTCACCATTCCAGCCCTTCCCTCTGTAGAAGCCTCTCAGCCCTGCCCCACTGGTGCCACTGCTGTCCTGACACACTCCCACCCCTCTCCACCATTCACAACCCCACTGCCAAATCCTGCTGCTCAAAGCATGGTCTTTCCACAGGAGCAGCCTCAGGTTGCATGGAGGGTCTGTGGTCTCAGAAGGTCTTTATGGGACACTGCAATGAATCAAATCTCATTCATAAAGGGTGGTGAGCCAGAGCATCATCTAATGGAGCTCAGCTACACTGGCATATATAAGTGCACTCCTGTCACCCCCCAGATGTCACCTTGAAGCAGGAAGCTGAGTGATGGAGTGGCTCCACCTTGCAGCTTTCTGCCACCTCTTACACCCCAGCCACCAGTACCTCGATTTCTTTGTCAGATGTTTCAATCTTGAAGGGTCGAATACTTTCATCTTCTTTCCCTTTCAGGGGTCTCTCACCTGAGCCCCACCATCCATCACCCATCTCAATAGTCTTGATCTTGTGCCTAGACCTCAGCCAGTAAACCAGCATCCCTCCAACCCCAAGAGCAGCCACAGGGACCAGGACTGCATTCTTCTGAGAATATTCAAAAGACCTGGGGAGGCATAAAATGGTTTGTGTTCAATAACGGAAGTGACAAGGGTAAGGGAACTGTGCTGGGGCTGGTAGTCACATCACTTGGGTATGGGCTGTAACAAATGCCTACACATCCAATGGACCCAGCAGGGGGTTCTGTTATTTTTGAAGGTCACAGGCAAGATTTGTGGCAAGGTTACCTCTGCCACTGCTTTTTAGGGACCTCAAGTGCCTGCTGATCAGACTTGCTGATCACAAGGCTTCACTTTCCCCTCTCCTTTGTGAACCAAGTGGCCCTGTGAGACAAGGGTCAATAGGATATGGGCCAATCTGTTTTAAGGCAAATACTGGAGTGAATGGGATAGTAGCAGCCAGACTCCACCAGGAGTAAAAGCTGCATAGACAGAACAGGCTGAGAGCAGGAACAGAAACAAAACCTTCAACTGCTGGAGAGAACTGGAGGTGCCCTGCTGGGTAGTGCTTTATACATAGCTCCCCTACAGATTCAATCACCTCTTAGGGCACCAGAGGCCCTCCATCACAGCTTTCTGTGGGTAGGGGTCTCAGCTTGCCTCTCTTGTGCCCTTATTTCTGTTCTACAGAGCAAGATTTCAGACTTTCTTTAGGAGTGGTTGCTAAGTCACCAGAGCTGGTTTTAACCTTCTGTCCCTCTGACCTGTGCCTCAAGCTCTTCAGCTTCACTTTGGGATTAGTAGAGGTGTCTGGGGCTATTGCAGGAGGCTGCAAGGCGATGGTGAATGAAGATTATCATTGTTACAGAGGGTAGGGAAAGGACTATGCTGTGCCCCAACCAGGGTGCTAATAAAAAACAGAGGCTTCAGCCAGCACAGAGAAGTTGTTTCACTCACCTGATCTGAGACAAGATTCTCTCCCTACAAAAAGGAAAAAAAAATAAGAGATACTTTTAGTCTGATAGTGTTGTCTGAATGGTACCAGCCCTTTGAGATGGTGGAAAGAACATCAGTTGCCAGCACCATTTACTGCCCAGGCATGGGATCCCAAACTGTTTAGCCACCTGGTAACATCTGCCATAATTTTTCCTACTTTTTTGGATGGGACAGAAAGAGAGGGTGCTAAGAATACTGCCTCCACACAAAGAGATGGTGATTCTGGGCTGTATTTTAGCTGGATAGTTTGTTGCCAAAACATTCCCTCCTTCAGCACAATTTAGATAAAAGACACCAAACAAGTGGGTAGATGTCCTTGTGGTGTTTCATCCCACCAGTGGCTGGGTTACTTCAGCCATGAAATAGTTTATTTTCACTGCTGTGTAGTGATAGGTGAACAGCCTTGGCAGAGGACTTTCAAGCTCAAAGGTTATTCTGCTGCCACCCATGCAATACTCATCGTGCTACAGAGCTGGTATGAAGAGAGGTTTGTAGGACCTCTTGCTGTTCAGAGTTCAATGAGCTGCTACACCTTTGCTACTTCTAACTACTCCTGCCTGGATACCAAGCTTTTAGGTCTTGTTTGCCTGCAAGAAGAAGAGAACATTCTCCTTGGTTCTCTTCCAGCCTGGCAGATTCTCTTGCAAGAAAAGCACAATCCAAAATCTAGCAGAAGTAGAAGTGACAAGAGCAAGTTTGGTGCTGTGCCTTGTGGAAGGCAGCTAGATCAGGGAGCTGTTTGGTGCCATACTTACAATACCTTGACACACAAAAAAAGAAAAAAAGACATGACACCCCATGAAAAAAAAAAAACAAGAACCCAAGTTTTCTGGGTGTTTCTTTTTACCTAGCATTGTTTTCCACCACTGCCTGTGGTGCGGAACCTGGTGCATGTACTGGAGACCCCAGCAGTCACCAAGGCAATTTGGTAGCAATTTGAAGCAGCCTATGTGTGATTTTAAAGGAGGTATGTCCTTAAACTGCTCCCAGACAAGAAAGAACAGGCTCCTAAGAGCAAACACTGTCAACCTCCACCTCTCTGGAGGTGGAGAAGCTTATGCAACTGGTAACAGTATCCCTCTGCACATCCTTACTATCCCTCCTGGAGTTTAGTGAGTTAGAGACATGAAAGCAGTTGTATCATGGCAATAGCACAAACTCGGCACTGCTGACAAAGCAAGCACGTCCTAGAAGCAGCTCTCTGAGCAACACAAAACAAGGCTCGGTCTAATAAAACCTCCTCCCCACTCACTCCCAGAAGAACTCAGCTGCTCCCACCCTCCGATGGCCTGGTGACCCCACAGAGGCTTTCTCCCACCCCAGCCCTGGGGACCCCCCTTCCGAATCCCTTCTCCCCACGCTGAAGAGATCTCACCAGGCATTTGGAAGGATCTCCTGCCACATGTCTGCTCCTGCTGTCCCGGCCGTTGCTCCAAGTGAAGCAACCCAGGTGTCTCCTCTGCTGGCTTCCTCTTTGGCAGTGACCTCGCGTTGACAATGCAAGTTACCTCATCCATCAGTGCCACCTACTGCCTAAGCGTGCCGTTGCAAATTAAGCTCAACGGAGGCGAATGCAAAGTCCTGCATGGGAAGGGAATAGCCTTGTGAACGAACACGGGCTGCATGCCAAATGCATAGTAAGCAACTCTGCAGAGAACGGCCTGGGGTCCTCAGCTGAGCCTAAGTTAACAAGGTGCCTTGGCAGCAAAGGTCAGCTGCATACAGGGCTCTGTAGAAAGCATGTTAGCCAGGAGGTCAAGTGAAATGACCCTTTGCTCTTTTCAGTGCTGGTGAGATCATATCTGGAGTGCTTATGGCCAGTTCTGACCTTGCTGGTAGTGGGAAGACTGGAGGGAGCCACCCATGGTGGTGTAGGGCCACCATGCTGCTGGGAGGCTGGAGCATGTGGCGTTCGAGGAGAGACAGAGAGACCTGGGCTTGTTCAGCCTGGGAAAGAGAAGACAAAGGGTAAGGTTTTACTGCTATCTACAGATACCTAGTGGAGAGCATAGGAAAAACGGACCCAGACTCACCTTGGAGGAGCAACTGTTGAAGGACAAAACACAATGGACACAAACTGCAACAAGAGAAATTCTGGTTAGATACAAGGAGACATTAGTTCACCATGGAGGTATTCAGACACTGGGACAGGGGCCCAGAGAGGATGTGGAAATGCCTTGGAGGCATTCAAAATTTAACAGCAACAAGGCACAAAGTAACCAGACCTACCTGAAGCTGCTCTGAGCAGGAGTTGAGATGACCTGATCTCCAGGTGTCCCTTATATCACATGGCTCTATACCATCTGCACCTGTGATCAGCAGCAGCCAAAAGAAAAGCTTTTCATTTTCTCCACAAAGCAATGCTTTCTTTTAGCTCAGGGAACTAGATCTCATTTCCCTTGTGGCTGGTAAAATCTTATTGGATAAGGGCTTCTCCTTCCTAAATGTTTCAGTGTCCTTTTCTGTGCTTCACTCCAGAAATAGCTTAATTCTACAGTCAGAGGAAATTATTCCCATCTTCATGAAATGTCCAAAAGGAAGTACCATCATCAGTGAGTTCTGTGATGATTAAGTCCCATCCTGCTATGAGTTGATATGCAGCCACTGTGCCATCAAAAAGCCATCAGGAAGAAAAGCTTGAAAACCCTTCATATGGTTGAAGTTCAATTTATTGCTACACCATAACTATTTCTGGTTATGTCCATCTGGGATTACTCAGCTCCAAGGTTCTATTTCCCAAATAAACCCAGCTCCCATCACTCCTGCAGTAACTATAGACAATGCTCACATGGAAATGTTACTGCAGTGTATTTTTCCAGCTGTTTTAGCAGCTGGCTACAAGCAGGAATTCCCACACGCAGCAGAACCTGCCAACATAAGGCTGGTGTAGTGTCACCAGCTGCAGCAGAAAGCACCCCAAGGGCCAGCAACGGTTCTGCAAATACTGGGTGCCCTCTAGTGGGAAACAGGAGCTCGCAGTACAAGTAATACGAGATTATGCTTTTCTGGGTTTCTGTTTTGTTTTGGACTTTGTTTTTCTCATAGTCAATTGCATATGATCATAAACCAAGCCTCCTAAACATTGTTAATATCATAACCCTCTGAGACACAGGAAGGAAAGCTAGTGAGCTCTGGTTATGAAATGAGCTAATGAACAGAGGTAAGAGTGGAGCACAAAAGCTTTGAACAAAGCTTTTTTTCTTCTTTTTTTTTTTTTTTTTAAACTTAAAAATTCTTATTCTGACCTTGCCAGGCCCTTGCTGGGATTTCATGGTGCTGGCTATAACGTGCTGTCCTTTGTCTAGAGGGTGAAGACTTTGCTGCATCATTTTCCTTTCACCTGCACAAAATCAGGTTCACTGTCTGTAGACTATTACTAGAGAGCAAATGGTGGTCAGTAGCAGAGGATCTTTATGAATATGTTCTGTTGACTTCTACCAGTGTCCATCTTTCTCCCTTTTTTCTGGTCAGTGGCCACAGTGCAAGCTGTGGGCCAGTGATGTTGTAGGGCAGGGCAATATCTGGAAGCTGCAGATATCCTCTTTGCTCTTCCAGGCTCCTGCAACCCTGCTTGCCTCCTGCAATCACTCTGTCTCTGAAATTCACTTTCTTCCTTTGCTTTTAAGGAAGGCCCTTCAGGCTAAGGAGTCTTCCCTTTGCCTCACTCGATCTTTGCTCCCACAGGTCAAAGACACTGAGTGCTGTATCTCCCTTCTTCTGAAGAGGAATGGTCCCCACAATCCAGCAGGTCCAAGCTGGGACTGGCCATGCAATTCTTCCCCATTGGTATTGTCTGAAAAAAGCCCTGCCTAGAAATGTGATTGCATGGGAACAAACAATGAGTTTGCCACATGTAGCTGTGCCCTGGGGATTAAGGAACAGCCCCAAGCACATCACCCTGCCTGCAGTGGACATGCACATTTTTTCACCTTCCCAGTGAGATCTCAAGACGTTCAGCTGGTTGGCAAGAGATTTGTTTTACACCAAAGTCTACACCAGCCCTGAATGGCAGCCTCAGTGATCCCTTCCCTGGAGGAAACACTGAGCTCCTAAGCACTTCCAAGCTGTTAATTCCTGAATCTTATTAATAAGAGCAGGCTCAAACATCTGCGAGCAGATTGCAGCAACACCTTGCTCCTGCCTCCACCAGCAGCCACCCTCCAAAGGCCTCTGTGCTACTCCACGGTATTTTAGATAAAACTTAGATGGCAGGAACGATGAACAACTTTGAGAGGGCCAGGGCCAATCTCTCCCATCCCTTCCTCCACCTTCACAAATACTCCTTTCTTGCCTAGAAAGCCATCGCCATTTCTGCAAGCACCTTCCCTTCCACATCTTTGCTTTAGTCTTGGCTCTGCACTCCACAAAGAACAAAAGTCAGCGGTTTCCCAGCTGGAAATGGCCCCTCCTCGGCCTCCCTCATTCTCAGGAGACCTCCCAAATGTTTCACTGCTACCTCCAGCAAGGACTGGCCCCTTCTGTTGCTAATTAGGGAGCTAAGAGCCTCCCCCGGGCACTTCCCAGTGAAACCGATCCCATTAAACCAATGGCAGGCAACATCTCTGGGGGTGGGGAGCAAAGTTACACAACAGCTGCGTGAAAGCAGGCAGTTTGTTACGTGTGCTGGCTTTAGAGACTCGGCAACACTGAAAACAAAAGCAACTTTCAAGTCCAAACCAATGTATTTAGGTCACTGATACCCCAGGGATAATCTCAGGGATACTGATGATGGGAGGCAGGCAGCAGGCTCTGGGAGGTTGCACTCAGAGCCTGGAGATGCAGAACGTGATGGTCCCTGGCTGTGCGTTTGGCCATGCGCTGGCAGCCTGGTGTTACAGATCCTTTCTGTGCTCTGGGAGCCTTAATCCTGGAGCCTAATGGGAGACAGAGCCCTCCTGGGCTTGGACATATTGCTGGCTTTTGGTGAGTGTGGTGGAGGCTTGTGGCCTTGCCTCAGCTAACCAAGGTGCCCAGCAGTCTGGACAGGAGGAATTTCTGGTAGAGAAGGGAACTCCATGCAATCAGTACACAATGCAGCTTTGAACCCTGGTCAGTTTTGCCAGTTTTGCTGTCTTACAATCTTAGGAGTGTGCTGTGTAATGGTTGTGTGTGCAACTGCTGTTCCAAGCCATGTAAAATGATAATCTTTCCAAAGACAGCAAGGATCGTTAAAAGAAAATAAAAGGGACTCGAGGGAGAGTCTAGTCTTAAGATCTGTAGGACAATACAGACACAAACACCCAATGGAAAAGAATATCCTGTGTGCTTTGCCATTGCTGTAGTGACAGAAGTGTTGGTGGCAGAAACAAAGGCCTTATCTCCCACAAAGGGTTGCAGATAGAACAGCATAGCTATGGTGTCTACACTTAAAAATTTATTTAATTTAACAACAAAATTTCTCAAAAAGCAATGATCATATTTGGCTGAGGCAAGAAGAAATGGCACAGAATGATCTCCATCCTTCCCAGTAACAATAAACTCTGCTGAGGACTCTGTAAGAGCAACTGTTACCACAGGCCAGATCCCAAGTTTGTTTTCTCCATCCTTGTCTTGGCAAACTCCTTGTCTTGCTTTTGGTGTGCATAGGTGCTCAGGAGCTGCAAGGGGCAGGTGTGTGGCAGGTTCTCTCTGTCCCTCTTTCTCTGCCTTAGCTCTGCATAGCCCATTTCCTGAAACTATCCCTTACAAAGAAGAGCTTCAGAGGGAAAAAGAGAAGCTCAAATCTAAACACCGGTTTTCAAGGGACATCAGCTTAGTATTAGGCAGAGGCAGAGCTCCCACGATTGGTACAGGAGGTAGCCAAGGGACTGCTGGAGTGTGGGAGCTCCCCTTGGCAGGCCTGAAGAAATGTGCAAGAGGAGCAGTGGTTTTTTTGGGAAGTCAGTCTCATGATGCATCCAGTTCACTGGAAGTTTTGGAAAGTTTTCTTCTCTGATCCTGTGCATTATTTCCTCCCTTTATGGGAACTGCACTAGTTATTTGGAAACAGTTATGTGGCCTCCCTTCTGCATAATTATGTATTCTCTTTATGGTTTTTCCTACTGCCCACTATTAGTTGTTATGCCTACATTGTATAACAACAGCAACAACAGGAATATGAAGGAACACTTCAGGTCCAGAAGCATTAAGAATCAGCTGAGCTTTTAACATAAGGATATGATTTTCATTTTCCACTGAAAACAGCTAGGCTAGTAAAACAGGGGTGTTTGAGTACAAAGTAATAATAGCACTGCAGACATCTCATCTAAAGAAAATACCACTATGGACCTTGAGCCTTATATGAGGACCCAGAAATACAGCTGGGAAAATAATTAGGTATTGTATTTCAAGATATCAGGGGAAAAGAATTAGCTATTATATTTTAAGATATTAATCTGAATATGGCAAACAAGACTATCAACAAATCTGTAAGTATAATTTTTTCCTCCAGCTCTTTAGCATTCTGGGAAAGACCAATCTAAGCAAAATCAAAGCATACATAACTGACTGGCCCTTCCCAACAGGCCAAGGATAAAGCCCCTTGCAAGTGGCAATTAAGCAAACTTGCTAAGCACAGCTTGCAGGGTGAATCCTTGCCAAAGGTTAGTAAGCAGTTCAACAAGCAGTGGAACTAATGAAGCCTCATTTCCAACACGCATTTGCAAAATACAGCAACTCTTTGCAAACATTTGTATCTTGCAGGGCCCAACACAGAAACTTTGTAACTGAATTGTGCTGAGACTTTGTTTCCTTTAGGTACGTTTATAAAATTCCTCTCCACTTCCCAAATCGATTAGGGTTTGTGAAACTTGTAACCTTTCAGAGTCCTGAAGTTGTCGAAATCAGCAAACAGATGAAAAAGTTACTGGGGGGGACACAGAAACACACCAAGGGATTGTACAAGCATTGGTCTGCAGGAAGCAAGGAGCTAAAGTGAAACTGTGGAAGAAAACCTAAAAGAGAGCATCCATTTCTTAGCAGTCTTGCATTAAGAGGAGTTGCAAGGGCAACTGAGACATAGAGGAGCCAAGAATGATCCAGTTTGGCTCCTTCGGTTTCAGTGGCAAAATCTTCAGAGCTGTTAGTGAGACCAGAGCTCACTTTCGCATCACATCCAGAGGATGAAGTGTTCAGTGAGATGGACAGATCTATTCAAGATGCAGAATGACTGGGAAAAAAACTTCAGAAGGTCCTGGTGAAGGCTGCTCCTTTTAAACTCTGATATTTTGGCATTTGCATTCGGTGGGAGCAGGAATGAACCACAAGTTAACTGAGTGGGATGAAGTGATGGCAGCTGGAGCTCTCTGGATACCAGGATAAGTTAAGGGAAGCTGGAAAATAATATTTCCCTGGCCTAAGATTTAAATGAAAAAGTCTGAGTTAGAGCTGATCTCAGGGAAAAGCTCCGGGCACCTCTGTGGGTAGCACAGTGTTTGGAGAGGAAGCTCAGTGCAGAGCAAAGCAAAACCAAAATAGATGTCATGTGAAATAGGTCAGAAATGTATCTATTACCCTAATAATCCTAAATAAGGCACCTGTGTATCTCCACCTTAAGATCAGTGCTAGGTATGGTTATTTCCATAACAAAGGAACAGAAAAGTGAGAAAAAACCTGGCACCATAACCACTGGGAGAGTGGAGGCTTCATAAGGAAAAAGCAGGATAGTTTAACTCGTGAAGAATTGAGTTAGAGGAGAGAAAAACACAATTCATTTCTAATGTGACCTTTAACAAAGTTTATTGTCACCTTCTGAGCACCTTCCATGACTTCTAATCTAGGAATTACACAACACCTGGTGCAATAGAGAAAGGAAATCTAATTTCATAACACATATAATCTGTGAGAATTTTGAGACAAAAAGAGGTGCTGAAAAACGTGACCAGGACAAGTAGCTGTAGTGATAAAATTAGTGCTATTAAAGTTGGTGATGGTGAAAGTCTGTCAGTTCCTGTGTCTAGCTTGCTGAAGCAGAGATGATGCCTGCTGCACTTTAAACAGCAGCATCCACATGAGGAAATACACTTAAAATGCAGAGAGTTAGAGCTGAGGCTGGACAGCCAGAAAAAGCCAATTATCCTGGTTTCTGTCACCATGCCACCACTTCAAAGAGTGCAGAGTTCTTTCTGCATCTCCCATGCAGTTACAAATCTCTGAAGATATCAGAGGGTTTTTCTAAAGCTGCATTTCTCTCTGGAGTAACCACCTGAGGGCAACATCAGACATGCAATGGGGCAGGCAGGGCTCCCCTGCCTGGAATATTGTGCTCTCTTCCAGGAACCACATTACCAGAGAAATTGTGACAAATGAGAGGCAGCTCAAAGAACAGCAACACAGATGATTAGGAGGCTGGAGCTATTATGCAGAAAAAAACATTACAAAAGCAAAATCTAGTTTGTCCACAGGATGATGGATTAGGAGCAGGATCCTGGCCTTCAAATATTTGAAGAGTGAAGAGAAATTATTCAGCCTAATAAAGGAAGATAGAACTATGAGTAATTGGTGGAAATGAGGCAAGGACAATGTGCTTGGTCTTCCTGCTGTATCTTTCCTACCTGTGAGATACTGGACTGAGAAATGGAGGTTTTAGTATTCTGATTTTCTAATGAAAGATCAAGGTTCTGTCTGGGCAAGCATAGTATGGGCCAGGAATAACAGACATTTGGTCAGGAGGAGTTTACGTGACAGTCAGGAGATGACAAATGGGTGAAGCACAATAGTGCAGTGGGAGAAGGAAGATGGGAATACCACAGAGTAAGAAATCCTTTGAAAAAGAGAAGTCATTCCTCCAAGAAAAGTGTCAGAAGTCCCAGGAAATCCCAGCTGTCCTCCCTCATCCACAACTTTCCAAATACATATGGTCCCAAAAGAGATCTTTCTTCTTTGCCAGCCTATGAGGTATTTTTTGGGGTGTTCTAGAGCAACACTCATTTCAGGCCAGGGCTACTTCTCCACCTTGCCATGCTTTTCCAAGGAAGCAGGTGTCTGGGCCCTTGGTAGGACATGACAGTGGTTGGAAACAGTCCCTTCTTCCACCTCCTTTAATCACTGGTGTGGCTACACCAGCCTTTGGAACATTTCAGAATGAAAATCAACTCTTTGCACAGTGATCCTTGCATGGGTTTGGGGTTCACTTTCTTAAAAAGTGCAGAACCAAAAGCTTCAGGATGATCTAGGGCCAGTGGAGAGCCCTGGAAAAGAAGCAGTTCTACTCCTGTCCAATGCATGGAGTGCCCTGTTATACCAGATGTCTACACAAGGGTCTGCCAGCTGCTCCTTATTTAAAATGCAATTGGAAAAGGGAATGCTGCACTGGCAGGCTCTTCTACTTCCAAGGAGTCAGCATGTTAACAGCAGTGAAGCTGCAGCAGTGTGGTCTAACAAGCTGGCTCAAGCCCTGGCTAGACTTGACTGGCCTTCCTGGAAGTCTGTCTTGCTGTTACTTCATCCTTGCTAGAGTTTATATACAGTTGCTATGCTGCAATTAAACACTGCTGCCCTGGTAGGCATGCTTTAAGTCTGGTGGAGCCTGCAAATTTTGGAAGCAAACTGAGCTCAAGTGACTAAACTGACTCCCAACAGAAAGCAATAGAAGCAGAATTCACTCTTTCCCTTTCCCACATCCTCTGCTTCAGAAAGAGAATCCTAATTCTTCTAAGAGTTCCATTATAGAACTGAACTCTACCAATGATGATAGGTCTGGAAAAAGGAAAGGAATGAGGGAAGGAAAAGGAAAGGAAAAAAGAAGCAAAGAGAAGAGAAGAGAATAAAGAAAAGATCTATTGCCTCCTCTCAGAGGTCTTTTTGGCACATATGGCTACCCCTTTCCTACAATCTGCAGCAATATTTTTTCCCTGAGATCAAGGAGTCAACACTCAGACACATGAGCCTATCTCAGACCCTGGATGGAGACTAATGCAGCATCTCTGCTCAAGCATTATCCCCACAGTCTGCTGTTTGCAGGTATCTGTTAAAGATTAATAATCAAAGGGCAAATAGCTTTTCGTTTGACTCTAATAACTGATTCAAGTCTGACTCTGTGTTTAAGCAAAAGCAAACCAAACAGGTGTTCATTTGTTTTCAGAACCAGTAGTTCCCAGGAAAAGAGGGCAATTTTTTCCTTCTGTCTTCTGGAGAGCTGGTGGGGGCAGCTCTATGCCCAAAAGGCCTTCATGCCTCCATGGCACAGCAGCTGGGACCCAGAGCACATAAGCAAGTAAGACAGGTCCCTATACTGCAAACTGAGAAGAAACTCTTACAGGGGGGAAAGATCCACCAAAAAGACCCCCACAAAACCAAACCAGCCAACCAACCAACCAAAGACAAAGTGATTTTCCAATAGAGGGCACTAACCCATGGCTTTTCTGGCAACCAAAAGCCCTGTCTGTTCTTTACCAGCATCCTCTGCAGGTTCCCAAACTCTGAGCCAAGGATGAGAAGGGGAAAGAAGGAGACCAGTACTGAAGTGCTTACTGCTCTATGTTGGTTTCTAATATCTCCTACTCTTAGGTTCCACTTTTGCACAGCAACATAACAAAGGGTATCTAGTGATGCATTCAAGTACTTGACCTGTGCAATGACATGAAGTGGGAGATACAAAGTGTTCTGTTACAGAAAACATGGCAGAGGTTCCCCTAGCTGGAGGAGAGGTCATTACTGAGAGACTGGTTTATTTTTCCTGGCAGTTCTTTCCTGGCTTTGTAGGGTCCTTGCCCATGGGCTGTTTTCCTGGGAGTCAGAGGATAATTTGATTTCATCATATCCTGTTTTCACTGGCTTCTGAAAAATAAAGCTGTTGTGAGCATGAAAGAAAAATAAGCATTGAGCCCTTGAAGAGCAACCTGTGGAACAGCAATAGCTTCTACAGGTCTATGTGCTCCCCAGCCATGACAACTCCTCTCTGCTGCACAGACCCTGAGGGAGAAGATGAGAGAAAGTCCAGCTTCCTCTCCTTAGCAGAGAGATGGGGACAGGAAAAGGTGTCCAAAAACCTGCTGGTGCATCACCAACAGGTCACAGCCACTACTGGTGTCCTTTGGGTGTGTGAGCAGGGCAGCAACTCAGCTTTCCAGGTGTTTTTTTGCTCTTTTACTTAGCTGCAGGGTGTCATTATCCCACTTTTCCCCTTTTGACTTCAGGAGGAGAAGAACAAGAACATGTTCACCAAAGCAGAGACACACAGGCCATCATGAATGATGTTGGTCTGGGAAATCTGGAAGCCAGCAGCCTTGTCTTCTTGGGGCCTCAAGCTGTATTCATCCTCCCTTGCTCTGAGTTTTGGGAATATAGACCCAGCCAGCTTTGTCTTACAGCTGGACATGGAGAAGGGTCATTTCACAATCATTTGGAGCAGCTCTGGTTTTGCTGCCCTCCAATATCTGTCCCATTGCATATTCCTGACATCCCTTTTCCATCTGAAGTGCTCTTCCCTGTGTGTTAGTGCCATCATTACTGCTCCTGCCTGCAGCATGCTTTCATGCAAAAGCAGATGCTTCACTACTGCAGCTAAGCCCAGCTCCATGTATGATCTCCTTGTTGCTGATTTCCTAGATAGCAAATGTTTGCATGGATCCTGGCCCCCAAATTGCCTTCCAAAAGGCTCAGAGGTGGAAGACAATAAATATTATACTCCTGTGCTTCCTGTCCTAGAGGAGTTGTGGGGACACCATCAAACACCAAAGCAGAATGTTTCATACATTATTTGGAGAGAAAAGCACCTCCCCTCCTGAAGTCTGTATAAATCCTTTGTATCACGAAGAGTTGCTGCCCTGGATACTGCTTTGTGAGTTCCTCCAGCAAGGGGTTAAATGGAGAAAGATGCTACAGAGTATCTGTGACTGTTTTACTCAGCAGGAGCCCACCTTTGGCTCCCTTTCCAGGTCACAGTGAGCTTCTGGAGGCAGCGATGGAAGCTCACTGTTAGTACATTGTTCCCCCCTTCCAACTTCTCCTAATGCAGCTGAGCATGTTCAATGGCAAGCACACAAAGTTAAAAACATAGGTGGCTCCAGGTGAGTAGAACATGCAGGTGCAGACACAAACTGCATCATAGGGTGTGAGTGACAGGAAGCCCTGGAGGCTGTCCTGACATGAACCCCTTGTAATCAAAACAACTGGAAGCATGAAGAGGAACCAACTTGCATGGTTCAGCCTCTTCCTGATGGATTCTGGTGAGCCCTGGGAATCCTGCTGAGTCTGGTGGGGCAGAGGGAGCTGGGCCACCAGAAACACACTTGAGTAGGGAGCCTGTACCATCTTCCAACACATCCCAGCCTCAGAAAGCTCTGCAGTCCTGGCAGCCCTCCCCAGCGGGAAGTTGGCTGGGGATGTGCCAGAGCATGCAACTCATTACGCACAAAAGTGCTGCACCAAAACATAAAGGAACAAGAGATTAAAGGGGAACAGATGTTGGCTGATCTTCTCCACCCTGCTCCTGGGAGGCAGTGTAGTGCAGCTGTTGTGTGCACCAGGCTCTGCTAGCTCAGGGTAGCAGGGCTGAGATCTTTGCAGCCTTGCCCTGCCCTTCAGAGGACAGTGCTGAGTTCCTGCTGTGGCAGCTTGTTTCACGGGGTGACCTTTCTGTAAAAACTCATTTAAAAGAAGCCACACAATTATAAGACATGAGCATTTAGCTGTGAGATGCTGGAGCCCACTGAGGGAAACAGTCCAATCCATAAAGGGAAAGGAGATCTGAACCACTGGGTCATTAGTCCAAGGCATGTTAAACCACCTATGATGCAAAGCTTGCCATCAGAAAAGCCAAAGAGGTTACTGCCACTACCTGGCTTTATACAGAGTTCAGCTGCCAAAACCAATTTTTCTCACTTAATGTGCAAGCCACATGATTCCCCATTTTTGTATCTTTTCTTTACCTTCCTTTCAATGCTCTCTCTGTCCCTGCCTCCCTTATTCTGTACTCTGCTCTATCAAGCCACCTCTTACTCATATAATGCCTGCACTCCCTTTCCTAATATCCTCCTTGCTCACCCTCCCTTTTTTCCTAAATCCTCAGGGAAATGCTGCCACCCACAGTGGTGTCTCTGAGGGCTTTTCAAACATTCCTCAGCCAGGAACTGAAAATCAAGAAGCCAGTTTCTGCCATTAAGTCTTCAATCATTTAAATTTCTTTCTCTAGAAGGTCCTGATGGAGAGTTTTGAGAAATACTAATCAAGAAGAGACTGCCCAAACTGATCAGCTTATCCTTTTTTGAATGTTCTCCCTCAGTATCTCTAAGCCCTTGCTACTCTTTACTGATCTCTTCCTTCTGCCAATCCCCACCACTGGGAGCTATTGTCTGCCTAATGCAGAGCAGAAGATGCCAAATTCAAACCGTTAGTTGTAACTGCCTATCACTACAGTACCCTCCAACAGCTGTGAAATCCCAGAGAATTAAGTTTGAAGACTTAATGGCAGAAACTGGCTTCTTGATTTTTAGTTACTCACACAGGTTTGCTAACTGAAGAACTGCAGCTGTAACTGCAGTGGAGCTCATTGCCTTCCAGCCTGTGATGGCAATTTTGCTACAAGCATATCCTGCATCCTGCTTTCCCTAATTCCTACATAGCAAAAAACAGGAGAGGGTGTCAGCTTTGCTGATGCACCCCTTGGACTGTCTTTCTCCTCTCCTTGCTGCATACTCCAGGGCTCTGCTGAAAGCCCAGTGACGTGGCTCCAGCTCTGAGATCACTGTGTGCCACCTTAAGAGCTCCCTGCCTGGGTACTCCTGCTCCTTCCCAGGCACCCAACACCACCAATAGCACCTTTCCCTGTGTCCCTCCTGATACAACATCATATGCTACCTGATCTTTGCAACAAAACAAACCCAAAACCAAACAAAAAACCCCCAACCCAACCCCACCTTTCTCAGCAGGTGTCCTGAGCCCCCCAGGAAGTGTTTGCTGTTCTCTGTTTGCAGATCTCTTCTCATTTATCAGGCCAGCTTGGTCACTCATCACCTTCTGATGTTAATGCTGGAAGATAGGACCACTGAGTGCAAGAGTGGCAAGGCTGTCATGCTCCAGCTGGGCAAAAGTGGAGCCTCATTCAGTAAATATTGACACTTCTGCAAGCAAACAGAAGGCAGCTTTCAGCAAGCAGCTCTCTGGCTCCCTGAGCTGATGCTGGAGCAGAGACGCTGGGTGCTTTGTGGTTACGAGCTGCTGTTTACAGAGGGCAGGATGCAGGAATGGATCTCCAGCAGCTGTGATGACAGTGGCAAATTAATGGGCTCACAGGAGCCACCAGCTGAGTGTCCACTGCCCACCTGCAATGCAAGTGGCTGCAACTACTTCAGCCTCTGGAAAAATAAGCTGTCTTTTCCATCCCCCAGCAACTTCCAGACAGGCTTTCTTCAAGAGGATAGTCAAGACCATCTCTGTTAAAAACAGCTAGCACAAACCAGAGATTTCTTCCAAGTCTTTAGTTCCCCTGACTTCCTATCCTAAAGCAGTGCCTTTAGTATTTAGGAGGTTATTGCACCACCTGTAAGTTGTCAGATTTAGGCAAGTCACAGGTGCAAGTGCATATAAACACAGAAATCATTCGCCTGAGTCCTTCTGGTGGGTCTATGGAATCAAGTAGCATTAGCAGCATCAAGTCTTACCACAATCCTGAGGTTCAGTTCTTATCCCTTATAAAAACTCCAGCCTAACTTATGTCCTAAACCTGGAGTTTTACACTCCCTCTCCAACTATTGCCTGCTAGCTAAATGGCCACATTCCCTGCACAAGTGGAAGAGAGTCCTTATGCAAAGAAGAGATGTGGTTGTAAGCAGGGGTCATGATGGATTGAGTACACTTTCTGGCCTACCTTTTCTATAACTCTGGCCCATTGTTCTGATCTCTTAATGCTCTAATTCCCATCCAGAAGAGGAGGTGATAATGCTTGCTCTATCCAGCCCTTTTTACATGTACTTAGACTGAAAGTGACTTTGTGTCACAGTTTCTTTGCTGAACCAGGTGTTGGGTGATGGCAAGGACCAAAAGTGTAAGAGAGGAGAGTGGAAACTGCAGCCTAGAGACAGTGATAGAGAAGCCAAGGATTTGGTTGGTGCAAGATCAAACATCTTGCTGCTACAACAGCTACAGCTCAAGAGTCAAACACAGCCACAAGGCATTTAAGTGCTGCTTCAACAGCACTGGGCTCCTGATCCAAACCTCAGCTTCTCCAAATCAACTGTTTGGTAGTAAATCATTTCAGCTGTTCCTTTCCTTTGGCCACTTCTGCTCCATTAGACCTCTGCAGAGCTAAGTAAGGAAAGGCAGAGCTCCAAGCTGGGGTCTGTTTTTCTGCCAAAATGACTAGAGATTGTGTCCAAGCCAGTGCCAAAAGTGCTGCATGCCTCCAGCACTGGCAGGTCTGCAGGGAATGAGTGTAACAAGGCACATTACCTAAGACCCAGAAGAGGGAATCACAGCAGAGGAGGAAAAGAAAAAGAAAGGGATGTAGCAAACAGACGATGGACCTAAAGTTAAATCAGAAGGGCAAGCTGGTGATAACTTCTGTTATATATTCATTGAATGATGGTCTGCACAATTACAGCCAGAAGCAACATTAACAGCAGGCACCAAAACTTCACTGTGCTGGCAAGCTGCATCCCTCTTCCAAAAGCCACCCATCCTGACAACTGCAGCAGTATCAGTGAGGAGCTGTTAGTATATATGATGTGGAAAATTATAGCAGGCAAGTTTTTCTAACAAACTGCTTCCAGTGTAAGACCATACAGGTAGAGAAACTCCACAGTATGTCACCTGTGCATGGAAGACAAAAGGAAGAATCCTCTTATTTTGTGGCTGGTCTCCCCATTTGACAATGAGAAAAGAGGCACTGGACTGTACCTCTGCCTTTTATGCAGAGGATAAGCAGTAAATAATTTACTTGGAGGCTTTTTCTGGCATGGACAGATGTGTATAGACACAGAAAGGAAACACTGCTTGTTGGAAGGTCACCATATATTGGTTATGAGCAGGGGAATGTTCTCACAGGAAACACTGAGGGCTGTGTAGAAGTAAACATACCTCCAATGTGGTGGGTCCCTCTTGTCCCATCCCTGGTGACTAGCTTCCCAGGGATGATGCACAAAGCCCTTGGGGTATTTACACAGCCTGTTCTCTAAAGACCAGCTGCCACTCAGCACAGTTTATCTTCTTTTCCTGATTGTTCAGTCTGTGTTTTCTTTGCTCCTCCTGGCTGCCTCTTCCTCCAGTTCCTGGAACTGCAAGGAGCTGAGGCCTCTGTAGCACCTGTGTGCACAGCAGCTGCTGCATGGCCTGATGCTGAGTGCTGCCTGTCCACCACATGCATTTCCACTGGGTAAAATAAAACCTTCCCATGCAGGTTGGTTTCTAAGCCCAGAAACTTCATATTTTCCTGGAGCCTGAGAAGTCTGGCACCTCTCTGTTTTGTTTTTCTTTCAATCAGGAAGGCTCCCTCAAAAGACCCAGATTCTGGTTGCTATCAAAACTAGGAGGAGAAAGAGTTCCAGCTTGGGACAAGCCTTGCTGAACTGTAGAGGCACAGGGAATCCAACGAGTGAGGATCTCACTAGATCCCTGCATCTGAGTCCTGCAAAGGCTCCAGATTCCAAGAGCCTTTCCACAGCAACAGGAATTGAAGCAGATAACAGCTCTGGTGCTCCTACAGAGGGTTAAAGTCCCTCTCTATTTCTGCTGGCAAAGGCTTGAGTGTCCAAGTCTGCTAGATCTCCCTGCAGGGACACAAATGGCTACACTCAAATACTTTGGGCTGGAGTAGCCCTGCCTTGTCCAGATTCCCAGCACATGCAGAGCTTAGGCAGGCCAGGCAGAAGGGCTGGCATCTCTTCCACATCCTTCCTAGCCAGAATTTTGCTGCATTCTTCTTCGTGGAACGAAGAGGGCACTGTCTACCAAGCTTTTGCTGTACAAAAGCAACTCAGTGAAGTGCACGTTTGCTGCTTGCCTGCTCCCTCCTTTCTCAGGCCTGCTGTTTGACTACCTTCACTAGACACATTACTTTTTGACTCAACTGCTGTAACAATAAAAACAATCAACACGAGTTTCCCACAGAACAAAACTCACATCTGTTTCTGGAACAGAGCAGAGAGAGAGATTTCTTCATCCACCTCAGGTCCTTTCTAAAGTTACAAGACTGCAAAGAAAAAAATCCCTGGAAAATATGATTTAAAAAAAGAGAAGTACTTCCTAAAGGCACAAACAAAAGCTTCCTTTGCTACCTTCAGGTTCTATTAGCATTAAGTCTCTCCCTTTAAAAACAGTGAGGGGGAGGAGACACTATAATGTTACTATTCATAGCACCCAGGGAGATGCTGTTTAAACTAAACAGAAGAGAGATTTCTTGGATGCTGCCTTCTCCCAAGCCAAGTTTTGACAGGGTAGGAATGAGTTCCTTGATGTTCTTACTGCTGGGGGAGCAGGGGAGGTGCTTTGGTGGGTCCAAAGTCTATGAGTGTTTCCAAGGTAGGATTTCTAGCATATCCAAAGGAGCCAGGCAGCAGCCAAGGTTACTTCTGGCTTAAGCAATCAGCTCAATGGACTTTAGCATTGTTATATAATTGTAAACAGAAGTCCCCTGGGATTTTGACCCATGCTGTTGTGCTCTCACAACAAGTCATTTGTGAGGCATATCTCCCCTTCAGAGTCCACATTAGTCAGCAATGTGGAGCAGCTGTCAGCTTGCTTTGTGAGAGAGGTGCTCTCAGTGACCAGAGCCCAAACTTCTGATGCTTTAATCATCTCCCAGGGTGTTATCTTACAGCTTTTATTCAGAGCATGTAGCCACCTCCTAACCACTTCAAATTTCTCATCAAATTCACATTGTAGGTTTATAACTTTATTTCTCCATGCAAAACAAGGAACATCATCATGTCCAACCTTACCACAACTCTTTTACTGCTGCTTCTGCTGTTCCATTGGCTCCTCATTCACACTCTGCAGATGAGCTCTTGATTCCTCAGGATCAATGAAAGCTTTGTCACTGACTTCTACCAGACCTAGGCTTCAACCTCTAGCCTCTGGCTGTCACTAAACATGTATTTTAACCCAAATAGAGTTTCTGATTTCAGGTTTCTTCACAGCATAATTCTTCCAACCACTCAGCAACACCCACATCTAGCAGCCTACCTGAGCTCCTATTTCTGCTTACAGCAGGGAAATAATGTTTTGCAATAGCCTGCAGCTTTCACCTACCCTCAGCCCACTTCATGCAGCTGTGGCCCATTATTTCAAAGACAAATGATCTCAAGCTGCCAAGATGTGATTTTGGGTTAACAGAGGCAACAAGTAAAGCTGTGGTCAAATGAAAAGGAAACAATTTGTTTTGTATTTTGAAACTGATTAAGCATTTGCACACTGAGAGCCACTGAAGTCCTAGAACTAGGTATACAGATCAGTCTTTACTGACCAGAACAGCTCTCCCCCAAACTAACTACCCCTTAACCTATCCCTGCTGGTAGTGGTAGCTGTAAAACAAACAGTGCTTGAGGTTGCCTCGTGGTGGTTCTCTGGGAAAGGAGACTTGGTTCAAAAGCACTGTTTTAGTCCAAGTGTGCATGTCTCAGGGGCTCAGAAGTTGGCAACAGCTCATCCCACGGTGATTCTACTGTGCCAGGTCCAGCTTTGTGAAGCGTTGTTACTAGTCTGAAGTGAACTGTAAAAGAAACTATGGCTGCCTAAACCAGGAGTCCACCACAGCACCCACTCCCCTGCCCTAAACCCCAGTTTTCTTCCCAATGGAAGGGAGGAAGCATGGCAGGGAGGAGGAGGAAGAGAGGGCAGACAGTTCTACACCCAGGCTGCATCCTGATGAGCAAGCAGGATGTGACTACAGTGGACACCTGGGCTTCTGAGCTGGAAAACATTTTGAGGCCTTGCAATTCCAGGTGGAACTCTGTGCTTCAAAGGTTGCTATGAGCATGAAATTGCCCTGTGGCTGCTTATAAAGCCCACACAGCTGACTGTGTCAGGCCCACCTCTTTTTCCATCACTGTAGTGCTGTGCCCATAGTGGGCTTGGTCATGTGTTTTCTCTTATTGTCAGGGAGGAAACCTCCCTTGCTCAGATCTGCAATGACCTACAGACCTTGCTGGGCAAGGACAAAGTCACTGTGCTGCAGGAAATTCCGAGGTAGAGGTAGAAGCAAAGGCAAATATAACAGTCACTGAATGAAAGCAAGCTGGTTGTTGTTGTTATCATTACTATATGTGACACTACTTGTATCCAAAGATTAATTTTGCAAGGTGCAGAACAAACCCAGAATTACTCTCCACCCTTGCAGTTTGCTGAGCTCACCTAAAGGAAAATCTGTAGAGCTGGAGCATTTACTTGTTCACTTCTTTGCTAGAAATGCTTTAATTTATTTAAAGATCAGAGAACTGGAAAGAGAGATCAAGAAAGGCTGGGATCTGCAAGGAATCTTGTGTTTCAAGTCTACAAATGATGATTTTATAGGGTTAATTAGGTTTGAGGAGAGATGCAGACAATGACAAACAAATCAAGGCAAGAAGGAGAGAGGCTGGAAATAAATCTCAAAGGATTATGATTCTGGGTCAGGTTATTAAGAAGAGTCTTCATGCAAGCCCATGAAACCACAGGCTGCTTTCTCTCTTTAGATCAAGTAGGAGACTCTTAGAAGACAAGAAGGAAAAGCTTCTCCTACTGGAGCCCTGTCAACAGAGGTTCAGTTGATTACCAACACAGAGTATAAAATGTATTTTACAGGGTGGTCTATTACTTCATTCAGTGACAACCCTTCTCCTCTCACAAATGGTCAGCTTTCAGTAGCTCTCTTGGAGGCACCCATCCATTCAATATTTGACATTTCTCATCCAAAATGCCCTTCTGATTGGGCAGTGTGTGGTTAAGATTTGGCTAAATGAATAGGGACAAAATCTGCACTTGAAAAAGTTCACATAAATCTGAAGTATGTGCCCTAAATGAGACTTACACTTGTTGTTAAACCAGAGTAAATGAGAGCACACTTTAGCCTCAGGATATCCAGCACAGGAGCAGGAATATAGTTAAAAAAAAAAAGGGGGGGGGGAGGATTATTTTGCAACTGCTTGTAAGATTTAGGGCAGATAAATAAATAATAATAGTAAGCCTTTGTTTCTGAAAGCAGAAATTCAGTCTACCCAAAGCACCATCCAAGTCATTAATGGATTCCCAGGTGCCAGTATTTGGAAAGGGTATTAGCTATTCAAACAGTTTAGGCAGAAGTCTCTGCTCTTCTCTCTCCTGGGTCATCTCAGATTTCCTCAGTCTCTGCCCAGAGCTGAGCACAGGCAGGAAAGAAAGGCTGGAAATGTCAAAGGACTAACATTTTCTCCAGAACTAGGAAGAACAGACTTTTAATCTTGCAGTAAAAACTAGCAGAACTCTTTGTTAGTGCAACTAACTAACTAACTAAGGGTGGCTGGGTGAGGGCCACATGCTGCCCATGGAAGGACAGACTCTGCAGCAGATGCTGTGCAGGGAGCCCTATTTTCAGATATGATTTACCTGGCTCCACTTTATTACTGGGAAAAGAAACCACATAAAAGTGTCAGCATGACACAGATGGGCTGTTCAAACAGAGTAATTCAGCAGCAGGTGGGAAGAGTGAAACCACACAAAGGCAGAAGGCTTGCAGAGGGGATGGCTGAGCTCTGCTGACAAGTCAGTGTCCCAGAGATGGGGATGCAGACACCTCTCTGGGTGTTTGGTCACCTGCAGCCACCCAGCCCACCTGAGTTGGTCTGTAGCTTCTGCACAGTTTTAAAGGTTATTGTTTTTCTGTTAGAAGGTGCCTGAGACTGAGCAGAAATTCCAGCTCTGGAAGTGGTTTCCAGAGGGGGTAAAAAAACCCCAAACTAGAAGTGTTGGAAATAGCAATGGCTATCAGAAGTGCCTTGGGAAAAGGCCAGTGGTCTCTGACTGGCTAGCAAAGGGAGAGATGCAGATGTCTCCTATGGGCATCATCTCTGCCTAGATAAGAAGCAAAGCTTACTAGAATGAAGGATGTTTCCTGAATATGTCATCTTTAGTTCATGAGCTCTTCCTTGTCAATTGTTCTGATCCCAGAGCTCCTCTGGATCCACTTCCTCACTTCTGCTCTGGGCTTTCAGCTGGTAGGACAGAAATGCTCCATCATCAGCTTGCCACATGCTTTTCTCACACATCACCCAGGTCTTTGTTGCCCCTGTGCTTAAACAATTGAAACCACCTGCAAGCTGCAGGACTTGTTGGGCTTTCTTCCAAGGGCAGGTTCATTAAACCAGTGTCACTGCATTTAAAGCATGGTGGGTGCAAGGTCAAAGAGCTGCATCTCACCCCTCTGGGCACCTGAAAAACACAAAGAAAGATGTGTGTGTTCAGTTGCCAGCTGGAAGAATCACAGCTGCTCATGTGATGCCCATGCAAGATGATATAATCAGGACATTGGTACTTCTTACCCCAGTAAACTCTTTACCTGTCCCCTGTGCCAAGAGTGGTCAGGAAGATTGATGCTATTAGGGAGTGATGAAAAACATGAAATTGAACCTTAAAGACACAGAAAAATTCATGTGGCAAAATAACAAAACTCCCTGGCTCTTGTGCCTGTCTTTCCCTGAATAGGGCAGGATAAGCACTTTTTTGGACATACTGCCTGTCCAGGATTATGCCAGAGAGAATCTCCAGGGAAGTCTTATCACAGTCATGCTGCAGATTTCCTCTTTATCTCAGCACAGCTGTTCCCATCCTGACCTGCTACCCTGATTTCTTGCTGACTTGCTACTGAGAATTCTACTGCAGGGATTCCAGATGTGGAGGTGCCCAGCCCATGGCACACTTTGCACCTTCACCCCTTTCCTCTCTGCATCTCCTAGTGACTGCAGATCCAGCTCAGGTCTCACTAATGGAGAAAATGCCATTGGTCCCAGACAAGCCAAAAGCCCCACATCCTTTTTCTTTGAACAGTCTGCAGCCCAAGTATTCCCAGAATTCTGTCCTATTTAGTACAATCTCCAAGGCTCCACTGGACAGACACAACCCTGGACCCCTCTGTCACTGTTAAATTGTTCCTTGGCTCCAGTTCCTCACTTCATGCTCAGCATTGCTCAAGGCTTCTCTTCACAGTTCTTGAAGTTTGTTCAACTGTTTGTCACCCACAATCTCCTCTCTTCTGTCAAGCAGCCATCTATCATGACTTTCTTACTGAGAAAAACTCTGTGCTTTCTTGTTTATCATCTTTCACAGTCCTATTTTCTTGTAATGTCTTATTTACAAGGAAATGATTCAAAGCTGCAATGTTTCTGAAGCCAGAAAGAGTCTGAACTTCTGAGATAACTGAGAGGAAAATCAGCTTTTTTATTCAACACACCTGGGAGAAATAACCCTTATCTATTTTTTGCTGCATCACAACCAACTGCAGGCTGTCCCTACCACATGGAGAAGTGACTTGGACAGTGGATAGGAGTATAACTTGTCAGCAGTGTCAGCCTGGTAGATGCCCAGGACAGTGCAGCAGTCTTCCTTCAAAAGTAGTTTGAGGGAAGTCTTCTTCATCTGTAGCAGCAGAAATGGTGACCTGTTAATAACTGTTTTTCTTTCTCTTGAGATAAGGTATACTGAAGAGTGTGAAGGAGGAGGAGCTCACTTCCTACTTCACTAAATGTATTTTCAAACGTGTTATAAAGCTGTGCAAGCACACAGGAGCCACTGTGCACTCAGCAGTAACTTCTGTGGATTTCAGGATGTTTCATCATTTCAGGGTGTTTAACTCTGACGCTGCAAATAGTTCTTGTGAGCTTCAGTACCTCGATGAGAGAGATGAGTGGAAGGGAACAAGAGTTTGATTTCTCACCTAAAAGGATGCCAGCTCCAACAGGGTGGAGCTGGGAGGAGCTGATGCTGTTTGGCACACGGGTCCGTGTGTGTTCTGGGTAAAGGCAGGAGAGTTCAGTCCTCTGATGGGAGCTGCTGTGTGTTGCTGGAGCGTGGCACCTTCCTTCCCTCCCTGAAGCAGGCCCCAGAGAAAAGTGCCTAGCCAGGGGCCAGCTGAATGATACCTGGTACTTTGCTTCCCTCCTGGCTGCCCAACTGCAGAGTGGCTCCTCTCTTGTGGCTGGGATGGCAATGGATGGGAGAAGCTGCTTTCAAACTGTTTAAAAACAGTGATGGTAACCTTTGACCTTGCTGAATAGCAACGCTTTTGACCTTTCATTTGTTAAATAATACAAGCACTTACTTCCCGATCCTTATCAGAGTTTAGTAATTGGGGTCAAGACAAAGCAAGGCAGAGTACAGTTACCCACCAGACTTTGCTGAACTAGGAAGAATTTCTTTAAGCTATAGATTTCCTTTTTGATAATCTACAGTCAAGACAGGCAACAACTGCAGACTGGGTGCCTTAGAAGATCCAGAACAGGCTAAAGCACCTCCCAGCTGTTAGCATCTGTTTTGAATCCAGCTGTGGCTGACAGTGGCAGAAATTCATTATGGTCTCAAGTTGCCTCTCTGACTCATATGAAATGTTTGCCTTGCAGTTCTACTGAACTGGCCAGATAGTAGCCATAACATCAAATATTAACACAGTTCTAGAGACTTGGGTGATTAAATGAATTTACAAAGCTTGAAAATTCCTATTTCCATAGAAAAAGTCAGACTACAGCACACTGGTATGTGACAGTGTGGACAAAAAGTTTGTGGTCAGTCCTGTGTGTTCTGCAAAATTCCCACCAAAAAGAGGCAGTTAACCTTCAGGAATCTGAGTTGCTTTTTGTGTGGCATAAGTAAACCTAATGGGTCAGATGTGTGCTATACAGCTCATTAAACCTCTCACTTGACAGACAAGCAGGTGACGCCTGTTACAGGCAGTGCTCCCAGAATCAGTGTTTTCCTTAGAACAGGAAACGGGATGAAAGGGAAATCCAAGAATTTATGACCTGACAATGGATTGAAATGTAAGTGCACACACATATATTTATTTATATACTGCACACATATGAAAGCTTAAACTTCCTAAAGACGTCAAACAGAAATTCTATTTGTCTAAGCAGCTGCACAATCTCATTACTTATTTACTGCACTTTGTATTAAGCCAGACTGCAATTTTAGAGTAGGAACTGTTTCATGGCTGGCTGTCTGCACATGATTCAGCAAAATGAGCCCCCAAAGAATGATCCAAATGCTGTCATCTATAAATAAGGCATTTATTTATAGATGCACATGAGCTACATAAGATCTGTACAAATGACACTGTAAGTAGTGAGATTCAGAAGGGGTCTTTTTGCTGCTGTTCATTTAAGAAATTAGGAGAATGGGGCCCTTTGTCATACCCCAGCTAAGGTGCAACATAATTGTTATGTCCTCCAGCTTTCTGGACCCAACCTTTGGATGTAAACCTCTTGAGATTGAGAGACACCTACGCAGGTCTGCCACCCCTAAGTGCATGCTTAGTGGGTTGCTGCTTGTCAGTCTCTGGGTCTCCGGACAAAGTTAGCTTTACACAGGGCTGGCACAGGCAGCTGCCTCCAGGCTCTCCCAAGGTCCAGCCTTCTCCTTCCTCGTTCTAGAGGGAGCCCACGGCTGACCCACGGACGGTGCACAGCCTTCTCGCCGTGACTGCCCTGCTCTCCTCAGCTCCCCGCGGAGGGGAGGCCCGGGCCGAGATGCCATCACCCCTTGTCTGCTCAGGCGTTGAAAGAGCAGCGACTCCCCTCCCGGCGGGGCCTGCCACGCTAGGTCCTCTGCGTGAGCCGCTCTCCATCTCTCCATCCTTCCCTCCCTCCCGGCTAGGGGCCCGAAACCGTCTGCCCACCGGGAACGGCTGCGACAAGCTACCGGCACGGCTTCCATGGCAGCGGAGAGCCAAGACTCGCCGCTGCCATAGCACTACCGTTTCCATCTCTCCCGCTGTTGCCAAGCCACTGAACTTCAACGTTTCGGGCCGTTCGCTCCAGCGGAAGCACATCCTCGTCTTTAACCCCTGCCCGCCCGAGAGACGCTGCCTGGCAACGGCGACGCTTAGCTGCCATGGAGGCATCGTCGCTGCCCGCCGCGCTGGAGCTGGTGGCTGGCGGCGGCGCGGGGCTGAGCCCGGAGAAGCGGGCGGTGCTGGGGTCCTCGCTGCTGCTCCTTCAGCGCGATTATCGCTTTGAGCGGGTCTGGTTCTGGGGCCGCATTCAGGGCGTTCGCGGCGCCTACTACATCGCCGAAGGGCTGGGCCCCGACCGCGCTAAGCCCCGCAGCCGCCTTTACAGGTGCGGAGGTCCCGGCTTACAGCCGCTCCGTGCCGCGGCCGGGAATCTCCCTGGGGAGGTGGGGACCGGGGAAGTCTAAAAAGGCCTCGGGAGGCCGGTTTGGGGCCTGGGGGAGAAGAGAGGGGACTGGGGAGCTGGGGTGGAACTGCCCAGCTCTACTGCAGGGAGCCTCGTTGTGCTCTGAGGGGCCTAGCAAGGATGCACGGAGTCCTGCGCTTCAGCGGGCTCTGGCCTGTGTCGTGCTTGTCGCTGACAGCTTGAACTGCGTGGAATGGAGCCTCCTGCCACCAGCGACCGCCGAGATGGTTGCACAGACTGAGCAGCTGAGGGGCCGTTTCCAGGGAGATCCTTCTTTTGAGTATGAGTCCACTGAGATAAATGAAGAGTATGGTGAAAGATTGCTAGAAGATGCTAAGGAGGTAAACACAGAAAAACACTTTGGAGCTCTACAGCTGTACTTCTCACGCTGGACAGCTGGTGGCTCCTCCTCCCTGTTCGTAAGAACCAGCCTGAGCCTGTGCTCAGTCAGAATATATGTAATTTCCTCTTCGCTGTGTAGCTTCTTGAGTGAGCTCCTACTTCAGTTACTCCCGGAGTAAGGCAGCTCAGAAGTATTCCTTCTCCCGTAGGTTTATTATGCATAACTGGTACAGATCCTCAACTGTAGTGTCTGCAGCTTTACATAGGAGCTGCAACTACCATTCTTTTTATATATATATATATATATTTGATTTATAACTGAATAGACAGGTCATTTTAGGGGACATAGTGAATCTAGTCTGTCTGCTCGTGTTTCTGTTCTTACAAGAAGAATGTCCAATTTGTGGTCATTCTCTTAGTGCCACTGGGCTCCTAGCTGATAACTCTGTGATGTTTTCTGTTGTCACCTCAAGTTTGTTTTCAGAAATGAGAAGGATAGCCCTGCCTTTAAAATGTGCTTGTTTTCCTTTAAAGCCCACGATCAAGGAGGAGATCCGACTCATAGCTACCATAGAACAGATAGACAGAGAGGCTGGCATCATCCCCAGGGGAGCATTTGTGAAGACTCCTCTTGGGTCTGTGCATGAAAACAGGAACTTTGAAGGTAAATTCTCATTGTCTTTATCAGGATTAACTGTACTTTGATCACAGAGGCTGTAAATTAAAACAGCTTTCTCTAGCTGATGTTTTGATTTCAGGTTTATTTTTGCCTTGGGTAAGATGAAGAGGGAGGAGAGAATCCAATGACACTAATGTTCAGGTGCATGATTCAGCTCTGGAAGGTGGGAGGAGAGTCAGTAATGGCTCTGAGTCATGAAACTTGTAGTGTCATTTGTCTGTGTATAGTTCATGTCAGTGTTCAGCAATTCTAGCTGCAGTGAATCCTGGATCTAGATACAGGATGTAATCAAATGGGCACAAAGAGTTGGTCTCAACTCTGTGCCTGTTACTTTACCTGGGGCTGCAGTTAGCATGGTCTGTAATCCACAATACCAAGGAGTGCTGCCACTCATTTCTAGCAACTCTTTGGTCTTCTGTGGAGACCACTGGAGAAAGATTGTGATTCTGTTGTATGCTGTGGGTGTTAGAGAAACAATGTATTTGATGCTATAATGAATGTTAGCCTAGCTCACTGTATTAATGGTCACCAATGGCTGTTTGCAGGTCTCTCTCTGACAGAGGCAAAAAAGCTAAGTTCCTATTTCCACTTTACTGAGCCTGTTAACCTGAAAAATAAAACCCTGCTGGAAAAGGCTGACCTGGACCCATCCATTGACTTCCTTGACTCTCTGGAGCATGACATCCCACAAGGTAAAAGGGAGTAAACTCAACAGAGGCAGTGAAAAGGAAGAAAGTCTGAGAAGTCTGGGATGTGCTGAGGTTGCAAGTTGTGGTGACTGTAGAGTTGGTGTGCTTGGGAGAAGCTCCTGCCAATCTGTAAAGGAACTTTGTCCTTTACTAAAGGATACTTGTACTTAATTCCCTTTCTAAGCAATTCTAAACACTTAAAATGGTAAGATCTAAGTGTACCAGGGCTGTTGAATCCTCACAACAGCTCTGACCACACCAGAAGTTACTCCCAGAGTGCCATATTCCCTCCTGACTTCTGTAAAGCTCGTGACAGTTGCTATCCCTGTGGGGAGAGAGAACTCCACCAGTGACAGAGGGAATTTATGTGGTTTGAAGTATTTCACACCTCTTGTCCCACCCTGTATTGCTGTTCTTTATCTAAATGGGCTCTCATTAACACTAAGCTGCTATCTCTGAGAGGCTGCATTCAAATGCTCCTTTGATAAACTGTGTTAGAAATGCTGCAGTGCAGAATACTCTGTACTCTAATGGGATTACACACTGTGGAAGGAGAAAGGAAGATGTGCTTGCTGGAGTGCATCTTCAGTTCACTTCTCTACTGTTCTGCTAGACAATTGTTAAATATATTTGAAGCCTCTTCCAGGGATTCCTCTGGCAGGATATTTCTCTAGAGAGATAGGAATGACTTGTTATTTGTTTATCACTGCTTTGTTTTCTGACTTGCTGCCTCTTTTTTTGGTTTTCTTGTTGTTTTTTTTTGATTGGCACACATGTTTTCATATCCTGCTTCTTGGGACACAATCAGAATTTAGGTTTGCTATTTTATTCCTGTCTTGGAGTAGCAGGATAGGATAGTAGGTGACCTGTGCCAGAGGGGATTGGCTGGAAGGAGAATGAATTGCCAGTGCTGCAAATAGCTTTTCAGACTTTGTCTAATATATGTATCTCCCAGTTTTTCCTTTGGCAAGGAAGACCTGAGAGTGAACCTTGTGAGCTTCTGTCTGAATTCTGAACATTTTTGACTGTTTAGAGCATGAAAAGTGCAAAAACTTAAACCATTCTTCAACTTCCTGAGAGTGTCCTTGCTGCAGCAGTTTTCCAGAGGTATAGTCTGGAGAGACTGCACATTTTTACATGCATCAGATTGGATTGGTAGCTCTGTTCTACCCAGCAGCAGATAGAATTGGGACTCAGCTGTGCCACTGTCACATTTGTCTTCCTTAGGCAACCTGAGGTGTGTGTAAATGTGAACCTTTGTTCCCTTCCCAGATGGTTGTTGCTGTTTAATGCAGATTTCAGTCTCCTCCAAAAATGTTCCTTCTCAAAGAGTACCTGAGCTCAAGGTAGCTGAGTGCTTAATGGAAGAGAAGCTCTGGCTGTATTGTTTGGACTGCACCTGGGTACTGATGAGATGAGCTTGTCAGCTGAAGGAAGGAAGACTGGGTACAGGTCAGCAAGGCAGGTAGCCTCTCTAATTGCCCTGTCACATGCAGATAGGAGCTCTGACATTAAAGAAAGATCAAGCCACCCCCCTTTTAACATGCATTCAGGTTGCTTGTGAAAATGGGGGGGGTAAAAAACAGCAGGGCAGACACAGGCTTTCTGCTGATTTTATCAGTGTGGCTCTGCCAAAGTTGCTCACTCCTGGTTGTTGCAAAGCACTCAAACTCTGGTTCTTGGTTTACTTTCCTTCAACTCTGCCAGTGTGTGTTGGTCCTGATCCAGAGCAGACAGTGCTTTTTCTATTTCCTGAGATGTTGTTCATAGCTTTGGTAAATCCTCTCATTTTGACCTGAAGTTTTTCTTGCCTTTTCTGGCTAGATGCCTTCTTGAATAGTTACTGTCAGAGCAGAAGTAGGAATTTTCAAATCTGTTGCATGTAGAGTTGTGACTTGAAGCCAGAATTCCCTCTGCCCTCAACAAATACATCTAAAGTGGGCCAGGGGTGAGTCCCATCTGAGTGTTGCTCCTAGCCTGCATTGGCTAGAATTCCTCTAGTATCTTAAAAAGACTTAAAGAAGAGGACTGAGGGATTAAGGGTTGGTTTTAACCTGTCTGTAAGTAACAACTCTGGTGGAATAGTTTTCTTTCTTAATTGGAGAGTGAGCATCTGTGATGGCTGTCAAGGAGGTGACTGTCATAAAATGTATGGTATGTCATTAGAGGAGAGCAGAGGTGTCTTAGAGAATGGAAAGTTGGAGGCAGAGAGAACATTTTATATGACAGCTGAGAGGTGGGAAGAAAGGAAGTTAAAACTGGGTTGTCTCAAAGATACAACAGTAACAGCAGAGAGTTTAGTGCAAGATTGGAAAACCTGGAGGTTTGTAACCAAACTGCCTGCCATCCTTATCTTTACCACTGGTGTCTGTGGTGCTTGCAGGTTCCAGGTTCTGCCTGTGTGTCTATCAGGTCAGGTTATCTGTGCACTTTTAAGAGTTCAGAATATGTTGCTGCTCCTCCCCTAACCATACTGGGAGTCTGTTTTTTCTTGGTGTCAGCTCCCAGAGACAAGTGACTGTGCAAGTTAGCTCTTCATAAAAAGAAATCCTTTTTTAATCCCAGTAAAGTGGTTGAACTTTCAAGAACTGTCTCAAAAGCAAATTCAATTTGTTTATCTCCCTTAAAATCTTCAGCTCTCTGAGCCAAACTCCTGAGTTTGAGTGGCCTGACTCATGATTTTGGAACATGGAGGGGTTGTAATACTGATCTTCTGTCACCACAGTTATCAGATCATGTAATGCTTCCTTCTGATCCAAATGGCCAGCTGGCCAGAACACTGCATGCTGGGATCTGTAGGTTTTGCTGGCCATATGTCTGCATTAAAGATAAGCTTGTTTGCTGAGGGCTAAGCAGACAATCTGCTCAATGTTATGCACAATTAGATGTAGGCTTTCAGCTGCTGGCACATGGCCAGTGTGGTCCTTTCTGCTGCATGGAGTTTGACACCCTGGGCAATAGCATTTTTAGGAACTAGGGTTGTGGCAGTTTTGCATGTGCTTGGAGGTAATGGAATGGCAAAGCAAATGACAATAATTCCTAGCATGCCAACAGCATTTTCACTGGATGGCCTAATGTTGTGTAGATATGAAATAATAGTCACTCAGCAGGCATTGAGAGGATGGGCAAAGTGAGAATGGAGGCAGCAGGATGGTTTTCCTGGGACCATGGTATTAGATGAGGCTATGTTACATTCTGCAAGGATAAAGGAAGGGGATGGGAGAAAGCCTGAGGTGCTAGTGTGGAATGGAAAGCTTGGGAGGAAGTAAAACAGGGGATGGAGAATTCAGGGTTTTGGTGCTTTCAGACTCCAGTTCAGAAAAGCAATGACTGGACTCCTAGGGTTTGTTACAGTTTACTGACTCAGACCACTTTGATATGGAGATAAGGAACACCAACAGGGCACTGGTAAAAACTGATGCAGGAGGGGAGGTATATTGGAGGCAAAGGGAAAGAAAAATGTAGATAGGAAAAGATATGAGTGGAACTAGGATTTGTATGAAAAGACTTCATTCAGAAGTTGTGCCTCCTCATCAATAAATAGCTGCTTTTGGCTGGAAGCCTGCCACAGTTCACTGGTGCAGTAACAGTAGGAATTAGAATGAAAACAAACCAACCAAACCCCCAATAACAACATGAAATACAGGAAGTTGAGAACCATTAATGATTGATATAAATTGGAATTTATAATGCCTACAAATGACAAAGGAAGCCAGGGGAACAGAGTAGTTCTCTTGATTAGTAGTTGTGATTCAGAAGTTTTGAATGGGTGTAATTCTGGAGGGGGCTAGAAGGGGACTCAGCTGAGAGCAGTGCCAGTACTGGTAAACTTCAATATTCTTCTATTTATAAATGATCTAGAAGGATTGGTGGACAGGCAGATAATGACAAGGGCAAGACAGCTAGAGAGATGTGGCAAACTGGCCTTACTTAAAGTACATTTTGATGTAGCTACCTGTGAAATCATGTATCTGAGAGCAGGAACTGGAAGCCAGACTTGTATTCTGGAAGCTCTGGCTCTGAAAGGAAATCCAGGCACAACTCACTGCACATCAATTCCCAGTCTAATCCTGAGACTTAGAAAGCTAATATGATCTGTAGATGTATAAACAAGGGCGTAGCAAATAGGAACAGGGAGGTGACTTGACTTTTGCTTATACTGTTAGTAGAATCAGAACTAGGTTACTGCACATTGCAAAACTGGAGAGCTGCAGAAAAGAGCCCCAAAATGATTCAAGGGCTGATGAGAGACATAAACAGTTCAATCTGTTTATCTTATGGAAAAACCCCTGGGAATGACTGTATTACACTGTGTAAATATTCCATGGAGTTTCAGTATTAGGTACTGAAGATCTATTTAGTTTAGCAGACAAAGGCATAACAGAAACCAGCAGCTGAAAATTACTGCCAGAAAACCTAAAATGCAAATGAAGTACAAATTTTAGCAGGGAAATGAATACCAGTTAGCCAGTGCAATGGAGGAGTCTGTGTCTCCTGGTATCTCAGCATCATGCTACATGTCTTTCTGTTGTAGCCAAATGCAAATTGTTAGTCTCAGACAGGAGGAACTGAGTTCAGTTTAATGGGCAGTGGTGTGTAGGAATCCAGAACAGATGACTTCCTAGTGTGCCTGGCTGTAAACTTGACAACAGCTGTGCAGGGTGATGTTTAGCTTGGGCTTCTTCTTTGTCAGTGACATTAACACAAAGGTGACAATGTGTTCCTGAGACAGTGACCCTCAAGTGCAGGACTCTTGGTACAGCTGCCTTTGCTTCCTGAAGACTCAAAAGACTGAGGAGATTCCTGACTTATCACTGTCCATTGTGGATGGTCAACTGGGGAGCTGAGACCTCCCAGATGTAATTGCTGACTCTGTAATGCTGGGAGAGATGTTATTGCATCATTCTGACTGGGTGTACAGTGGCAGGTGGGATCACAGGGAGTCTTGCCTACTTGCTGTTTCAAAATTCACCTAGAGGAGGAGGAACAGTGCTTTGACAAAAGATAATTTCAGCTCCTTTACCATTTTGACTGTGGAGGAAGTGACAGCCACTCAGTGAGTAGCTCTATTTCTTCACCTGAAAGTGCAGTGTTTTTGGAGAATTCCTTATACAGCATTACAGACAAAGGGATTTGTGGCTATTTCCTTGGCTGAATACTTGGGGCACTAACCTTTCTGTAAGCTTGCTGAACAGTAGCCTGGGTTAGAACACTAACCTCCTGTCCTCTGAGCTTCATTAGCAAGTTCCTTATCGGTTTAGCAAAGGCTGCTGCTTAATGGGCTCTTAAAGATGGAGAAGTTGCACTTCTAAAGTAGGAGCCAGTTTCCTTTGGCCACTTTTAAGGGCCATTTTGGTAACCCCATCTTGGCTGTCCCAGAAGCCTAGGTGCTGGAAGGAAGAGGGCCTGGAGACACGAACCTTCTTTATCTCCATGCATTAACACCACTAATTAACTCCCCTTCGACTCCCCCCCCCTCCCTCCAGGCGATTAATCCCCTATCAGCCTCGGACTCCAGCCACTTGAAGAGTTTGTGTCTGCAGAGGTATTTACAACCCCCAGCTAGCCAGCAGAGAGCAAGTCCACCCCTTATCAGGGCTCTAAGACAAATGGCTGCCTATCTCCCCAGTGGCCTTGCAAAATCCAGCAAAGTGCTATGCTGTGTTGGCCACCTACCGTCACCCAGCCTCCCTTCTCTGCTAACATTTCACAGATGTGACCTGAGCCCTCCCCTTTCATTGCTTAACAATAAGCAGCACCTCCCCAGCTCTGTGAAAGCTGAGAGCAAGAGCACTTTACTTCTTAGCCTGCCAAGAGCCACACGGGGACAAGGCTTTTCAAGCTGTCTCACTGAAATCCAAACTAAAAGACCCATAATGAATGAGTGGGCAGTGCTTTGTGTTAGCGAGGATGAAAAAAGGGAGCCAAAATGTAGACTGAAATACCTAGTGTGGCATTTTTGGTTAGGAGAAGTGATCCTTAGGCTCAGTGAATGTGTGAAACTGAGTTACAGTATCCCATGGAGTTACCTGACCTTCCTACAAGTGGTTTTGACAAATAAGCTTTAAACACAGTGGTACAGAAGGAGTAAACCAGATGACCGTGTATCAGAGCAGTTGGCTTTCAGATGTGAGACTCGAATCCAATATCTGGATCAGCATTGGTACCTGAATTTCTCTGTTAAAAGTGAAGTCAGCCATCACTATTAGAAGTCATTTGAGGATGGCTGTAGCTGCTACCTTCCAGCAGGGCGCACTATGGTGCCAGCATTCTCAGTGCTGAGCACAGAAAAGGAAAACTGCAGAAAAGTGAAAATGAGAAACAAAAGCACCAAGAGCAGCATCAAATTGAGGAGAAGGTATGGCCTGAGTTTCTAGGCTGTGTGGTATAATGACCTCCAAAACGATTAGATATGGAGAAGATACCCTGTCCCTTCCAAGTTTAGGCAATTTCTGGCATGGTCACTGGGCTTTTTATTAGCTTCCTTAGCAATCACAGGCACTCAAGGGCACACAAATACATAAGCATGTCTCCTACATCCTTCAAAAGTAGAGACACTGTTCACATTTGCTAGTGATGTGTGGACTGGGGAGCCTTTAGAGACTATTAAGGCTCCTGCTGCAGTGACCTAAGAGAGTTGCCTGGGAGCAGTAGAAGATGTTGTCCCTCCTGCAAGCTGCAACGCTGCCAGCTCTGGAGTTCAAGATCAGACTGGAACCTCTCACGTGGCAGCAGAGCAGGAGGATCCCAGAGCCAGCTAGTATTATAGCTTTTGACTGTCTGTCCATGGTCTGCCTTGATTTCTGGAAAGGAGTCTGTTTTCCTTGGGCTTTGTGTCTGTGGGTAATAAAGCAGTGCATTCACTGCTTTTGGGTCCTAGGTCTGTATCACCTCAGGGGTCTTGTTTAGTCAGAGGCCTTGGATGAGTTTATACTGGAGCAGGGCTGCCCATCAAATTGAGAGCTGTGGTGGAGTCTTTCACCCTCCTGACTGCTGCAGTGAAAGAATGAGGACAGAAGCAGAGCCTTCATAGTAGCTTTCCAGGGATTGTATTTAAAGTTTTTTCCTCCTCAGTAAAATAAATCATTGCCCACCCTGTCTCCATTTCAGCTCCTGGTTCACTGGACATGAAAAGGAGATGAACTTCTTGCTGAACTGATGGGAAATGCTGGTAAAAGCCTCTTAGAACCAGAAGTTGTAGTTTTATCACCACATCAGTCAGCCTTGGCCTAACCCTTTCTCTAGGGAGTGATGAAAAATTACTTGCAGGGGAAAGCCTAGGGCAGTTTATGTGTCACTGAAGTCAGAATGAGGTCAGTTGTTGCTAGGACTGATCTACTTCTGAAGGGGCTCCACAGAAGGAGTGGCAGCTCCTGCCGGTGCAGCAGATGGAATTGGTGCCAGCCCTGCATGTAGCTTTCCTCTGCTGTTTGGTGCCCCTTTGACCATAGAGGGAGTCAACAGGCATTGTCTTGTTTTACTGTGCACAAATACAGGGACTGAAATTCAGCATGCTGAAGGGGTGTGTGGCTGCCTGTCGAGGGAAAAGGACAAGGGACAGTTCTTCTGTGGGTGTATGTATACATATTTGTACAACAGTTGAGCTGTGCAGGGACAGCTAGGCTATCCCAGGCACTAGAAGATGCTTAGCCAGCTTTAGTGTTTAGGATTAGCTTGAATACACCCAACTGCACTGTGCTGTGGGGATATGGTCAGTGTGACAGTCTCCTCAGAAACTGGTAAACTCTTAAGATAATTTGGGCCAGAATTTGTATCTAGCTTAGTATGAAAACATTGACAGTTTATAATCTGTGCCATCTGTTCCTCATCCTATTCCCTTTTAACTAGTCCTGCTAACTTGATGATGAGGTAAGAAGTGCAACTGGGGGACAGGCAGGGCTTGTATGCCTTGCCCCTCCTGCAGGAGGGTAAATTGGATGTGCTCTAAATGCTTAGAGCATTGGGTGGATTTTGAAACCCAGCATGGACTGCTTTGTGTTCTCTCCGAATTCAGAGATCAATGTGAGGTTTTTTGCCCCTAATCCAGCCCCTGTTCATCATTATCACCTCCTCAAAGTGGCCAGTGCTTTGTTACCAGGAGAGGCAAAATGTTACAAGGTGGCCATAATCTCCTCTGAGAGTCAGACAGATACTCTCCCGTGGGTAAGAAAGTGACAGTGACCGACAGCTCGAGGGGAAGCAGGCTAGAACAAAGCTGTCCATTGCATCCTTTCATCACACTGTTAATCTTTCTTTCAAAGACATCACGTTTGTTTGGTGACAAAAGCCCCAAAGAAGCTGAATTGAGCCTGAAATCCTGTAGCAAGATTTAGAGGAAGCGTCTTTCATTCAGAGCAAGGAGGGGCCAGAGACTCCTTCTTTTTCTTCCTCCCGACCAATGGGCTCCCAGAAGCCCACGAAGGTGACGGATTAATGCAGGGGCTCCCCAGGTAGATGCTACGTGACTGCCGGCACGCTCCGAAAACGTTTCCACAGCGACCAGCTGAACAAGAAATATGGTGTGTGACGAGATTCAGCCTAAACTTGTGCTCTGGGAGGAGGATGCTTTACCACTCTGAGAGATTGCAAAATGTACTCTCAAAGACCCAAGATACAATGATCTGTATTGTAGGTGTCAGAATCCAAATAGCAGGGATTTTAATCAGTTTTTCCTACTGCTTAGAAGTTCTGATTGCATATTGTCTCGCTGTTTCCTCTAGTGCACAGACCCAGTCCACACCTTTGTTCTGGATGCTTTGTGTGCCAAGTCAGCATCTTTTCCTTAACAGAACAAGGATTCTAGCTCCATTTTAATTATCAGGTGGATTTAAGACTAAAGAGCAAGCTAAGCAGGCTATAAAGGAGGCTGTTCTGTGTGAGCTTTTTCAGTTCTTCCCATCCTCTGCTGCTCATTTATGTCTCTCTATTGTCCCTTCTTTTGTGTTGGCATTGCTGGCTGTACAGCCAGGTTCCAGCTGGAAAAGTAACTTTATTTTTGGCTAGACTATTTTTCAGCCAGATCATTTCCCTGACCTGGTTCACTGAACAGTAAATAAACACTTTTGTGGTCTCTGTGATGGAAGAGTGAGGAGGGGGAGGAATAAGGGTTTGTGGGCAGAGGCTGCTTCAACTGGATTAAACAGCACTGTTGTCAGATGTGTAAGTATGCCCTGAATTTCACCCAGTACTTGGAGGCACCTGAATACTGCACATCTGGGACAACACTGCCATCCCCAAGTCTTCCTTGTCAGCAGGAAACAGGTACCTTGTGTGTAAATGAAAGGTCTAGGCCTGTCTTAATCATTTGTGCTGCAGAGGGTCCCCAGTGGGAGAGGATAATGGGGTGAAAAAGCCTCTGAAGAAAGATCACTTTACTTTGAGGTTCGAGCATGCTTGCATTTGTGTGTCAAAGACATGGCAGGCATTAGGACCATGCAGGAGCTGCTTGGCAGCATCTGTTTGTAAACTGTGCTCTCCTGGCTCTGGAGGCTTTTTAAAACAGTTCTGAACCTGCAAGCAGTCTGTGTTTTTATTTAATTATTATTAAATAGTTCTGTGGGGAACGGGAACTATTGACAGCAGCGTTAACATATGGGGTGCAGGTGGCGTGTCAAGCAAATGAAAGAGATTTAGCTCGCAGCCGGTAAGTGGCATGAAGGAGCTGGAGCCCCACAGACGCCTGTTTGGATGTGTCCTATGGCTGGTAGGCTGTGCATGGAATGTTCGTGTGGTGAAATGTGTTAGGAGCCAGAGCACAGTGACCTTTCCTTCCAGCTGCTCTGCAACTTGTCTCTTTCCTACAGACAGCAAAGGAGAAGTAGGAAACTCTTTGCAGTGTAGGATTTTCTGGTGGAGGGAAATGGAAGCTAAATCCCATGGGGGTAGTGTAGCTTTGTCAGAGCTAAGTGCTTGGGGTCAGGCAGCCAAGCAGCGGCTGCTTTTGGAAAGGGAAATGGTTACGTTGCCCCTCTCTGGGTGTTAATATTTGTCCTAGAACTCTCTACTCCACTCTCACTCGGGACTGACTGCAGCAGGAGATGTTACAATGTGCTCTTCTGGCAGCATATTGTGTTAATGGAAAGTGCAACCATGCTGTAGCTGCTTTTCCTTTGAGACATTTCCTCCTTTGAAGAGGCATTGATAATGTCATTTTTATGACCTTCTGTGAGCTTTTGTGACATGAAGCCTCTCTATCAGGCTGTCTAGCTCTTGAAGCTGTTTCTTCTCAACCTTGCACTGAAATGAGGCATTGCTGAATTGCCTCCAACTGCAGCGATGTTATGAGAGGTCATACTGAAAGTGGACCAGTTATGGCAGGGAAGTTCTTCTGCAAACAGCCCTCTTAAAAGGCTTTTGTTTAAAAGCTAATGTCTCACACACCCTATCGCCTCTGTGAATGACAAGATTCAGCCCATAGTTGAAACAGACATGGGGGATGAGACAGGGATTTTCTGTTGGCGACTGGAAAGGAAGAAGAAGCTGAGAAGGAGGTTGACTTTTGAAATTCAGCCCTGGTGTCCTGGCAGCTGTTGAAGGGCCATAAAAAAGCCAGTGGTTTAACACTGGGTGAACATCAGGATCTTCAAAGCACTTTTGTTGTTTGGGAAAGATGTAAGGAACTCCTCAGAATTCCTGCCTGTGTTTGGAGGGGTGGAGGCTGCAGCCTGATCCAAAGAGGGAATAGGAAGCTCCAGATCTTCATCCAGCGGATATTTTTCCCATGCTCTTTCCTCCCACACAGCAGCTCCCTCCCTTCCCTTCTGGAGCAACAGGAGATACTTTCAGCACAGACAGTGCTTGGCTTCCTTAGATTTGCTGGGTGCAGCTTTAGAATTAACTTGCTCTTTCAAACAAATGTATTTTGAAGAATGGAAACCTCACTAGGGCAGTGTTACTGTGAGGTATCTCTAGTGTGGGAGCAATGACTGCAGCTCCCTGCACCTCAGTGAGCTTTGCATGATGAGTGGAATTACCTCTGCTGCCTGATTTACTGACAATACAAGCTACAGCTTACACATAGATGCAAGGTAAAATCAGTATTTAACTCTAGGAAAGCCAGCTTTTACTTGCTGACTTCTAGTTGTATGGCTTCCAGTGCAAATAATAATCATCTTCATTTTTGTCTGACAACTTTTAGCTAGGAATCTGGGTGTACCTTACAGACTGATGCTCTCAGCTTCCCAGCCTCCCATTAAGAGACACATTGTCTGACAGAGAGGGTCAGTGATGAGCACAGAAACTGCCATGGGGTATTCTGAGCCAATGTTAGAAAAGATTTGAACCTAGCATCCTGCTTCTACATTTTCATTATAATACAGACCTACACCTACCTCTGCAATGACTTTCCTCCAAGAACCATTTGTAAGAGGAGAGACAGCATTCCATTTTCATCATTCTCATCCCTTTTTACATTTTAGTGTTAAATGCATTTCTAAGGCTTTCTCTTGAAGGAAGGGAGAAGAGAGAATTCATTTTCAGCTATTATTTCATACTGTTCATTAGCTACTGATGAAAGTACTTTTAGAGTGATCTATTACATCATTATTGCAAACTTGTACAAGAAAGGTGAGCCTGAAAAAGCATCTTGTTTAAAGACTGAGAAGAATACAGTTGTCTTGCATCTTTTGAGGACAACTTTCTCCATGTTCCACAAATTCAGATATTCTCTGGATCATTCCCACAAATGCTGCTAACATGGTATGGAAGAAGAAGAAGTACTGAGAGAATGAGCTCTAATTTCTTCCTTTAAAGGACCAAACTAAGTAGCTAGGTTCCAGAACTTGAATGAAGTGTCTTCTTAGAAGACAGACACTAGCATTGTGTATCAAATGCAGTTTCTGAATGGCTTATTTGTGTTGCACAAGTCTAGTCTAGAGAGGTACACTGCATAACTCACTTTCATCCCTCAGTTAGAAAAATGTCCCCAGTGCTCTGGTTAGCAAAAGGTGGAAGGTGCCACTGCTGCTGCTGTTTGGCTCTGCAAAAGAAAGAGCAGCTCTATGACTAATGAGCATTCTGGCTGAAAACAGGATCTGAGGGAAAATTCCATTCCAGTTTCTTCCTTCTTTTCCTGTCCTCAACCTATGTTGCATGGGTTCAGCTGGGATTGCCCTTAAGTAACCTGCTTGTTTGGTTCAGGTCCTCGTTTCACAGGGAGACTTGGGAAGCATTAGCAAAACTTTCTTGTCCATATTTGCATGGAGCTAGATGCAGAATCAAGGATCAGAGAAGAGCTGGGAACTATAACTTAATATTCCTCAAAGGTCTCAAATTTATGAAATGACAGATTTGAGCCCTGTGAAGAGTTTGTAGCTTGGACAGATGGTAGGGAAATGAAGCAGCTACACATCACAGCCTTCAGAGCTGTAGCCTAAAAGTGAATGGAGCAGTCTTCAGTTACATCTGTCCACCTGTCAGGTGTGAAGATGCATAGGAACTTCCTCTGATCAGCAGAATTAACTGCTGCTGAATTCTCCACAGAGATTGATAAGCCTTTGTGAGGCTGGGTAAATGTTCTGAGGAGATCATGGAGTGTATTGCCCCAGAGCATAGATAGCAGGATTTATTTGAGGAAGATAGACTGGTGGAGCCACTCTCTATCATTCCTGAGACAAACACAGCAGCAGGACATACCACAAGAAAGAAAGGATCCTCTACCCTCTCACCACTAGGCAGAAAGGGGAGACCTAGATGAAGGGGGAGAAGGGAAACAGGTTACTGCTCTACTCAGTGCTGGTGCAGGCTCACCTTGAGTATGGTGTGCAGTTTTGGGCACCACAATATAGGAGGGGTATGAAGCTGTTGGAGAGCATCCAAAGGAGGCCCACAAAGATGGTGAAAGGTTAACAGAAGAAGCCATATGAGGAGTGGCTAAAATCACTTGGTTTGTTCAACCTGGGGAAGAGGAGACTGAGGGGAAACCTCATTGCAGTCCATAACTTTCTCATGAGGGGAAGTGGAAGGGCAGGAGCTGAACTCTTCTCTCTGGCAACCAGCAACAGGATCCAAGGGAATGGCATGAAGCTGTGCCAAGGTAGGTTTAGGTTGGATATTAGGAGAAAGGTCTTCACCCAGAGAGTGGTGAAGCACTGGAACAAGCTCCCTAGGGAAGCAGTCACAGTGCCAAACCTGATAGAATTCAAGCAGCATTTGGACAACACCCTCAAGCACATGGTGTAATTTCTGAGGTTGCCCTGTACACAGACAGGAGTTGGACTTGATGATCCTTGTGGGTCACTTCCAACTCAGGACATTCTGTGATTCTCTGAATCAAGTTGAACTTGATGTACTCTACTGTGAGAATCTGTCCAACAAAAAGAAGTCTGAGTAGAGATAGAGTTCCTGAGAGCATTCATATCCCTGTTTTCCCTCTCACCTTTCCCACTTGTCATGCTTCAGGCATTTCTTTTTGTTCTTTTTAAATACTTTGGGGCAGAGGGTTCACCTGTGTGCAGGAACATACATATACAAGCCATCACATGCAGTCAGGCTGCTGGATGCTTCCAGGATGTTGGGAGGCATTAGCAAACCAGATAATCCCTAAAGGCTTTCACCACCCAGCAAGGCAAGGCAAGGCACAGTCCTATTCTTGACAGACTTGCTTCTCAGAGGAGTGGCCCTAAATTAAAGATGATGAGAGTTCCTCATTCTATTACCTTTTGGTAAGAGAAACTCTTCCATAAGTTTACAGTCCCCCCTACAAACCAATGTGTAAAGCTATAGGAAGAAGCACCAGGATTTGGAGGAAGGGCTTGCAGATCATTTCTGCAAGTCCAAGTAGCACAAACTCTGCCCTGAAAGCAAAGTCAGTTCAGTGTTCAGAGCAGAAAAAGTTACTTATCACAATTACATTCAGACATTTATTACATTGCTTGCCACTTATTGCACAACACTCCTATGCACAGTCTAGCTACTACCACTAGCAAATGCTGAAAACTTGTAGAGGCAGAGTTCTAGAACTGTTTAAAAGCTTAGCCTTTGACAGCAGATGGCTGTCATGCTTCAGCCACTTAGATGATCTGCCTTGGAGTGAACTGTTCTTCTTTTTGACTTCCATGTTCTCCAAACAGCAAAATTTCTTAAGAACATGCAGATTTTGCCAAGAGACCTGGTCAATCAGTCAGATTTTGTAATCCCAGTGGTTGAAATAATATGTATTTTTACTCCTGGTATGACAAAAATCCAGTTTGGTTTGTGTCCATATGGGTGGCACTTGAGAGACTGCATGGGAGATTGGGGTTGCCTTGTATGGGAAACCACTGCTTGTGAAGACAGTAGGGCAAAGAAAGTCACAAGGCAAGGAAGGTGAAGAGATGACACCCACCTGTACTGATCCTGCCCTATGTTAAGTAGTGCTTTTCTTGACTGCAATTCTAGCTGTTTGTCTTTAGTGGAAACATGGAGCTGAGGGAGTCAAGAAGGAAGCTTCCCAGTGCAGAAATCTCCCAAGTCTTGAAAGACTGGGACTCTTTCTTTTGTACTGCTGTCCTGCAGCCAGAAAGTTCTTGCACTTCATTTAGTTGCAGGGATGTTTGCATATAACTGAAAAGGGTACTTTGGAAGGTAACAGATCAAAGATGACACAGAATTATGTTTGTGCCTATTATGGTGAAACAAAGCTGTGGAACTTGCTACTGAAGGAGGCAGGGGAAACAAGAGTGTCCAAAGAGAAGAGCTAGGTAGCAGGTGAGCAGCATTTGTGCCACCTGGTTTTACAGGGCTTTGAATTGTGGTGTTCCTTTCTGATTCTGCAGCCACCTTATAGATGTTTCCCCTCAACTTCCCTGCTCCCTTGAGCCCTCAACTACTGTAGTTTGCCACGGACTGCAGAAAAGACTACATGTACTCTGATGCAGTGTGCAGGAGCCCAAAGACACAAACACCAGTTGCCCTGCTAGCTGCTGCCTCTTGGCTGCCAGGCAAGCCAAACAGTCTGTGCTACTTCCCAGCTGCTGGCAGACCAAAACAAATAGTTTCAGGAACTGCAGTCAACCCTTGGGCCACAACCTGTGAAGATTTGTTGTAGGAGCTTGTGGTATTAAAGCCCTTCAGCCTTTTGTCTTCAGCCAAGATCAGAAGTTAGTGGGAGGGGGAGGACTGGCAGTTGACAGCAATCACAGAAGCCCTTCCCCAGGCTATCCTAGACATGAGTAAGCATGAGTCAAGAGAATAAATTGATGAGCCTAAAATTATCCACAAAGATGAATACCATCTAACTAGCCCAACACATTATGGGCTTTCTGCTTACTCTTGAGCTGGCAGATTTTGGCTTTGGGTGCCAAAGATAGGCTGACCACTTGGCTCCAAGCCAGTAGCAGCCTGACAGCTCCAGCTGCATTTTTTTTTAATTCAGCAGGAACCTTCTTCTGTACATAGTAGCCTTTAGGCATCACTGATTTGGTGCTGAAGCTGGTTATTTTCTTACCCTGGCAGCTCGTTGACCTCCAGCATCGAATCCAAGCTGATGCTCCAGTCCCTTCCCCTCCAGCATTGTTCCCAAGCTGTAGTGTCAGATGCAAAACAAATTCTCAGTGGCTCAGAGCTCCTTGCATCCAGGAGAAATTGCATTTTCACACTGGCTCTGAACCTCCTCTGCAGAGCCAAAGCAAAATGAATGCAGAAACTAATCCCTTTGCCCCTACCATGCACATCCTTTTCAGTGGTGGAGCCAAGAAAGACTGAAGACAATTAACCTTTTCTGTAAAGTCTTCTGAGATGGGAAATGCTCCACTTCTCACTTACCCTTCTTCCTCTTTCCCTGTCACTGCATCAGAGAGACCAGTCTTCCCTGGAGCAGGAAAGCACCTTCCTCTTCCCACTAGTAATGCTGCAAGTTTATTTTAAGAAGACATTTCCTATCTGTGTAGGACTGCTATAGCTAGTCTTGGCTCTCTATAGCTATTAGCTAGACCAAGTAGGTGGCAGAGCTTGTTAGAGTAACTGCTGCCCACTCAGAAGCAGCCAAGAATAGCTGTAGCCTCTCCTAGGAATCAAGTATCCAAGTCTGGAGCTCCAGGGGTCCCTTCCTGTGACATATGACATTACCACCAGAGCCATAGGAATATGCTTCTGGGTGAACATAGACACAGGCATCTGGAAACAAGGGCAGCCTGCAATGCTCAATTGAGGAAAGAAAAAAAGGGCATCAAGGTTTCTGGTCTCCCTGACTTTTTCAGGTGTCATAAACTCCAGTGCCACCCTGTACACTGTTAACTGGTCAAGCAGAACCCACTGCAGTTCTTCTCCCAGTTCAGGGATAGATTGTGCCAGGAACAGTCCTTTTTTTTTTCCCCTTCCAGTGACTCATTAGCACATGTTCTTGCACAGGCTCCTGGACTGTCCAGCTTGAGAAGGGAGGCACTGTGGTGGTGCTGCGGAGCCTGCTGTGGCTGGGACTCACCTTCTACCACGTCCCCATGACCAAGCAATACGGCTATCGCTACTTTGGCACTGGGGAGAAGAACTTTGATCTGCCCTTCATGATCTGACTCTTCTGTCTAGGACAAGGATTCAAGAACCTTTAGATTTTCTATTGAGGAGATTTTTGTTTACTGTTGGTTCTAATAAATGTGTGAAACCTCAGCACTTGGAGCAGGAGTTTTCTGTGCCTGGCTTTCGGCCCTGATTCTTTTCCTAGGACTTCACTGTGTGCAGTCCTCCCCCAGTCCAGATTGAATTCCCTGTAGTGTGTCACTCAAATCCTTTAGATAGTAACAAATGGCATTTTCTTCCATGAGGGGTGAAGCCCTAGGTCAGAAATGAAACCTAGGCCATCTGTCTGATTACAAAGACATTATGCTTACACAGAAACTAATTTGGAGACAACATGAATGAATGCCTGCAGTCACTCATGAATCAAAAAAACCCCCAGAGTTCTGAGTCAGAGTAGAAAGCTGATGCATACTGTAAAGGATCTGCACTAACCCCTGAACTCTAGAAAAGCATATTGAAGACAGGAGAGTATTTTTTCAGATGTTAGGTTTCACCAAAATTAGAGGAGTCTTTCTAGCTCCTAGCACTAAGCTGTAGAGAGAAAAAACCTGGTTCATTCAGGTTCATCTCAAGGCAATGGTTTAATCCAGTGACTTCTCCATTACTAAAGCTCACTGAGCAGAGCTACCTGGGCTAGAAGACAAGAGTAATTTCTGCATGTAGGAAAAGAAAAATCTTTTCCTTTCTGAACAGCTGTAAGTTTCAAAGCTTCATAAAATACAGATGGTCAGCCAGAGATTTTTATCTCAGTATAATGAAGTCTTGGCTCTGTCTCCCAAAGCAAAAAGATCTTGGCCAGCTCAAGGGGCTGAATGTAGGGCTTCCCATTTCACAAAGGAAAGCTAAAAAGAACCATTATAATCTAATTTGATTTCCTGGGTAATAGGGGTTTATCTGTACCCCTATACAACAGGTATTAGCAGATGATTATGATGAAAGCAGTACAAGGCTAAGTGGCATAAAGAAGCTGTTTTGATTGGTAGCCCCTAGATAAATAGCAAAGAAAGGGAGCCAAAGAAATAATGACCTGATCCATTTAAGGAGCCTTTCATAACAGGTCCCTAAGTAGCATTTCTCAAGTAGCAGTGATGAGTAGGAGGAAGGTGCATATATGTACTGTACAGGGAGAGAAATGGTGCCACCTTCTAGTTACACTATGGAAAACTATGCACATATCTCAGCTCTGAACTATGCCAGGAAGCAGCCATATCACTGACATGGAAGATCTTTGGCAAACCTAATTGCAAAGTGAAGAAACAGGCCAAGTCATCAAGGATGTCAACATTCTGTATTTGCTAGATCCAGGAGTGAAGCACAAGCCAGAAATCCTTAAGGGGATGTGTAAGGCACACACATGCCTGTCTGCCACTGGTGTTCTGCTGCAACAGAGAGCACAGATTATAAACCCAAATCATTTCAGTAGTCATTAATAATTTCTATTACTGCCAAGGAAACATAGTGCTGCAGGAGACTTTTTTTATTTCCATCAATGTCCCAGGTACAAAAGCCCCAAAGAGGCAGATCTGAGTTGAAACACATGTTAATGAGGAATCACCATTCATTGCTTTTCCAAACCCACTTGTGGACCATAATGAAACAAAAGCCTGCAGGTTCATGATGGCTCTGAGGTAAAAGTCATTGCCTCCTGCCTTCTCCAGATCATTTTACACATTGAATTTTGCTTGGCTGAATCTTGTATTGTAGAACAGCATTCACTGGAGACAATACAGACTACTAATGACAGTTTGGGAGTAAGAAAATATTGACAAGCTTGTAAAACAAGCAGAAGATTGCAAACCTGTTGTGCTTACTGACTCTGCCACTTCTGGCCACTAGTGGTTTAAGTAGAGAGGCTTGTCTGTATACTTGACATTATCCTTCAGCAAAGGGTGTCCAACTGGCATGGGCTTTTTGCACCACTTAGGGCCCCTCTTCCAGATGGGCTTTACAGATCTGACGGACCAGCGGGTCAGGTACCTGCCAAAACAACACCAAGAAACCATTGCAAGTTTGAGACTAATCCCTCAGGAAAGGTTTCAGCTGAAGCAGAGTGGACACTGTAGCCTCTGCTTCCCTACATACCCCTTTATAGAAGGAAGAAGAGTGAGCAGAGCCCCCTCAATTCAGAATGGAGCACTGGAAAATAACTGTGGTTTGGTTTGGAACTTCTAAGCTGCACCTCTGTACTAAGCCCACTGGTACCTGCTTGACTTCCAGCCTCACCAAACAAATCAAGTGTAGTCTCTAAGCTGCTGGCAAGTTGTCCACCTGCAGCTAAACTGCAGTCCTACTGAAGTCCAAGACTGCATGCATCCAGCCTCTGGGGAAGGTGCTATTTCAACTGTTAGACATAATAAGGTAAACTAACTACAGAGGCTAAAATCTAGGACAAATAATGTCTCTGAAAGGGGATTTGTTTACTTTCAGTGAATAATCAATTCTTTCCTCTGCATGGGATGAGTTTCTGGCCTAGTCTTGTGTTTCCATATGTCCAAATTTGCTTTAGTGTTCCCTGTATAATACTATTGCAGCTTCCTGGTGCAGGAAGTCAGAACCTACAGTGTATGATGTACTAGAATGGAATGATCATAACTACAATTCTCTGTGAAGAGCAAAGTCTGGCAAATATCCTCTACTTTTTACCATTTGAAGTTTGAAACTTGGCTTTGCCAATAGGTGGGGGATTTCAGATCTAGAATCAGTTACTGGAAATCTTACCCTCTGGCTGGGTGGCCTGGACTTTTGTTAGGCTTTAAATCTTTTGCTACCAGTAGAGAGGGGAATAGAGGTCCTTAGAGGAAAAAAAGGAGCCTTTTCAGACAATAAAGATCCAAAGTAAAACCCTAGCATAATCTGCACAAACAATGCTCCAACAAATGAGAATTTGGAACAGACTGATAAACTCTGTCCAGTGATGTTTGCATGCCTCTGTTGAGTAATCCCATGGTCTTAATGTAACCTCAATCAGTCAGCCTTTTCCCAAACAGCTTTGGTACCTTTTATTTGCATCCTGCAAATTTGAGATATTAAGAACTTTGGACAGAGACCATGTAATGCATTTATCTGAAGGCATCTGGCACATTCCTTAGATCTACAAAGCAAGCTTGCTGTGCCAGGCAGCTATGGACTATATAACAGCAGCTCATTGTCCTAGCACTTTCCTTCCTCAGCAATCCTACACTGAAAGATGAATCACATTTGGAGGTCCCTGCCACTGAAAGGAAGCCCCTTCCAAAATGCTTTGCTTTAGGAGTTTATGATAGTTAAAACACCTAGAGGCAAGAGCAGGAGGGATTTGGGAGATGACATGGAACAAGATCAAGCTACTTGTTCTCCTCTGTGTGCATTAAATGAGTCCCTTTTGACCTTTAATATTATACTAGTGCATTAGTGGAATCCCTCACATAGCAGCAGGACAGGAAGTAGGAGAGACTCTGTCCTGTCTCTAATTTCACATGCAAGGGGAGTTCAGAGAAACCAAATACAGGTCCCCAGTTTGGAACCTGGCAAAGAACCACGACAAGGCAGCTCCTTGGGGAGAGGCTAGCAGTGGGCACATGGGCTAGCTTCCTTCCATATTCCTCTTGCTGCAGGGGGAAGGTCTGTAGCACAAGTTTTGGCATTGCAAGACTGCACTGACAGCAAAGGAGGAGAAAAATCCCAAACTGTTTGAAAGCATCAGTGTGCCAAGGGCAGTTCTGGTCACGTGTCCAGATGCTTATGGGAAAGTGCTCCCATGATAATAAATGATCTCACTAGGAGAGAAGTGAATGTGTGAATGTGAGATACACATCAATACTGTGTGCAGGTTTAGACAGACAGTGGCTTTTTAAGAAATCCCTCTGTTTCTGTGTGGGGGCTGGAAGTGCACACCCCAATTCTGCATAGGAAGGAGGATTTAGTAATGGCCTGATTTTAAAGCTTTTGTTATTTCTCTTTTGAGCAGGTCTAATCCAGCCCTCTGGTCCAGGCTTTTGGCTTCCTTTGGGGACTGCAGGCTGGGGCTTTTCATTGTTAGTTGAAACAGACATTTGGACGCTTTCCCTTCCTGGAACACATTTGCTTTTAGTGCTTTTAATACTTGCTTTGTCCCAAACTCAAACTTGTCCTAGTTCATTTGCTGCCTTTTTTTTTTTTTAAAAAAAAAAAAAAACAACCCCAAACCAAAACAAAAACCTTGATTCAGCAGTGGCAAAAGCCTGATGCCTGTGAGCAGTCAGTCTACAAAGTTCCTTTTCCTCTTTGACTAACCCCAGTTCCTACTGTTTCATAGATTTTTTTTTTTCCCTTCTCCCTGAGAGTAAAAACAAGCCCCAAAATTCAGAGATGAGAGCTTCAAAGCTCAACACAAAGGACTTTTCTGCAAACTCTGCTGTCCATGTAAGGTAGTGCATCCCCCTTTTCTAGCCAAGTCATCCAACTTTCCATTGTATCCAACCACATGGTTTGTCTTGGGGAGTTTTTATAACAACCTACAAACACACACTGGCAGATGGTCTGAATTTTCTCAACCAGCTGAGAGTTGTCAGGACAGAGCCTCCATGTGGATACCAAATGCAGCTGGTCTGCAGTCTCCTAACCTACTATCTGAGTGTGCAGAGCTCTCCCTCTAGACAAAGCAAGACAGAACCTTGAGGACTAGCAACTCGACCTGGGGCTCTGCTTGCCCCCTCGAGTACAGTATCCTGGGCAACACCCACTGCACAAATAAGGAGTAAAGTGTGATGGGAATCCTGGTGGGAAAAGGCAAGATATACAACAAGATGAAAAAGACTGTAGTTAGCCATCTGTAGTCACTGCAATCACCTAAAATCTCTGTGGCACATGGAAGTCTGTTTCCATGGATTTTCCTCAGGGGGCAGGAGGGCCTCAAGGCCTCACTCAGAGCTGCCACTTCACACCTAGGAGTTGCCACGGGGGCAACTGCAGGCCTGTGCACAGCCCAAGGAAAGGCCAATGTTGGTGCAGTTCAAGGCTGAACTTCTGAACCCTCCCTGAACTTCTTCAATCTGGCTTTTGTTTGGATGAAGAGCAGAAGGCAGAGGGCTACAGACTGCAGGAAGCACTCGATCAAAGTGCTGGCAAGGCTGCCTCCTCCCTGCCACATCCCTTCCCTTGACACCTCTTGGCTTTGCTCACCTGCAGCCACTCTGGCTCTTTGCTTTTGAATTCACATGCTCTACACAGCACAGTTTCCATGCAGATGAGAGAAACCACATGCTGCTGGAGTGAAATGCTGATAGCAGTGAAACCAGATTCTGCTCCCAGGGACAAGAAGTGTTCACAGAGCCTGAGAACTTTGTAATTCATGAGGAGTTCCTATGGAACCTGCCTCTTTCCTAACACATAGCAACTTCTTCAGTTCAGATGACAGAGGAGGGACTGGATATGATCTGTGCCAAGTTCTGTTCTTCCAGTAGGATGCTGGAAATGGGGTGGCAGCTGAGCACTCCAAATCAAGTACTCCATAACCTGCAGCACTTCTTGCTGACAAAGCCCAGGCTCAGGGAACCTGTGACATCCCTTAGTCCTTCTGGAAAGGGAACAACTTCAGTGTTGTACTTTAACCAGCATTTCAGACCTGACAGAAGAAAAGAGTGCTTTATTCACATTAAGAGAGCATCTAAATGCTGGCTAGAACTCAGTGACTGTTCTGGATAGTGTGTTAGTCCACACTATCCATGCAACAACCTCCATCCTGGAAAGAGAACTGCTGAGCTATTCAGATTTCCATTCCTGAAAGCAAGGATAGAAATTTGACCTGCAGCTGTGCTTGACCATTTCCCACATGGTTCTGGTGTGTGGTGGCCTGCACACATGCAACTCTAGAATATGAAAGGCTGTCACTCTGCACAGTGCTGCTGAAATCCCAGAGAGCTTCCTCACCCTCATATGGGCTAGTGAAAATATTTTGTTGCTGCAGCACTTAACTGGAACATGCCAGGCTGGAGCACAAACAGATGCAGAATTAACAGCAGGAAGCTATGAAAAGGGAGAATTCAGGCTGAAGATGAGGGAACAATCTTTGGCTGCAAGACAAATTTGCTTGTGGAATCATCCCTTGGAAACAATGAAAGCCCCAGACTGGGCCAAACATCAGAAAATGACCTGTAGGGAGTAAATTCTACATTGATGGGGGTAAACTTCATTGGGTAAACTTAATTGATTTTTCTATGTCCAAGTTCTGAAGACAAATGATACAGAAGAGAGGGGGAGGACAGTAGGCTCAACAGTTTATGGATGATGTGAGTATTCCCATGGCTATATTTCTTCAAAAGCACACAGTTAGTAAAGCAGTTAAGTGGTAACATTCATGAGCCATTGCTGTCAAAACCAAACTGGGCAGAAAGCAAAATGGCAAAGAACTAAAGGCCAAGAAAGGAGAAGTATCATGGGAAGTCTCACCTGCACAGTGTCCCAGCTGCAGGGGGTACAAGAGAGAGCTGTGGAGTGCTCCTCAGTTGAATTCCTACCATAAGGAATTCTTGTACATTTCCTACCATCCCCAGGACCAAATAGGTTGGCTCAAACTGGCATTTCACCTTCCTGTTACACCACCTTCAGCTGTTCCCAATCTCCTCTATGTTAAGTTACATCCTGCATGGGTGATTCCTTACTGTTCCAGACAGCTGGATGGCCAAGAACAAGGGAGGATCTGCAGGCTGCTATTTCCCAAAGCATCCTTCTCTTCCTCCTGCCTTCCAGTAGCAGAAACAGGAGCAGGAGATAGGGTGGGAAGGGGAAGGTCAGCTGCCAAGTAACCCAGTGCAAAGCAGAAAACTTCTTACTACCCTGCAGAAAAATCTGGGGCATGTAGGAGGGAACATCCAGAGTTTGTCCAATGGAGACAATAAAACCACTGCAGAAAATAGAGCAGGGATTCTGCTTTTTGGAAACCATCATTCAATAAGCACCAGAGGAGCATCTTCTGGAAGGGCAGGTTAAAGATCCCTCAAAAGCAGCTGGTGGCAATTCAATAGCTCCAGCATCTACAACATGGGCACTTCAGTCTGCTCCTGAAGTGTGGCTGGGGAGGGTTGTTTGGGGATGGGGGGCAGAACAGCATAGAGCAGCCCCACTGGTGGAGCACAGAAAAGGCCATCACTACAAGCACAGCTGAAAAGCTCAAGGGCTGGTTAAACTGATGTTAAAGAATGTACATGACCTGTGTCCTTGTCTTGGAAGAGCTTTAACAAGGGGCCCAAGCATACTCTGAGGCACCTCAGTTTCTCCCTGTTGGCATTCCCAGGGCAACAGCAGCAGTGCAAAAAGGCACTGTTGCATCTCATTTAAGCACAGAGGTAAAGATGACTCTACAGCACCCAACAGAGTGATCTTTAGAAGAGCTGAAGCTCAAGGATTTGGAAAATACATCTTTTAGCTGTGCACTGTACTATTGCCTGTTGTAATAGGCTCTCTGTTGATCCCTTCCTGAACTGGCACTTAAAAACCCAGCAGATACAAGTGCAGTGAAGGGACAGGTTAAGTTAGGTGTACAGCCCTGGTATTACACCAGACAGGAAACCTTTGCAAAGAGCTCTGGCTTCATTCCCAAAATAAGTACTGCTTGAATGTCTTCAGCATGTGGGTACCCTTCAGGCTAGAAAAAGGAAGCAATTTGTATCTCCTGCCTTATGTGGTGCCAACTGCTGTTCCAGAGAGCAATGGGGGGAGGGCAGGTGAGGATGTGAAGTTCAAACTCTCACAGAACCACAACAGCCAAGATTTCACAAGGCTCCAGCATGCAGAGCTTTCACCTTCCAGCAGGCTCTACCACCACCACTTGCCAAGTGATTTCTTGATCCTGTTCTCTTGTTTCCATCCAGGCCCTAAAGCCTGCCTATCTCAATGCTGTTCCACCTCCTCAGCAACAGCTCTGCCCTCTTTCTAAACTCTGCTATGTTCCCTTGCTGGGAGGAGAAAAACAAGGGTGGTGTAGGGAGGAACTAGCAATGCAGTGGGGAGGGCTTCAATCCTAATTTCCAATTCAAATCTCTTACTCTTAGAGGTGGAGCCACCTATTTGCACATACAGTCTATCTGGAGGTCTCTGCTCTTTGTTCTCACTAAAAGTCTATGGAACAATAGAGTCAGGCATTAGATCTGGAGTCCTGGTGTGATTCCAGCAAGATACAGGATTTACCATTTCCTGTCTCAACCTGCTATGCAGGGTTGCTCTGTGAATGCTAACTAGATAAGGTGCTCCACCCCCACAGCTACTAGATAGGCAAAGCTCCTAAAGAATGTTCCAAAGACTTGTAAAACACAGGAAAGAAGTTTTCAGAGATGAAGCATCTGATGGCTACAGGCCTGCACCACATGTAGAGTCCCCTAACTTGATCCTGACTGATACTCAGTGTGCAGCCTGCCAGCATCCAAGAGACATTTCCAAAAGCTTGCCTCAAATCTCCACTGCAGAGTCAGAACTGAAATGCAGGAGTCTCCAGCCATCCCCAGCCCTACAGCCTAAGCTCTCCCAACAACAGCCCCATGGACTCTAGTAACCCCATGGCTTGCTAATGGGAGGTTCATAAACTGCTCTGACATCCCCATGGCAACATAGTGTGAGGTCATAAACAGAGGATTAGCACCTCTGAGCTCCCAGTTCAGGGCAGGAGGTGGCCACAGTCCTTCCCTTCACCCACCAAAGGCCAGAGGCCATCCAGTTCAGGGAGGAGGAAGAGACTCTGTTGTATAGGAAGGGCAGGCAGAGGGCAAATTGCTGACTGGGGGAAAGAGGGATGAGGCAGAGGGAAATAGGTTTGTGATGGGCCCCTGCTGGCTGCTCAGCCCCCTGCTCACTGCTGGCACCCCTCCTGGGCACCCTCCTGCTCTTGGGGGCCAGGCACCAAAAGGTTAAGAGAGAAGGGACTGCTCAGCCTGGAGAAAAGAAGGCTCAGGAGAGTCTTACCAGCATTTATAAATACTTAAAGGGAGGGTGTAGATTAGACAGAGCCAGGCCCTTCCCAGTGGCACCTGGTGACAGGACAAGAGGCAGTGGGCACAAATGGAAACACAAGAAATTCTGTCTGAACATAAGAAAACACTGTCTCACTGTGAGGGTGGCTTTCTGGAACAGGTTGCCCAGAGAAACTGGCCAGTTCATCCCTAGATATTCAAAATCTGACTGGACACACTGGAAACCTGCTCTAGGTGACCCTGCTTGAGCAGGGGTCTTAGACTAGATGATCTCCAGAGGCCCCTTCCAACCTCAGCTACTCTGTGATGCTGTGACTCCATCTCTGTGGCATCCTCCTGCTGCATCTTAGTGATTGAGGAGGCAAGTGCAGCTGAAGAAGGGAGGGCAGACTCTTTAACATGTGTGGCAGTTTTAATCCTGTGTGGATAAATGCTTTGAATGAGATGGGGCTTGTCCTTAAAAGACTGTCATGAGGATATTGTGACAGACCCTCTTTCTCCAAAATGCTGAGTACTCTATGAACCCTGCTGCCTAAGGCATGTTTCACCCAGTTATAAGGAACTGCTCTTCCTCTTCCAGTCTATTCCTGAACAAAAGAGATGTGGAAAGACATGACTACTCACCTGTTCAGCTTGGGCTTCTTGGAAATTTGCCCTTCAGGACGTAGAGGTCTGTGGTCTGGCAACAAACCTGAAGCAGAAAGAAAGATGTGAGAACATTTTGCAGTGCCTCCTTGCCTCTACAGCATCCAGAAGTTCCATTACACCCTGTAGGCCAGGCAACCCAGGTCCTTACTGGGACAGCACAGTAAAAACTCCAAGTACAGCAGAAAGGGTTCTCTACCTCTAGTCATTGCTGAAGCTGCACACCAGCCAAAAAGAAGCTAGGAGGTTCTGGATATAGCGAGGAAACGTACAGCCACTTGGGCTTATCAAAGAGGCTTTTTGAGAGGACACATAGCACTGGTGTCCAGTCAGATTCCATCTCCAGGATGAAGATCTGACTATTAAAATTCTCAGTCCATTTAACTTGGATGTAAAAGGCAGAAATACCAGCACAATACTCCAGCTGTATCAGCCTGGGTCCCACACAGCAGATAGTAGACAGGTGCATGTTATTAACAGGGTAAGTGAAGGTTATGCTAAAGAAGTCATTTCAGAAGCTGGTATTTTTTAATCATTAATTACTAGAGACTGAACCACTTCCCAGATCTTTCTGCAACAGTAGACTCATCTACAGGGATAAATGCCTGCTGCCAAGGCAGGAGCCAAGACACACAGAAAGCAGAAGTAGTCTCTGGTTCATCATCCTGTCTCAGCACTTGGACCGTAAGGAGTTTGTGAGTGACTGGACAATGACATCTGCCTGAGCTATAGTAACTGGGCAGGAGACACCTCTCAAGGGGTTCTGTGAGTACCCCAGAGGCAGGGATTGTCCAAGGAGGAGGCTAGGTACCTGCACGATGAGCCATCTGCACACAGACAGCAATCTTCTTGTGCTCCTCCAAGCAGAGGCCTGTGACCCTTCGTGGCAGCATCCCTCCGTCAGAGCGGATAAACTGGCTCAGCAGCAAGACATCCTGAGGGAGCAAGAGAAAGGCAAAGCCATCACTGCTCCAGCTCCTTTAGCTGCTGGGATTCTCAGGTGCTGGGATGACCCTCGTGCCTGTGTACAGAACTCAGAACAAAGCAAAACAAAACAATGATTCCTGTTTACGCATGTTGGCTGCAGCCTGACACGAAGTGGCTTGAGCTTGCTGTCACTCCACCTGCCAGCTTGGCTTAGGGAGGTCACTCAGATGGTCTGAATCTTCCCCTGACTTCACTCATGTAAACACATGGTGTCAGCTGCAATTCCTGCTATTGCACTGTTGCTCTCTCCAAGATTCTAGCTAAGATAATGTGTCCTAGGTACTCAGGCACAGTTACACAAGACCTACAGATGGACAGTGTTTACACAAGTTGAAATACCATCACAGCTGCTAACCTAAAGGTCACAGATACGTTAGCTCAGCTCTGGCTCCCTCCTTGTTCCCTGAGAGCAGGATTGTTCTCTGCTATCTACTCCTCAAACTTTTATCCAGTTTCCCATGGTGGAACTTCTCTCATGCCTCTCTGGAGGGGTGGAGAGCAGGGAAATGGGCCAAGAACTTGCATGAAGAAGCTTTTTGTAAGAGAAGAACGTGTACTGATGAGAAAGACCCAATAGGATAAATTGTTGCCTATGGTCCTTTGAATCTTGCCTGCATTAGGTGGGGCTGCTCCAGCCATGCTGGAGGAAGCAGCTCCTGTAGCATGCCCAGGGTTTGCCTGTGATTCAAGAATCATTGAGATTCCACTGCTGTTGACCTTCCCAATGAGGAGCTCTAGAAATGTAAAGCACTCTTAAGAAAAACAAAATGAAAGGATTTCTAGGATCAGATAGTATCACTGGGCTAGGATAACACATTTTTAAACAGAGCAGCAACAGCTGTAGCACGAGTGTCCCATGAACTGTACACAGGACAGCAGCCCAGTATTTAGATACATGCTTTCCATTTGCACACACAGCACCACTGCAAATGTACCCCTCAGGCCAGGTCCCCTTGGCAGGTCCCCTTGACATGCTGACGTCAGCATAAGTTGGCCCCAAGGGCCTCTGGAAGCTGCTTTGTTTTTTTTTTTCCCCCCATCTGCTGACAGACTTGTTGCTGGTTGAGAGTTTACTTCACCACCACTGCTGTAAACATGTTGGTAGCTGAGGTAGCTGGACCATGCAGAGGCTGCCTGCAGGCTGGAAGAGACCTACCAGCCAGCACCCCAACAGAATGAGAATTCAAACCCAGGTATGGTAGTGCTTTAAACCTCCCTGTCTTAGGGCAACAGGCAAGAACAAAGAAATGTTTGTTGCTTTTCATGTTGGGTGACCCTGACTCTGCCTGTTGGCCACTGATTCCCAGAGCTGCTCCCACCTCCCTATCTTTGGTCTTTTACAATGAGCTCCCTGGAGCATTCCTAGCTTCATTTACTGCCCTGGCAAAAGCAAACAATCACAAGTGGATAGAAAATGAATATTCAGAAAAGGTAGCTATCTAGGAATTATACATCCACCCCCATTGCACAAGCCCAGCTCAGCTCTGAAGGGGGCTGCTGGATTTCACTAGAGCTATCTGGGAATGACTGATTCCAACAGATGCTGTCATGCAAGTGTTGCAGTTTTTGTTTGCTTTGGGGTTTTGTGGTTTGTTTTTGTTCTTCCCCCTCCCCACCTTCCATCCACCATCACTAATATCACCGTGCTACACAATTTTCCTCTCCCTTCCTTATTTGGCTTCCTTTCTACCTCCAGTTGTCTACAATGGATGTTCAGACTGATTTTCAGATCCAGCTCCTTTGAAAACACAGCAGTTTAGGCAACTTCTGGTACAAAGTGACATGTCAACCATCATACAGAGTGAAGCTGTATTCAAAGAACAAGAGAAGCACAGCTGAGCAACCAGCAGCAACCTCCTGAGAGCCCAACTATCCTTAAAACAGAAGTGAAGCATCCCCAGCTCAGCTAAAACACAGCCTTGCCAATAAGAACAGGAACCAGAGGACCAGCAGGTGCCAGCTGCACTGGTGGAAACTGGATGGAGAACAGCCAAACAGTCCAAAGGCACTGATTTTCAGCCACTCCTGAAATGCACTGGATTGGATTCAGAGCAAGACCTATCCCCTTTTTGTGTCTCCTCTTTAGCCATCCAGTTCCCCAAATCACCAAGAGCTCAATTTGCCATTTAGCATGAGCACATTACTTCCCCAAGTTAAAAAGGGCTGTTTAGCTTCAAATGCCTAGAAAGGGAAAGCCTTTCTAAACTCTTGTGCTAGCCTGCTGGATTACTCTGTGAGGAAGAGGAAAAAGGGAGCTGATGGCAAGTTTGAGGCTGTTCCAGTCTTTGCAACCATGAAAGCCTAAGCAGGCTCTTGTGAAGGGTGTGTGTGGTCCAAGTGATTTCTCTCATTACCACCACGCCTCATACAGTCACAGGGTTGTTATCAAGTGTTTCCATGCAAAGGGGGGAGGTGGGAAGCACAGGGAGATAGTTTCTTTTTCTCCCTATGGGAAAAAAAAAAAAAACAAAAAAAATCAGGAAAATAACATTCTCTGTTATTATTTCTGACCAACAATGTCACCAACTGACCAACACCCTGGTGTGGCAGTCCCTGTTTAACTGAAATCATCTGTGCTCAGCCACCGCAGCTCCCCATGACGCTCGTTCTGTTTGGCTTCAAACGCTGCCCATTCCACAGCAGCTTTGGCCATTTCTGAAGATCCCCACAGTTAAGAGGCCAGGTGCCTCTCCCAGAGTACTCCCACAGATGAGAGAAAGCAAGACAGGTACAGCCAACTTTATGGGACAGCTGTGGAAGAAAGTGAACAAGTCTGTGGAGCAGTCAAGGAAACAAACCCCCTCTGTCTGGCAAGGTCTGCTGGTGCTGTCATGGTCTGTGCTCATGGACAGCCCAGCCTGTAACCACCATCTGCTTTAATCACTGGACAGCTCCCACGAGGCTGGACTCAAGATTCCCACCCCTGTAATCTGCAGCATTGGATGAAAACAACTTGGATTGAATGAATCTAGGGCTAATAGGCAAAGGTTGCAGTTTGGTTTCCCCTAATTGCTGCCAAAGCAAAAGGACATATTTACTGCCTCCTCAGACTAATGATGTTTGAAGTGGATAAGGGGGAAAGTGAAAAACAAGTTTAGCCTTCACCTCTACAAGGGCTGGATAAACTTGCTAAATGAAACATTATGTACAGTACTTTCTTGTGAATGGATGGCAACCAAACTGCAGAGGTATTTCTGCATTTTAGTATCTGCAGACACTTGGAAAAGCAGGATCCTGGACTGCTTGCATACCACTCATTAAAACCTTCATTAACCACAAGAAGAGTTCTGTCTGTGTAGCCAAAAGACTACTAGGCTGTATCAGACAAGTCTGCCAGTCATTATTTCCAGTTATACAAAAGTCTAGTTCTTTCTTTCTCCCTTACTCCTTGGAGCTGTACACCATTCTCCAGGATTGCAGGTTTCAGTCCAGTTGCACCCTGACAACAACCAAAATAAGTTTTTATCTCAAATGGATGTGAAAAAATATCAGCTGAGGTCTCAGTTTCAATCAACAGATCCACACAGGCCACAAACTGTGGGAATTTATCCTTTAGGCTCTGTTATCCTGAGCCTCACCAGAGGCTAAGGACTGTACTGGCAAAGACAACTGCAGCCCTCCACACCACAGCTTAGGCAGGTTGGAATCATGGCCTGCTAGTGCTCACAATGCCTGCTCAGTTGATTAATAACTTTGGAGACATTAGCCCCCCAGTTCTCTGACAGCCAAAGTAACTCATTATGCCACTACTTTAGACTGTGCTAGTTGCACTTGACAAAAGGAAAGTCCTATGAGGTCATATTACTCAGCTCCCTCAGGGGCTAATTCAACACTTCCCTTTTCATAGTGCCTCATTCAGCCCAATTACAAGCATCCCAAGCAAAAAAAGCTCACACTTTCCCTTCTGTGCAACTGACTGATCTCACCTTATCAATCTCAAGGGAAGCACTGTGATCCCTCTAGTCTGATCTCTTACCAACCACAGATTAGAGGAGATGAAGTATGAACCAGGCTGGATCTTTTAACAAAACCACCTGTTCTCAATTTACAGACTTTGAGGACAATTAACCAGCAGTGAGTAAATTATGCCACTGTTTAATTATCCACACAATTAAATGCCTGCACTTTATTAGTTAAGCATTACAAGATCCTGCTGCAGCAAAGAAAAATACCAGAGAGTGCTTTTGCCCAGAAAAGGGAGGTTTTTCTTCACCTTCACATTCAAAAGTCTGAAAACCCATAAGTGGTACAAAGCATCCAAACATAAAAGGGCTTTTTCAAGCAGAAGAGGTGACCTGCTCCAGAACTGAAACTTCTCCTCAGCCCCACAAAGGAATGCTGCTAAATACTGAGGTAAGAAACTTGTGCAGTTCTGAAATACCAGTTCACATGGCCCTCTTAACTTTTTGTTCAGGTTCTCCTCTGCTCTACAGCAGGAGTACTGGATATATAGATATACATAGACTAGATGCATATGCCTTTAACTACATGACAGCCAGGATGGACATATCCCTAGTTTGTCCCTCAGGACCTGAATTTCTTCAGAACAATCTCAGCAATGATTCTCAAGACTATGGCTGCATGACCTCTCCTCACCTATGGTTTTCTCTTGCATCCATACTGAACAGCAGAAGCCAGGATCTAAGAATCAAATCCATGGCACTGTTCCCTCTACATGCAACAGTCTTCTGCCACAGAAAGCAGCAGGAGGTGAGTCTATGTATTAATTTCCAAGAGCTAATCTGCTTCCATGGCTCTTCATCTCTGAGAGCCAGTCTGTGCTCTCTACAGAGCTGTTAATGTGTGACTCATGGAATGCTTTCTGGAAATCTGTAGAACTACCCAGTTTAAGGATGCTGTTGACTCCTCACATTTAAAAGCCAAATAAAGCTATATTAAGAAAGTATTTTCCAGTGTAAGTGATTGTTCTGTTTTGATCACAACACAATTCAGCAACCATGAAGAAAAGAGCTGCAAGAGATCCCTGCATTCCAACAGGGGCCACATGTGATCTGGTTTTGTAGTGCTTTCCATACCTTAATGGTATTTCCCATTTCTCCTAATCTACTATCATCTGCAAATTCACTGCATTTTTAGCTCTCCCACACTGTTGAGAAGCCAGACCAGAGAACACTAAACACCCACTCCCCCCCAACTTATTCAACTGCTTAATATTGCATCCAGCCTGAGTCAGAACCACTGACAATACTCAGATCCTGAACAATTTCATTTCTGCAGCACAAGCTTTGAAAGATACTCAACTGATATTTCATTTACATCTCACATCTGTTGTTCCACTTGCCTGCAGTCATTGCAAGCATTTTGTCTGGCACTACTGCTGTACTCATGTTCTGCATAATTCACAAGTCACCATCAGCCCTATCCAACAGGTTATTTGTTTTTACTCCTAGCTGACAGCATTTCACTTGCAATTTGCAATGTTTGATTTACTAAGTGGCAATCATCAGCATCACCCTCCTTTCTCTCTCAGCTACTTAGTGTTTCACTTGCTCCTTTTAAACAATTTGGTGACTCCTGAGGATTTTTTTTATGCTTTAAAAACCCCTTGCAAGTGAACTAATATACTCATTAGCTAATTCCTTTAAGATCTTGGGGCTACATGCAAGCCAGGCCTGCTGGTCACTACTCAATTCAATGCTTAAGTTATTTCTGTATCTTGTTTTTTTTTTCCTGTTGCTTTACATTTGCAAGATTGCCATTACTACTGAGATATTCAAACATTTTGTGTGTGTGTGCACACTAGGACTGCATGTGAGCAGCTTAATCATTCTGCAGCCAACACTGCTTTCAGTCCCCTTCTCATTAAGGGACTTTCTTTCTCACAGAGATTTCTTTTCCTCCAGATGGATTTGTAACTCTCTCACCCTAATCCTACTGACATTAACTTACTCTGAGTTTTTTTATTTCCTTATCTTAGTAAGAGCATGTTCCTGTCTAGTTTCTTCTTCTAACTTCAGTACTGGGTTTTTAGGTTGCAAGGGAGGCAGCTTAGTGCTTTTGTAAACTCTGTGTTTGAGTGACCTCTTGTAAAGTTACATTCTGCATCTTCTATCTCATGCTTCTTATTTTAAAGTGCTCTTGACTGTTGTGCTTTTGTTTTAAAGCATTACAGGATTTCCCTCCCATCTTCTCCATTGATTTCTAGTAACCTCTCATTAAGTTAATAAACTTCTCATTAGCATTTCCTGCAAAAAGCTTCAATCAAACAGTTTTTCTGTTGCAAGGCATGTAAACACCTATGCTCTCCTTCACAGCCATCAAGAGTTTTAGAAGTCACATAAAACAGTTACTACCCTAGTGGACAATGACCCAGTGAGAACTGTAGTGCTTGAAGACAGGCAATTGATCTAGTCAAGCCCTTTGGCCTCTCTGGAGTGAGCCTAGACCTGAATCACTTCACTAAATGTTGCATTCCAGTTTGATTCTCTCTGAAGTACACTGCTGAAAAGCAGCTGGGTGGAACAGACAGATATGGCCTTCTGAGATCAGATGACCATGGGTATAACTCCAGACCTCCTCTTTGATAGGAACTCATCCTCCTTTTTCCCAGGAACACCATCAGCAAAGATAAACAATGACTACGTAGGAAGCTCTTGTCACAGCCAAGAGAAGCAGAGAGTTAACACTCTTTACTGCACTAAGCAAGAGTGGCAGGTTGTGCTGTATATAGATCTGAGAGCAATATTCAGGCAGCTGTGAGGATGGGGAACTCCTTCAGTAAACTTACCACATAATCATATTTATGCTTCAGGTTCCAGCGGCAGATGGGGCACTGGCCAGAGGGGTTTGGAGGAGTTGGTGCTTCAGGATCCTCTAGAATTCTCCCTTCAACCTAGGAAACAATTCAAAGGAGATAATGATTAGGCATTGTTTAGACCTCTACCAGCACTTGTGACTTGAGGAATACTTTTCCTGTTGATCAGTATGTAGATATAAGGGAAAGAGTATCTGCACTATTCCCCTTGCTGATGTGTAGCCACAGACCATGGGGAGAGAACAAATCCAAGGGGCACAGAGAACCATTTGGGAAGTTCTTGTGTAAATCTTACTCAATGTAAACTTGTCCCCAGTTAGTGTGAAGTTCTCATATTCACCTCAATTCCATGTATTGCAGGACTCCTGTGAACCACCCTGCCTTGAAACTGGAGTGGCCCTTTAGCCAAAAGCTTTAAAACACACTTTTTTTTCTGGGTATATTATCACAGATTAGCAGATGCATGTTGTAGAGCAAAACATGCAGGAGCTTGCAAGATCATGAAACAACAACAGGGAAAACTCTGAGGAGAAATTACATTTAAGAAGGACTGTTAGGAGATGTCTGTGGATTGTGGTTTTCTTTCTTTTTTTTGTTTGTTTTCAAATACACCAGTATTTTATCCAGTTTAATTCCCTGAACAATTCCTTTAGGAGATCATTTTAGAATCTTTTCTGTATCCCTATAAAGTGGTGACCTCTAAGTTTTCTCACTTAGAGATGAGATGGAGAAAGTGTGTGGGAAGAAGCAGAGAAATTTGGTTTCTAAATGTAGCTATTTTAGGAACATGAAGTCTCTCTACATGTCTGCTTGTCCCTTCTGAGGGCTTATGAATATACACAAGAGCTATCTTAAATTGCAACTGAGCAGAACAGACAATAAAACTAAGTCATATTTTTTCCCCTCCAAAATATTTTCAAGTTTCCTCTGGTCTAATTAAGATTAAAACCATATTTTGAACACCCACTGGCAGGCTCAAATAATGCAAGCACCAGACAGTTTCAAAAGAAACCGTGGGTGGAATGCAATTTAGATTTAGACTGAACTGTCAGGTTCTGTGCCTGAAAACTTGGGCAAATCAAAGCATGACATTTTCTGTAACTGCTCATGGGACACTGGCATCCAGCTCAACTGTCAGAACTGTTATTATACCATGGAGTTGTGTCTTTCTTCTCTAGTGATGGCAAAATGGAAACAGCTAAGTTATCTGTAGTTCAAGCATCTCAGTACCTCAAAGAGAAGAGAGAATGCTTTCTGTTTTTAAGTAAGATTCCTCCCCTCACAAGGAGAGCAGCCAATTTCAGAAAACCCAGAAAGTAACTAGCAATATAAAATATAGGCTGGTATCTCATTTTTTATTCATTGGTTAAGTTATTTTCTGGGAAGCCCACAGATCTGGTCTTGATTCTTGCCAGTCTAGCTTCAAACAGTACTTTTGACTGTAATTCCACTTTGGAAATGAATAAAGATCCAGAATGCTATGCCAATAGCAATTTTTCTTGAGATAAATTTCAATGTACAGTTTTTGGCAATTATTCCCACTTTCATAATGTTAAATCAGTTGTTATTCTTCTGTTAGAGAACAAAGAAGGAATATAGGGGCTCTACATTCTCAATATGCTGATGAAATCCAGATTTCTGTGGGATTCATTTATCTGATTCATGCCAAACACTTCCTTCAATACTGACAAAAGGACATATAGAAATACAAGCATAGAAAAATGGATTCAGAAAAGACTGATGTAGAGTTGGTAGTGAAAATGGAGTGACCAGAGGATATGTGAGAAATGCATCAGCTCTTTAGTTGGTCAATTTCCACCATTGCTACAGGGTTTTCCTCCTCTAGGGGCATTGATGGATCCTAGACTGATGCTAGGATATTATATAGTAGAACTACCCAAATCTCCCCAATGCTTCTACAGTAAGTCAGGAAGAATTATTTTTCTAAAGGGCTCTTCTACTGCAGTGCAGACATTTTTACTTCAAGCCTCAGTTAATGCACTGGGACTTAGCAAATATAATTCACATTTCTTTTGAAATTGAGTACAAAGTACAGCAATCCACTGTGTGTGTCCTGTTGGTGTGCATATTGCCTCCTTGTTTTCATTAAAACAACTTCAGGGGATGCTTATGCCCATGTTTAGCCCCTGTCTGGGGCTAAACTACAGCAGTGATCCCTCCCCAGCAGAGAAAGGGGATTGAGAAGAGAAGACTCATGAGTTGAAAAGAAAATGGATTTAATGAAACAGCCAAATGAATACCTGTGCCAATATAAAGTACACAAAGCTATACTCAGCCCATGGAATGTATGGTGGTTACAGTAAATGGGATAGCATTCCTCAGAAGAAGGAAGGGGAGCAGGAGAAGGGAGGGCAGGGTCAGAAAGAGCCTGAACAAGAGCCCATGCAGGAGACCCTGCCTCCTCAGCAAACTCCCCCCATTTTACTGAGTGTGATGTTTATGGTATGGATACATCTGTGAGCCAGCCTGGGTCAGCTGTCCTGGCCTACTCCAAACTGCTAACAGCCTGCAGACCAGGGCTGGCCTATGATTCTGTCCCAGTGAAGCCAGGGCAGCTTGCAAGCACAAAGACTAGTAGTCTGGCACTTGAAGAGAAGAAATAAAGACTTCCTATCACTCCTACTGCCAGACCTTCAACTTATTTTTGTTCAGTCTTAAGAAATCTTGCTAACTGCCATATTATATTTCATAAAGCGACCCCTTTTCTCTCTGTTTTAATGTCATTTTTACTTGTCGGGGTGGGGTGCGGGAGCAGACACGGACACACACCCAGGAGGGGGAGGCTAAGGGAGTGAGAAGCAACGGCCAGGGCAGCTAGCGAAGAAAAGGGGAGCGGGGACTTACTGTGGTCGTGTTGCCTTCAGTCACCTCCACCACTGCAAAACAACCAACCAAAAAAAATACAGAAGAACAAAATGAGACTCATTCAGCCTAAAAACCCCAGTATTTTCGGGAGGGGAGGGGGGTGGGAAAGAGGGTGAAACACAGTTAACGCAACCGTTTCTCCCGACCGCGGTGAGACAAAGGGGCGCGGGGCATCGCAGGGCGGCCCGGGGCCGCGCCTAGACTCACCTTCCCGGAGGGATCGAGCCGGTGGCGAAGCCCAACCGTTTCCGAAGAGCCCAGTGAAGAGGCGCCTCAAGCCACCCCGCAGCAAGCTGGGCGCCGCCATCTTGCCGTCGCTGCCGCTTCCGTCACTCCCGCTTCCGGCGAGAGAAGGCGGGCGTTGCCGGCGCCATTTTGATGCGTGTGTGTCCCCCAACTGTCACCTTGAGGGGAGGGGTGGGAGGTGGTTATTTCCCTGCCCAGCATCTCACTTTGGGCTGGTTTTACTTGTTTGTTTTACGTGTGAGGTCTTTTTGTTTCTTTATTTGCGTTTAATTTGTATCAGCTTGGGATGGAGGCGAATCTAGAAGTAGTGGTAGCTTTGTGTCTAGGGGCTTGAGCTGCGCTCCTGCCACAGCTCCTGAGTCTTGGCTCTCCAGTGAGAGGAAAGGCGAGAGGTGTTTTAGCTTAAATTGTGTGATGAAGAGGCTTCTCTGTTTGCATGGGCTCTGGGGTGACTGCTGCATTAGGGGGTGTTTCGGGCTAGCTGAGGGGTGCAGAGCCGAGGCTTGTTTCCAATCTGTCAATTTCACAGCTGTATCTGCCAGGGGTGTTGGGGCCAGTGCATGTTCCTGCACTGGACTGTGTCATTCAGCAGGTGAGGATTTGAAGCATCAGCATGTTGCCAGGCTGCAAACTTATTTTTTGACCCAGTTGTTACAGTTTAGATGCTTTCCATTTTTGTTTTAACATCACTTGCCTTTGGGAGGTCTTGAGCAGCTTGTAGGTTGCCGAGAGACCACTTTTACCATCATCTTTCTTTGCATGCCTCATCTCTTCGCTTCTTCCACCTGCTTAAGGGGCTGTGTCAGGTAGCTGGGGCTTTAGATACCAACATATCATTTGTTTTACATGGTAATGCTGTATTTTCATGAAGAATGTACTTCAGGTTGAGTTGAGCTGTACTTGATAGCAAAGGTCATTAGTGGGGTTTCCCCAAGTGCTTTGTGTCATTTCAGCTCTTTTAAAAGCAAAACTAATGGAGTGAGATGAAATGCCTCAGAAGTCATGTGCATTGATGGGCATTCATGCTGCTGTGTGCCATCAGTTGTTAACAGTGCTCCAGCAAGATGTTCTCTGTGTTCTTCTGAGTTTCTAGCTAACGTGCTGTAGAATAGAAATTGTGATATAAATGTAAAATTGAATGTAAACCAACATTTGATCTTCCACTTCCTCCTTCTTGTGTGTCACACATGCTTCTTGTTACAGTTCAGTTTGCAAATCTCTTTCTGTAGCAGATCTAAGCACTCAAGTCTGGGACTTTACAAAGAATTGGGAATGAAGACAGGGCTTCTGTCCAGGCTGTTGTGCTCTATGCCAAACAATGGAAACAGGGCCATCCCACTTATTCAAGAGAACAAATTGAGTAAGAATGCTTGCTGGAAGAGATCTCTTCCTCTCTTCACCATATTATGCTATATAATGATTTCTAGAAGCAGAGTGATCTTTAGCTTGTCCAAAAGCTGGAACAGAAGAGCCAAACAAAATATTTACTGCCATCCAATCTAGGGATGACTTCCTTATGAGGAGAAGGAACATTGCTAGACACAGTGGTGTAGTGATGTCACATTTTATGAGTTGTTTATTTTTTTTCTTTATATAGAGAGGTTTATCCTAGTAGAAGGAGTTTGGCCTGAACAACTTAACAGGAGAGTTATTCAGTAGCTAAAATTAAATGATATTTCTTACTGGCTTCCTGCCTGTTGAGATGGGGAAAGCTAAAGGGGTGATTCTCTTAATGAGGTAGAAACCAACAGCAACATGGTGACAGTTCAGATACTTACTTGCCTTGCCTTCAAACAAATGCTGCCTCTGGAGGAGTATGAGTGACACATAATTTAATGGAAAGAAGGGAAATAGTTGCTTTCTTAAAAACTTGTAGTCTCTGGGGTTGAGTGAAGTGTCTCTTCTCCTAAGATGTGTTTTTTTTGCCTTTTGAGTATTTTCTACAACTTTTAGCAATGCAAACTACCAAGTCCCAGGGAGACAAACTAAGCATGTGCCAATTTGAGTTGAAGCCCATCACCTCTTTCCAAGTTTGGAAATTTGACATATTTATGATTTCTTGCAGATAATGTTTGGATGTGTTTACTTCATCAAGCACTTGCATTTAGGGGAAAAGAAAAACAGCCCTGCATACTATGTCCATATACACAAGAGAGAAAAGAAAGTGATTTTCTTCCTGTAAGTGTGTTCAGCTACAGTCTGTGATTTGTCTGCACTGCAGAAGGTCATCCAGTTTTGCTAGAACTGTCATCAGCCATTGAAGAATGACTTTTTCCTTTTGAATTAAAATTAAACCTGTGTTCCCAAGTGTGGGCATGGGCAGGAGCAAGGAAGTATTTTTATTTTAGATGAGAAACTTCTGTTCTAATTGCTTATGGCCTCCAGAGATTTGATGGGACTGTTCTCAAAGAAATGGTTCTTTGAACTGCTTTGGGAATAGACATTGTAGATGTTCTGTAAGGCTCAGTTTTCCTTTTCTTACCGATTTATGTTCTTTTCTTGTCTGAAAAATGGAGTATGTTTTGCTATTTTGCTTATTGCCTATAACATATTACTGCTTTCTGCTTCCAACTACAAAGAAACTTTTCCAGTCCTTTGGGCCTTTTCGGGTCTGTTAGAGGCTAATAGATGCCATGTCTATCTGCTCCAGAGCCTTAGCCGTGCAAATAGCTTCTGAAGGCTGAGGCTGTTCCAACCCAACATGATTAAAAGTCGTAGAAATCGAGATGGAAAAAGCTCTTAGGTCATGTAGTTCCCACACGCACTCCCCTGCCCAGGACCAGGTTTGTTTCCACGGGGACATTTTTGGTGCTTTCCAGAAGGGGTCAGTGCAGGTCAGTCTTCACTTTGCCTCCAACAGCTTCCCTGCCTTCCCTCTGCCTGAAAAATTAGGAAACCTCAATCTGGTGGCAAGTAGGTTGCAAGATGTCTAGAATTTATGTGATAGCTTGTCATGTGAGGTTGGGTGACCAGAAGCAGAAGAAATCTGTTGAAAGTCCAACGAGTCTGAAGAAGAGAAGAGCAATTCATGTTGCAGCAAAAATGCAGCCCTGTCCACTCAGGCCCTGCAATACAGGAACCTTTCTGAGGATTACCCAGTGTCAGGAGTCTGTTAGGGTGAGGAGGCTCCTTCAGAGTTCATCTCACTTGTGTGAATCAGGTGTCCTGGCCTAGAGTGGCCACATGCTGGTCAACAGGAAAGGTTTGCCTGCTCCACACACCAGCAGCAGCTTGCCCCAGGTGCCTGTGTCCATGGACACATGACAACCAGCTTCTGCAACAGATCTTAGAGGATGGGGAAGAATGATATGGAGACAGAAGTGAATAAATTAATGGGGGGTGTGTGTGTGAAAAGGTGGCTGGAGATTCTGAGAAGCAAGTGCTGCAAAGGGAGGAGGGAGAGGTGTCAGTCTGGTAGAAGAATGAGCAACTCACTTGAAATGAACTTGTTTATATTTTTAAGGTTTCTTATTTTCCCAGTGGATCTGGTTATTTTTCAAAGTAGAATAACCAAGAAATAATTTCATTATGTTTCCTTCCAAGATTTCAAGCTAAGTGTAAACAAGGAAAATCCAGTGGGAAAATGAATCCCAACTTCCTTTTTCAAGAGCAATACAGATCTGTTTCTCCCCTCACCCCTCTCTCCATATTTTTACTGCTACTGTTCTTTTACCCAGTATCTGTGGCATTGCTGACAGCAGCTGAAACACCTCAGTGATGGCATTTGTTAGAGGGAGAAAGCTTTAGGATCACTGAAAATCACTTCTGATACCAAAATGATAAGTCCTGAGATTTTCAGTGTTTAAAAAATCTTAATGACTTTTGACATGTTGGGAATGTTCCATATGGGCAAGTCAAAATGATGGAAAACAACTGAGCCACTTACCCTGAGATTTGATCTCTAGCAATTAATATTTGGGCTGCATGGGAGAATCAGGAGGCACAAAAAACTCTCTAACAACACCATGGCAATCAGAGCAGCAAACTTCCAAAGCTTTAATTTTTCCAGATGTGAAATGCTGCTTTTTTTTTTCCAAGCCAGGTGAAGGAAGGACTTCAGGAAAACAAGAGAGGGAGAAGTTGTGAGGAGTGGTTGGTGTAAAGACCACCACATCCTTGGATGTTCAGATACCAGTGTGCTGATGCACAAGCAGTGTTCATTTGCATTAACTGAAGTTTATCTGGGCCATAAAAATAAAAGATGTTTTATCCTTTGGAAAACATGTTTTTCTGTGTTTTATAGAATAAAAATGTTGTGTCTTGAGATATTTCCAGGCTGGGTTGTAATGATCACTGAGTTTGCCTTCAACAGCAGATGTGCTTGTACATGGTGAGGATGAGCAGGAGGAGACCTGGAGTCCTTTGGTTCATTCACATAAGGGCAGCCCTGGGGTGGTCTTTCACTGGGGAGTCATGAAAGCCTGAAGCCAGCTGTCAGCATCAGTGTTTTGTGCTGTTGGCTGCAGCTCATACAGCCTTGACTCAGTTTCTCTCTTGTTGCCACCAAAGCCTGAGGTTTGCCTTGGGACAGCAGAGGCAAAAGCAATGATGCCCAAACCTTCCTGCTGGCAAACTGACTGTGTTGCTGTAGAAACTGCTTCATTGAATGTTTATTGTGGACATCTGTAAGCTTCACAGCTCTGTCTCTGCATGCAGAAGGAACCACAAGCTGAGCCTGTGATCACTCTGGTCAACATTTACATAAGGCTATCTGAGCACAGAGCAGGCTCTGCACAAACACCTAGATTCTAAGTGAGGTGGAAGTGTAACAAGGCAGAGAGTCAAGACTGGAATAGTTTGCAGGAGAAAGTGTGAGCTGCCTTTGTATGTTGTGAGAAGAGTAGAGGCTCTGTCATAACAATGAACTTTGCAGTCCTCTTCTTGTGCTTCTTCCCATATTTAGCTCCATGGGATTGGAGTGGGGGAAGCCTGTGCTGTGATCTGCTGTTGGACCATGATGGGATGTGATGGAGAGATCTCCAGCAGGGTTTTCCTCTTATGGCTGCTCCAGCCAGATGGCTTCAATCTACTGACCAATTCTCTGTGCTTTGTGTGAGGTCTGTATGCAATTTAAATGGAGCCTGTTCTCAGCTAGTTTTGCCTTTGCTTTGCCCCCCTCCCCCACATGCACATATATTCCCAAGTGACCCTTTTCATGCTTCCCCTTTTTCTCTAGCCATTCTGGGAAATTATGCTGGCACCATACAACAAATATATCAGCCAGCTTTGCCTCAAAGCCCTTTGCTTCTGGAGGCTAACTGGGGGTATTTCTGAGAAGAGCACTCACTTAGGCAACTGTGCTGTTGATGTAGCTCTCAGAGTGGTATTTCTTTGTGATGCTGCTGTTTTCCAGCTGGTTGGAAGTTTAGAACGTGACATTTCTTATGCACACCTTTATTTGCTCTCCCCCTGAGTCCTGTACCCTGTCTAATCAGCAGAGTGCACTTACCTGAATCTTGGGTTATCTTTGCATTTTGCACATTTGGAAAGTATTTGTTCTCTAGATATTTTCAGGTGTTTTCTTTTTCCTTTTCATTTTCTGAGATTGTTCAGCATGAAAATCCTCAAGTATCATGACAAATAAAAGCTGGGACTGCCCTTCTCACTGCATTTTTATCACTTAGCACCAAAATTACACTGAGTAGTAGACAATAGGAGCCAGTCTTACTAGTCTTCTAAATAAAAGCCAGTAGAAGTCTGTCTTTTATTTAGAAGACTGAAGAAGTGGTCACAGTACAAGACAGTAGGACATCTCTGTTTGTTTTGTTTCAGTCATCATCAGGCTTGCTTCTTGGACTAGCATGTTGGAAAAAAGATCAAACAGGCTGGAGTGGTGGTTGCTGGTCTGTTAAACTCAGTTTTACTTCGTGCTTAACTGTATATGCTTTCTGCTTTGCAATCTGGATTGTTGCATGTTTTAGTGAACTTTTTCTTTCATTAATCAGTGGCCTGGAAGAAACTTGAATGCTGCTGGCAAATAATAGTGTTGGCCTCCTTGCCAGGCAGGTGAAAACACAATATGCTCTTGCATTTCTTCTTCTGGCTTCCTAATCTGAGTCACAGCCGGCTGGATAGCTTATCTCTTCAGAGACAGATAAAGGGAAAGGGAATTTCCCCTGGGGAAAGAAGGGCCTGGGAGTACTTCTATGGCACTTTCCAACTCTCCTGCTAAGTTGGACTGGAGGGTCTGTGTGGGCCTCTGCCACATTGTGCAGCTCACCACTGGTGGGGAATTCCAGAGTGTGGTGTAGTGCAGTGCAGCATTGCTTCTCTTTGAAATTCTGTCAGTTCTTTCTGGGAAAGGCATTCATTGTCTGCTTGTCTGCTTGATAATGACCAGAAATTCCCATTTTGATAACCTGAAATAAAATCCCTCCTGAGCCCAAAGATACTTGTTTCTGGTACCCTGCAGAAGGAGGTCTCTGCCTTCAATCCCGCCCCCCCCCAACCACAAAATTGTTAAGTATAATCTCATTGAGAGAATCAGGGAGGAATATGAGCTTGACATGCAAGAAGAAAGTGGAGATAGTGCTCAGCAGAGATGAAAGTGAGATACTGATGGCCAGAGTTTAATTGGGTTTTCATAAAACATGCTGTTCCTCACCATTTGGCTAGTGCTTGAGAGTTTCCTTTTATGAGTGTGGTAAGACAATGAAACTTCAAACCAGTTGCTTTGCAACTGGAAAAATGAACCAGGGAGACATTCAGAAGAGCACTAGGACTCTTTGTTTCTTCTATTGAGAAGAAGCAATTCAGCAGCAGGGAACAAGAGCCTCTTGCAAGCATACAAGCACAGTTTAGCAGTAAATCAGCTCAGCTGCAGTCCTCACCACGTGATATTCTTTAGTTGCCACTGGGGAGAATTCTGCTCATCTCCAGACAAGATTTTGACTTGAGTTAGTGTTTATTTCCGTTTGTACAGATGTGCTGTCCAGTGATGGATGGGGTGTGCTAACCTTCTACTTTTTCACACCTGGTCCACACCTGTTTGGGATCTCATTCCCTTGCCCTACTGGGCAGCTGCTCTTGAACTTTGTTGGATCCTGGATCTTAAGCCAACTGAGGGTGGTGAACAACTTTGAAACTCTTGGCCAAAGGGGCTTTTTCTTTTTAAAGTCAGAGAGGTTGATGGGGTTTGTTTTGTTGTGGAGTGAATATTGGTTCTCATGACAAAACCATTTCATAATAAGCTCTTTCCATCTGACAGTTCTTTGGCAGCACGTGTGAAGTAAGTTGGTATTTTGTAGTCCAGTTCCTAGTGGGTGAGAATGTCCCTGTCTCAAAAAAACATTGGACTTTCCTTGTCCTTACTGATAGTTTAATCACAGAATTAAATATTCCTCAGAGTCTGAACTCTCTAGGGCATGTAGAAGTTGACTGTCCAGCACACTGTGTAGAAACTTGTTCTAGTCTTGCCCATGCAACTCCTTTTGGGTAAGAAGGGGGCTTTGCTCTCCAAGGCTGTGGATTCAAGAGCATGAAATTCAATACAACAATTTTAAAACAAAAAACAAATGGCATTGTTTAGAATCCTGTTATAGCATGTTTTTTTCATTTGCACTGCAGGAACTTTAAATATTAGTGTGTGAGCACAAGCCAAATTTAGGTTGGTCAAGACTAGAGAGAAACTGTGAGGAGGTTCAGAGAGACCCTGCTAAGCTAGCTGAAAAGGCAGCTCAGTGGCAAATTAAGTTCCCTGTAGATGGCCAGAAGGTAATGCATGACTGGAAGAAAACTCATCTTTTTCAGACATCTTAAAATGCTTTAATTCTTTTAGTTTAGGAGAAGACCTGAGCAACTCTGCTCAGTGTTCTCACTGGTATTACTGAGAGTATACTTGACTGGGCAGTATGTGAATGTCAAGTATGTTGAGAGTTACTGTAGTTCTTAGTAACATACTTGAAAGCCAGAATAAACATCATGTTTCAGGCTTTCCAATTAATAACAGTTCAAATTTGGATGGTGGACAGGTTACTAAGTGGATTTTGTATCCTCCCCTGACTTGTCTGGTAGCTTTTTCTAGATATGAAATACTGAACTGTAGAGACTGATAGAGCAGAGTTCACGTGTTCCATGTCTGCTGCTTTCTGTCTGTATGGGCTAAAGGAGGTGGTGACCTAGGACTGAGGTGCATGGAAAGAGCTGTGCTGTGAACCTGGGACAAGGACAGTTGAGGTGTTGTAAGTGAAGGCCAATGTGTGCCAGCAAAGATGGGTTGTGGGATCACAGAGCTGAGTCGTGCTTAACCTGGGAGTAGACCAGCATGTCACTGTGGCATTGGGAGCTATGGATCAATTCTCAAAGACAACTACTGGTCAATAGTTTGTGGTTCCAGTGCTGGGATAGTAGGAGAACTGCAGATCAGTATGAGGAGCATCTGCAGAATTTGTTGTGTTGACACTGGGGAACAACAGAGAAAGGAGGGGACTTGCCAGGCAGGAATGAGGGATGCTGGCAGAGTTGAGTATTGGAAGGAACTGGTTAGTGATAAGGCACTTTCTTCCTCCTTGGATGCCACCCACTATGTGTCAATCTTTCCTGGTTTGGTTTTGGTTTTATTTTTTCCCAATTTTCCTTTAAGAATTTGAATCCTCCTGAGCAGCAGGTGATCTTGACTCTAATGTAGAGGAATAAGCTTGGGAAAGTTTTGTTAAAAGAAAGGCAGTTATAACAACAACCCTCTCTGCATGGCTGGAACCTGCCAGCAGGACGCTGCCGAAGACACAGCTGGAGGGAAATGCTGCAAGCTCCTTGGCCCTGAAGCAGAGCAGCCCACACAGCCTGCAAGTGTTATGGGCCTGGTGTGGGTCTGGGGGAGGTGTGCCTGCCTTGCCAGGTGGGCCATGCATGGAAGTCAGATGCTTAAGTGGCCATAAGCCTCTAATCAAACCGAATGTTTTGAATCCTGGTTCTGCCAAAGGCTTGAGAGTGGTGAGGAAAATGCATTGAAGTCCTGCTGGGCTCATCTCCAAAGTACAGGGTACTTCTGAATGTCCTCTTTGGGGCTAAGTTATTGGCCCCTTGCAAGATGAAGTAACCCTTCACAAGGATAGTTCTCTCTGCAAGTGACTGCAGCACGAAGTTGTGTTGGTGTCAAGGCATGGAGTGGTCAAAATAAGCTAGAAAGAAAGTGGCTGAAGGGCTGGAGATGCTTGTGTCACTGGAGTTTGGGATGCTGATCTACCAGGGATGTCTTGGTGTCCTGCTCAGGGTCAGTAGCCCTGGAGCAGGGGTTGCTGCAAACATTTCCATCCAGACAAATTGACTCTGTTTGTTCCTGTTGGCTTTACTCCTGTCTTCTTTGTGTTCCAAAAAGGGATAATTTACCCTCTGCAAAAGCAGGGCTTACATGCAATTTTCTTGGAGCTCAAACAGTCAGCCAAATCAGCAGGAGCTTTTTGGAAATGACAGGAGCCAGCTGAGGACAGTTTTGATCCAGTAGGAGCTTTACTAAACCAGTCTTGATTAGGAGACACTTTCATTAGGCCAAGTCAGTAGGAACTGCAGGGAGCTGGCTGAAAAGGTGTAATTCCTGGTGAGGAGCTCTTGGATGGAAGTCACCTCCTAGATGAAGGAGTCAGGGCCTTGCTGAGTTATTTATTGCTAGAATGGACTTTGTTCTTGACCAACTGAACTAGACTAGGCTTTTGAAGATTTTCTCAGCTTTCCTTGTTATATACTAAACCCTCTTCCAAACAGGCACCAATGGACCTATAGCTTTTGCATATGGAAGAGCAGAACTTAGTATGTCCCTTGTGGGTGCCCTGAGGCCAGGCTGGAACCTTCTCTGCTTCTTCACAGCTGCTGTCTAGTTCCACTGTGTAGTCCTCACCTCAGTTGTATGGAGGCTTCTCTTGATCTTCAGAGACACTGCAGGCAGCTAATTTCTCTTGTTGTCCTCAGAGCCATCTGTCTGGAGAAGAGGTGTTGTGTCATGGCATGACATGCCAATGTATGGAATGCTAAGTTGAGGCATATTTGGCATGCCTTGTCTTTAGCCATTGAGCAGCACACCTGAGCATGCCCTTCTGTCTATCTGTCATGGCAACTCACCCTTTCTCCCAGGATTATTTTCCTCCTGTTTTCTGGGTAGTTCTATCCTGATAATGGCATAAATTTTCTGGGGATGCATCCATTCTGCCTTGCTTCTAAGGCAGCATCTGATCTGTGTTCTCAGGTGACTAGCTGAGGATGCAGGCCACCAGGATTCAGTTCTCTGCTTTGCCCCAGACTTTCAGCATGACCTTGGATAGTCATGAAATGCATTTTTCCAGCACATTTTTCTTGTGACCAATCAAATGACATCTTTTTTAGAAGCAAAAGCCAAACTCAGGAGAAGAGCAAGAGTAAGCTTTTGCAGGCTGGCTACTCATGAAGTACAGAGTACCTACCTCTGGGCTGTGTGGTTGTGCTTGTGCTTAGAGTAATTACTAAGATCAAGAGCACAGCTACGTTGGCAGAGCCACCTAGTGGGAATATGGTCTGCATGTCTAGAAGTCTTTCTGCTGGACTGGGCATTGTTTACTGCCTCATCTCTTTCAGCTTAGGGCCAAGTGAAAAAAAAACACCAGTGAGATGGAGATGTAGAGCAGTTCAACATTTCCTTAGTCCTAAATGTCCTTCACAATGCTAGTAAGGAGGAAAAATGTGGAACAGGAGAGCATTAAGGTGATCTGTTTCCTTTTAGTTCCTCCCCTGGCTTGCACAGTGTTTTGGTCATTGGTTCTTCTCAGCCTTGTCTCTAAAGCAGAGTAAAATCATTGAACTGGGGATTCTCAATGGGCAAGTGTGAATAATGACACTGCTGTAATTTCAAGGCCTTTCAGCTGGTCTTTGTTAGTCTCTGCTACAAGGACAGTAGTTCTGAGTCTTAGTGCACAATGAGGTCCCTTTCACAACAAAATAGTGAAATGGTCCAACTCTATCCTTGAAAGCTTCTGCTGGTGGAAGCTCTGTGACCTGATCCATTCCCCCCCCAGATCAGTCTCTGTCCTAGGAGTTTTTTCAGCATGGCCTATAAAAGCAGCTCCTTCTCTTGGCCAGAAAATCGATGGCCCAGTTGATCTGCCACTTTTGACTTCAGGAAGAGACCCTAATTCCACTGGTTTCAGAGCAAACATTTCTTGTGGCCACTTTCACATCAGTGCCTTTATACTTTCAATGCAGCTTTTTTTCTTTTGCTTTCCTCCCCCCCCTCCCAGATACTAGGAAACAAGAGGATCAGAATGTCTGGTAATGCAAAAGCAGTGTGATGCCAGGGGCTGTATTTCTGGCACTATGGTGTAAACATCTTTGTCTTACAGGCTGGTGGCAAAGAAAGTTCTTGGAAGGCCTTAGAAAGATGACCTGGAAAATCAACAGTAGTGTTAGATATGAATGAGCCACCTTCATTTTTGCAGCACTCAAAATGAATCCTTCTCCTGCAAGGTAGTTTGGGCATTTTAGGGAGTGGTAAGTGAGCCACACCTTTTCTTCCAAATTTTTCTCCCTGACCTACCTCTGGGCCTTAATTCTGCCAAGGAAAAGTCTTTTAAAGTTCAGTATCAACAGGCAAGTGCTGTCTGTTCTTTGTAAGGACAACATGTAACTGAGTGGTCTAAAAATACCTTTCTATGTTGAGAACTGGAGAATCTGTGTTCTCTGCAGGGACTTCAGTTACAGAAAGTAACCAAAATACAAAATGTATTTACTTTGTCTGGTAATTAATTGCTGGTAGCATGTGAGGGCAGCTTTCAGAAAATACTAGTTCATTCTTGGTTCCCTGTACTGGTATAGCTGCCTGTCCACTCACCTGCCTACTTCTGCTGGACATGCACGAGGTGGTGGTGAAGAATACAGAACCTGAGTGAGATTTTGAGCTGATCTAATTTGTATGTGAGCTGTGCCTGGCACAGGGAGGTGGGAGCAGATCCTCAGGGAGCCAAATGTAACTTCCTTGAAATGTGGGGCAGCCAGAGTGTGAGTTTGGAGCATGCTAAGGGCAGTTTTCTCATAGGTTACTGATGGATAAACTCCACAGACCACTCATCTGATGAAGAATCAGGTAATACCAGAGAATTGTGTTGGGAGCTTTGCCTCTGGTAAGATCTTTCCCACCAGGAAACTCTCAACTGTTTCTTTGCACTCACAGTCCTGACAATATGCAAAATAGTAGAGATGGCAAAAACTCTGCTGGGTGGTATTTAGTTTCCAGGCCACTTCTCCCAGCCCAGGAGTCTTTCCATCCACCTCACTCCCTGTCTTTTTATAGATGGTAGAGAAGAACTGGACCATAGCATACAAGGGGTAGAGGTTTTAAACTAAAAGGGGGTTGATTTAGACTAGATATAAGGAAGACATGTTTTTATGATGAGGATGGTGAAGTGCTGGCACAGGTTGCCCAGAGAGGTGGTAGGTGCCCCACCCCTGGAAACATTCGTGATCAGACTTTACAGGGCTTTGAGCAACCTGATCTAATTGAAGATGTCCCTGTCCACTACAGGGTGCTTGGACTAGATGACCTTTAGGGGTCCCTTCCAACCCAAAGCATTCTGTGATTCTTTAAGTTATGCTGCTTCTGAGTTTTCATTAACAGTATACACTGGATTGTGCCACAAACTGCAAATGCTCTGTGAAGTGCTTTTTGCCCTTCAAGACAAAGATTTCAGTCTGTTCCCTGCTACAGCACTGCCTCTCTCTTCTAATGGGAGGCCTCAGCACGGGGAAACACATCCTAGGAACGCAGAACAACAGGGCAGGAATTAGTGGGATGCAGAGGAGAGCAGCTCAGTACTCACGGCCAGATAGGCTCTGACAGCCTCACACCAATGGGCTACTCTCCTCTACAGGGAGTTTATGAGGCCTTGGCTTGTGTGGCCACCTCCACTTATGAATGAAAATCAAAACCAGATTGATGTCCCCCCTCCCAAAAGCAGCTGCCTGTTTCTTTTGCATCAGTTGTGCTCCCCTGGCCCTCTCCAGGGGAGCTCCATAAAATAAATGGATTAATTACATGCGGATTTCCTTTTCCTTCTTCTCTGGAGAAACAAAGAGCCTATTAGACACAATATGGAAATGCACATACACATGCACACACGTGCAGACAACAGGAAAATGTGCACATGCAGTGTATAAGCTCCCTCGCATCTCCATAGCCAGACAGTGCCATAAAATATGTGCAGAAAACCCCTGCTCCTTTATGTGCACAGCTCTGCTGAACACACAAGCCTGTATTCATTCCTCTGGATCTGCAACTTTAATCCTAAACTAAAAAGGACAGGAAAGCCCTGGGCAAGTAACCTCCTCCCAGAAGGTGCAGCACTGAGAATGCACTGAGTGGAGGTTGTTTTCTTTTGCCAAAGCCTCCTCTAGTGCCCAGGAGCTGTGTTTCTACCAAGAGCGTAAGAGCCCTGCCCTTCCCAGAGCAAGGCTCGCAACAGGCTGCGCACATGGGACGTGGTAACCATATGAGCTGGGAGGCTGCCAGCTCTCCCTCCAGCTGAAACAGAGGAGGGTGCTTTGTAGCTGAAGAAAGGCAGAGGGGTGATGGTAGGGAAATGGCTGGAAGTGCTTCATTCCTCTCATCTCCAGGTGGCGGCAATACTAGTACAGGAAAGAGCTGGAAAACACAGCTTCCCTGGAAAGCACACCTTCCCTGGAAAGCTCTGCCTGTGTACAGCAGGCACACATGCAAATCTCACACACCTGCAGGCAGAGGTGAGGGACACACTGGAAACCCCCAGCTGAGCAGGTTACACACAGTTAAGAGATGCATACCTTCACCTTCGAGGTGTTGCCATAAGACGCTGACTCCAGGACAAGACCGCAGTACGTGGGTATGTTCACACTGTAGCTAAACCTGGGTCAGAGCCTGACTTTGGGTACTAACTTGCTTCCCATGCAAATAGTGAACACCCTAACCCTCAGCTCCAACTCCCTCCAACTTCAGCCAGAAGGCCTGTGGAGCTCTGAAAGCTCAGCCTCAACAGCCTGCTGTGCTGTAGAAACAAGACCGAAATGACAACAGCACTGGGAAATTGGTTACCGGTACTCACCTGGCTGGGGAGCCAGCAGTGGAGCAGAGGCAGTAAAGAACTGCTTTTTCTCCCTGGAACCAGGGGCTGCTGTGCCTTGGGACAAGGCAGAGGAACACAGAGCTCAGCTGGAGGGTGGGAGGCAGGCACAACAATGACATTTGTTGGGTTAAAGCCCAGGAGCGTGCTAAGAACGTGCTGCTAGTGCCTGAGCTGGCCTGAACAAATCTCTGGTGTTCAAGGGAAGGACCTGGATGTCAATCTTCTTCTTCATCCAGAATCCATACTACTGTACAGCTCTTTTTAGCCTTTTAGCCATTTTAGGAAGCAGTGGTGGAAATTTAGGAGGGCACAGCAGCAGGCTGGATGCAAGACAGAGCCATCCAAACTTGACAGGTGGGAAGAACAATGTTGCCAGCAGAAGGAGTTCAGATACACGATCCAAGACCCAAATCTCTCAAATCATAAATGTCTCAGTAGTGTAAGAAGATACTGGTGTTTTTCTCAGGCCTCCAACATTGGGCTTTCAGGTTACAGTCAGGCTCCATGGCTAGCTTTTCCTGGCAGCTATGAAGAGTAGGAACTTTCCCTTATAAGATGAATGTTTGCACATAATTGAGTGAGGCTGAGCTGGAGCTTTAAGAAAAACAGCAACTCAAATGGGATGTCTGATGAAATCTAGAAAGTCAGCAGCATGAGGGTAGACAGACCCTGCAGAGGAGGGCATCTGCAGAGCTGCTGAGCAGCAGCCCTGCAACTGGGAGAAGCTATTGAGAACTGAGATATGGAGGGGTGTAAAGCAGTGCATATTGCCTTAAATTCAGAATTATACACCTCAAGGTTTCAGACATTTCAAGCTGGACCTCAAAAATTTGTGATAACTTTAACATCATGAGCTTTTGTAAAAGAATGAGTGCTGCTTTTTCTCTCTTTGCCTCTTGGTTTCTGAGCCCTAGAGTTGCCTTCAAATTGTATTTTGTAGTTTCTCCCACAGTGCAGAGTACTAGAAATTTCTCTCATGCAGAAGACATGTTACATTGGGGTCACAATTTTCATTTTCCCCCACAATCAAGAGGACTAGAAACTTGTCTTGTGCAGAAAATGTGTTTCTCACCTAATCATCTGTCATCAGGATCTGTAGCTTTAAGGAAAACCAGGAACAGTGTAATGAGATCCACAACCCCTCACAAGCACTGGCAATGCTACTTCAAATGGCTTTACTTCACTGGTGTCTGGAAGGACTTTGTTTATGCAAATATGGAGATTGCAATCTTGACCTGGGAAATGCTGGAGCCTTGAAATGATCTAATTGGGTGAGCCCCAAACCCCATTTATTCCTGGATCTTGTCTCTGATGTTCTGATGCTTTCTCTGATGCCTTTGCTAGATGCTTCAGGGGAAAGTGCAAGAACTTTGCAGTAGGCAGATGTAACATAATCTGTTCCACACTTAACATAACTTTCTGGTTCCTGCCCATTAGAGGTGGGATTGGGACCAGGAATATGAATTTTAACATCTTTTCATCTTTTCCAAAAGTGTTGTTAGTTATCATTATGATGTTTTAAAGATTATTATTGATGTATTTATTTTCCTCCACATCCTTGTCCAATCTTTTTGTAAGGTTTACTGAATTCTTGGCTTCTCCAGCTTCTTGTGTTAGAGATGGCTTGGTCCAATTACAGATGATGTTAAGGAAATGATTTACTTTGGTGAAGTTTGGACTGATTCCTTCTTCATCTTATTGAATATCTGTTGACCCTGGTGTGCCCAAGGACAACAGCAACATACAGTTACCTTTCTTTCTGTGAGTATTCCATATGCTGTCATCAAGGTGCCTGCTGGTTGCCATGATGCATGGTGCTGGGGATTTGTGCCAGTGAATCAGTTTGCTCTGGTCTCCCATGTACTTTACCTGCTTTCTCCTACAGACCTTGCTTCCCCCCAGTGTTTTTCCCTCCCTCCACGTTACCTGATAGCTGAGGCACTCTGCATGGACTGAGACAGCCTCTGCTCTGTTTCCTGTTGTGACCTTTTGCATCAGCATCTGCTCCTCTTTAGCCTGTAAGCTCTGTGGCAGGGATAAGCTTTTGTGTATGTATGTTTGTGCCTGCAACCCGTGATTTCAGCTGAAACCTTTGTGCTCTGCTGTGCTGCATACAGCAATTAGTAATAATTCACACTTAAATAAACTCTGCTTTGCCATTCACAGGGTTGAGCTGAGAGCTCCTTTTTGGGGACCTGGGGCCTAGGCTTGGTGGCACGAAGCCAGTGGCTTGGAAAGGATGCAGCACTCCCGATTCTCCATGGGAAAGCAGAGGGCACACCGTTCTCTCTAGAAACAATCCTGCCTCTGTCTCCCTCTTTTGCCCCTTATCTTCGAGGACATTATGCAATTATGCAAATAGGATCAAAGGCTAGGAGATGTGAGATAGACTGCCTGAATATTCACTGGCAGGCAGTGACAGGCGGTGCACTTCAGAGCAACCTTTCCTCAGCTCACAAGTGAGTGAAGAGGAGGGAAGGATGCAGGGGATCAAGCCCTGACCCTTCTCTGACAGTCACTCCTCTTTCTTGCCTTTGAGAGGCACTTGCTGCCTTTTGTTGATCCAATACCTCCCCTCTGAATGGAATATCCAGCTGGAGATGTGCCTGTGATATCTGACACTGGTAATTCTTGGTATGTTGGCCAGTTCTGCAAACTAGAGCAGGAGCACAAATAGCCCCTCATGACTTGTGAGCCACGTGTGGGGTTCACTAGTCACACTGTGTGTGGGCTCCTCAGAGAGGAGAAACCTTTCCAGGCAGCAATGGGACTATGATAAGGGTGAGAAGTGGAAGCAGGGAGGGGTGGTGGCTCCCTAGTTTGGATCTGGGCAAAGGGGCAGGTGAGGTTTGGTAACTTCCAGATTTGCTCGGGCCCAGGAGCTGGTGAGGATTTGGAGGTGAGGAGCTGAGCAGCTGGAAAGGGAGAAGGTCTGCCCAAAGGAGGGAGGAAGATTCTGTTTGTGCTTGTGTGCATGTTTTTTTGGCTTCCTTCTCACTGCAGTTTGCCTCCAGGGACTGGGACTGCAGTTTCCACTGCTGAGTTCAGCCTGGGCTTCCTCTTGGAGAATACCTTGTGGCTTTGATCAACCATAGCCATGTGCCTCCGTCCCTGCCTGCTCCCTAGGCATGCAGCTTGGCTGTTCAGAGCAGTGGAGGCACACCTGGGGATGGACACAAGCCCTGCTGCTGTGACAGCCCTGCTAGAGCCAGGATAGATGCTGCCAGGCCAAATTGCCTCTGGTGTGTGACAGGTGTCCTGCTTCAATACATGGACTCTGCTGCCCAGATCACCCTGCAAGTCCCCACATGGGAAGAAAGGGCCCAAGAAACCTTGGAGACAGCAGTGTCCTGACTTTCAGGGAAGACCAGACAGGTTCTCAGGGGCAAGATGGAGACACAAATGGCTAAGGCAGTTGGAGGGCAGCTTGTTGCATCTGCCAGCCTCTGTCTTTTATGCCTAGCCTACTGAGGGAAGCAGAAGACTCCTCCTGTATGTTTGTCATGTCCTGGCAAATTACCTGTTACTAGTCACTTCTTCATCAGCAGTTGGGGCATACAGCAATAAAGTCTGTTTGCTCTTCAGGTAGTGATGTTTTCAGGTTCACCTATTCCCTCTGCCAGCTGGTGTTCTCCTGGAGAAGAAGAATATATTGTAATGATGGGAGAGGAATATTTAGGCTGTGCACTGTCTAGGAAGATCTTTCCTGCCTGTCACATATACTATACCATGGGTTAGCAGATCTCAGGAATCCACATGAGAAAGCACCCTCAGGTTATCTTCTTTAGGTTGAAGTGCCCATCACTGTGGTATTTGGGCACTACCCAAATTGTTGAAGGTCAACAGCCTCAAAGCTTAGAGCTCTTACTGGATTTTGGATGGGCCCACTGGCCCTGCCTGCTTCCAGACCAGACCCAAAGCCATGGCTATCCTGTTTTGCAGACAGGATGGATTTTTTTTTTCCCCAGTGGCAGAAGTTTGAAGGTAGGTTCAGGTCTGGCAGTCTGCACAGCCTCTTAAAAACCAGCCTTATAAAACATGAGCTAGGAAGTGAAATGCAGCAACATGAGAGAAAGAGGAGGAAACCACCAATTAGGAACAGCCCCCGAGGGGATGCTTTCTCAGGAGCTAGGAGGCACTTTGCCAACAGGGCTTTTGGAGTGGGATGGCTAGGGAGGGCAGAGCTGGGGGTAGCTGACTTGCACAGAGCCTTTCTGCAGTCAGGAGATCTGGTCCTGCAGCCAAAGAGCTGCTGCCCTGAAGTAGAACTGTGAGGGATTACCCTCTGGCTGGGCAAGGACTAATACCCAGGAGTGGTGAAGAAGAGCAGGAGCAGCACTGGGAAGGTACAACCCTCCCTAGTCTTTGCAACCAGCTAGCTGTGGGGAATTTCTTCCTCCAGAAAGCAGCTGTGCCAAGAAGCAGCTGGGAGTAGCTTGCAAAACTCTCCTGATAGCCAAGTTTCCCACAGTATGGCAATCATGTGCCTTACTTGTGGGGCTGCTATGGGCAGGCTTTGGCTCTGGGGCCCTGCAGCAAGCAGAGAGAGGTTCCCCTGTGCAAAACGAACCCACAGCTGGTGTCCAGCTCCAGAGGTGGCCTCTTACACCACCAGGGGTATGTTGGTAGAGAAAAAGGACACAAGGTCTGAGTTTTGTTGTCAGTGCACCCTTCCAATTACTGTTTAATTTAGGGATTGTTGTTTAGCTCTTGGCCCTCTGGGCTGTTGTGGCTGCCTGGGAGTCAGGGTTATTGTCCGTTGGTGGTGGCAGAGCATGGTTTGTGGTGAGAGCCATGCTCCTGATAAGGAGTGCTGAGACATTGAGGGCTAAACGACCAGGATGTGGCTTGTGGACCAGTGTCATGAGCTTTCTGCTGGAGAGGAGTGGGTGTGCAGTGTGGCTTTTATTTGTTCCAGTCTGTCTTGTTTTCAGTCTTCCTGGAGATGCTAGCTTCTTACCACCTTAGGGACCTGCTTAGGCAATGGAGTCTTGGGGGAGGAGCAGGTAAAATACTTGTGTATTGTAAAATACTTGTGCTGCTTAGAGAGACTGTCCAGGGCCTGTGAGGAGAAGGACTTCCACCAGGCATCCAGAAGCACCTGAAACCCCATCTGCTTTTTAGAGTGCCAGTGGAAAGTTTGTAGGAGATTTAGGTCTCACTGTTTTCTCAGCAGTAAGGTGGGGTTCATGCACCCTTTGGGAGCAGCTCAGCCATCCTGCTGATTCCCCTGAGTGAAAAGACACATGAGCAGTGCTTCAGGTCAGATCTGCCAGGCAAGGATCACTGCAGCAACAGTGAGTACAGTGGCCACCAAGAGCACTGTGGACAACGTGACACAAACTATTCTGAAGATGCTCTAAGTGAGAGCTGCTTCAATATTTGCTTGACTCAGAGCAGAAACAGAGATCTGCCTCTGCTGTCTCAGACATATTGCCCATTCTGCAAGTTTCTGTGTGGAAGTATTCTCCCTCTTCCCAAGGATCTACTTCATGTTGTGTAAAGGATTCATTAGATGAGGGATTTGAGGACAGGCCTCACTCTGTCAAAGACACCATAGCAGTGCAATGAATCAGTTTCTCTGATTATTGATGCAGACAATAAACTGAACTGGGTCTCCCACATCCTTCCTGAGTATTTAATCTTGACCTGTGTAATCTGTCAGCCCTGATAAGTTTCTGCAGAAGGCTTCATTTCCAGTAATTGATGTAATAATAAAGAAAGGTCTTTCTAAGAAATCAACTAAGATCTAGTCCAGACATGTCAGTCTTCTTCCCAGAAGAGAATCTGCAGCAGAAATCACCTTGCACTACCTGAATCTCATGGAGAAGAAAATACACTGCAAAGTTACCAGAAGTGTTTTGCCTCCTAGCATATGCAGGTGAAAAAGAACAGAAAGGAGCTTTAGTTTGACACAGCAGGTAACAGAAATCAGGCTGTGTGATATATTCTGCCTGACTACCCATATCTCATATGAACAGCATAGTGAAAAAGGAAACAAGAAATGGGTATGATGTTAGAGGGTTATCTTCTGAGTCACTGTGGAGTGAACAGGAAGTCCTGATGATTCAAGATTTGGCACTTTCCCTTGCTGAACCCAATGGCACATCCTAGTGCCAGGAGAAACTAGGCTGTAGAAAGTGCTGTCTTCTGGCTGTGGTTTTCCTCTTCACTCATGAGGACTCCAGTGGTGTTTTTCACAAGAAAGTAAAGCCCTGTTCATAGTATCCTGACCAAGACTCTGTGGAAGTCTTCATCATCTCAGTTTCCAAACTGCAGTGAAATCCCTCCTCATGTCACGCACATCTTGCTCTGTGATAGTGTGCACATACAGCAATTTGTTGATCTGCTTGAGGAGCTAGTTCTCTTGCTCATGAGGACAAGTTATGCTTATCTGTTTATGCTTACCTGTAGCCTTTATTTTTCTGTCTTTAAAGTGCTGAGATGCAGAGCCACTCTCACTGACTATTTGTGGACAACACCATTGTTTGATGTGTGCATTTTGCTCTGGATAAAGTAAAATCTGTGCTCTTCTAACTTCCTTTTGGAAAGAAATGTTACTGGGAGGAAGCATCTTGTAACCCCCAGCCTGGGTTATGGAAGCTGTGGACCTCAACTCTTGGGGTATAATGATGGTAATTATTAATGACAACTATTACTCTTTCTCTGCTGATCATTTTTGGGGCAGTGCTCTGCTATTGTGCTTCTCCAGCTATCTCTCCTCCCCTTCTGCCCATCACTTGGCATGTGCCTGTACATCCCCCTTGCCCACTGTTCAGGTACCCTTGGCAGAGCACATATGTGTCTGGAATCCAAAATCCTGCTGTGACTTGTTGAAAGTGTTCCAGCAGCAGTCAAAATATTACATTTCTTAGCCAACTCAACAAAAAGGAAGGGCTCTGCATGGATAATTCATTTCATCTCCTCTTGTCTACAGCAGAGGCAGCTAAAGGGTCTCCAGTTGGTTGCCCCATTAAGCAGGGTGTCTCACTGTGGATCTGTTGAATTTGCACACATAGCAACAGTCCTGGTTGTTGCACTGGTGAGTTAAAGAGGGCACTTGAGGCTTTTGAGCAGCAAAACTAGAGTCCCAAGAAAGAACTAACACATGGAAACCATGCAGACCATCCTAGGCTTGCTGGCTGTTGTGGGCCTTGTCCCCACAGCCTCTGCCAAGCCCAGCCATAGGAATGATGTCAGTGACTTGCTCTACAGGGTTCTGGAGAGCAGTGAAATGCACCCAGTGAAGTCAATGATGACATTTGGAGTCCTGGGAGGTTCCATGACCATGGCTTGCCCCCACGCCTATTCTGTTGGATGCAGAGCTAGCAGCAGGACCCTTCAGCTCCTTGAGTACAACTCATTAAAGCTGGGAACAGAGCCAGGGGGGAATGAAGGAGCCTTCAACCTGTGTGAATCCCAGCTGCATGTCTGCTTAGCAACACAGCTTTTTGCAAAGACATTGTCCACAGCTCTGCTGGATTTCTGCTGCGTGCAGAGGCCTTTGTAGGAGCTGGAGCCACCAGTAGGAGCACTGACCCACTGTGGCACCAAGAAAGTTGTGGAAATGCTGAAGCTATCTGCCTCTGGGCTCTGCCAGCCACCTCCCAGGTGCTGCTCCTCAAAACTAAACAGTGGGAGCAGTGGTTGCTGTGGAACCTGCAGCAAGGAAGGCAAGAAGCCTCTGCTCATCTCCCTAAGTAATCAGCCAGTGTGGGATGCACTCTGGCTGCATCTGCTGGAGAGCTCTGCTGTCTGCCATGTGTAGATGCCAAATGGTGAAGACCTTAGGACAAGAGAGTGCTTTCAGGAGGAAAAACCTTACATTAGAGATAACATTATTGTAGGTTCAGTTTGGGTCAAAGGCTTCACCTCCAGTCTTCTGAGATGTACCTGCACTCAGACCCACCTGGCATTGAGGTGGCCATAAGCTGAGGATTCTGTGGGCATGATTTGAAGGGTGATGTGTATGGATGAAGCTAGCTCTGCTTTTTGCTTTTTATCCCTAGGTGCCTCCACAGCCCCCACTGGATTCAGTGGATGGAACAAGATCTCTTTCAAACACTAATGTCAAATGACTGGAGCAGGACTCTCCTCTTGGAGAGGAATTGACCTAATGGATGAAGCAGGCCCTCAGGAGACAGGACTGATGAAATCATGTCCTAGCAGTGGGAAGAGGTAAGGTTGGGTGGCCAGAAGAGGGGACAAAAAGCCAGGATTCATAGACTGCAGCCCTATCCATAATGGAGAATCATTTTCTGATTGTGGTGGCAGAGAATGTGGGTCAGGTCTTATCAGTACAATGCACAAGCCACCCAGAAGCTTTGTTTGCCTTTGATTCTGGTCTGGGTTCATTCAACTTTTGTCTGAGGCCAGATCTGAACCCACTCCTTTCCTTTTGAAATTGTTTTCAGCTTTTGGCATAAATAAGAAAAAAATTACTTCATTGCTTCCCTGAGCAAACAGATCCCACTCCATCCTCAGAAAACAAAAACTGAGGATTCATTTTCCTCAGGACTCACAGTAGATGAATCAGAAAGCTGGACTTTTTGTGTACATGAGGCTGAACTGGGCTAACAAGAGTAAGTGGTCTGGATGGGGATGATGAAAGCAGCATCAGGAGCTGGCACTTCCATGTGCTGGGAAAGCGAGAGGTGCATGCTGGACATGAACACGTCTGAGGAGGAGGGACACCTGCAGCTCCAGGCATTTCAGCTATTGAGTCAGCTGGGTCCAGGGCTTTGCCAAACAGTGAGGGAGCAAGGGTGACCAAAAAGCCAAGAGTGTGCATGTGTGAGGAAGATGTTTCACCTCTGGCAGCAGGCCGAAGGAGCGGCTACGTTACTGCCGCCCTTGGAGGCAAGCTTGCAAACAGACATGCTGGCCTGCATGTGCACTCTGCTGCTCACACACATGTACCACTAACAGCTCATGGAGGCAGCTCCCAGAGGCCAGCCCTTGCCCCTCTTAATGGCCAACATCTGGAGAGGTAACTGGGGTGGAGAAACAGCTGGGGCCAGTGAGCCTTTTCCCTGGCTAGGAGTGATGGGGAAGGCTGAGGGCGAGGTTGGAGTGGGCTGGAGTAGGCTTGTCTCCTCTAAAAGCAGCCTGCAAACACTCACTCTTGCTTCCTCTGCAGAGGGCACAGGTTGAGCAGCTCTCTGCTTTTATGTTTTGAGTCTTAAATTGCTGCTGAAAGACAATAGTGTGAAACTCCCAAACCAAAGGTCCCTGGCTGCACCAGTCCACAATAACCAGGCAGGTTTTGCCAGCCCAGCTTGGCCTTGCCAAGAAGCCTTAGCTTTGATAGGGAGCCTGGGAACACAGCTATTCTCATTACATGTTATTAGGAAGGGTTCCTTATGTTGATGAAGGGTGGAGAGGGTGTGTGGGTTCACCCCACTGCTGCCTGTGGTGGTCCTGCTCCTTGCATGTTCCCCAAGGAACATTAAGTGAGGTGGGGTAGAAAATGCACTGGTAGGGAAATGTGGGAAAACTGCATTTCTTAAGCTACAGCCATTCTCCATCTGAGAGGCCTGCCCTGCTGAACTGGGTGGCTGTCCCCTGCTCCTGCTTCCTGGCAGCTGTACCCTATCTCACCCCTGGAGTTTATCTGCAGGGGCCTGGGGTGGCAATGTTCACACCTTGTCCAGCCTGGACCATCTCAATGCTCTGGGTGGTGGAAAACCTCCTTTGTGTCTCAGCCTGCCTAAGCCTGGGATGCAGCTGCCCTGAGACAGCTCTTAGCAAACATACCAATGGCTTTCTAGGCATCAGAGAAGAGAGATTATCCAGCTCTGCTGTTATCCTAGTTTCCTCCTGGAAAATACAGGTTGGAGGGCTGTCAGAGGTGGAGAGAGATGGAGGTTATGAAAAGGTAAAGGAGAGAGAAAGGGTCTTTTACAAATAAAGAGCACATTTTTGTGGTTGTCATCTCTGCCTGTCTGGCACAGGGCTCCTGAAGAATGGGTGCCCTTTTCCTATAGGTGAGCATGGCCCTGCTTCCTGATGCCTGCACCCACTGGGAGATGCCCTGCTCAACATGCTGCTAGGCTGAGGGTCCAGGGGGAGCAATGGGGACAGTTGGGGCTGGGAATAGTGCACTCTGGGGGCATACATCACAGGATATGGTGCTGGGCCTTGGGAACTGAGAGCCTCCCCAGCATTCCTCTCCCTCTCATCATCTCACCACCATTCACCCTGCCCATAAGGCACTGGATAGTGAGAGCTGAAGTCAGTGTCAGAGTGTCTCTTACCCCAGAGTTCAAGCCAGAACTCTCCTCAACCTGGGGTCAATGAGGCTGGACTCTGGCTTCCAGGTTGAGTGTGGGACCACAGAGGAAGGCTGAGGTTAGAGTGTGGCCATAAGTCTGCTTACTCCCCCAGACATGCGTATACATGGCTCACCATCACTGCACACACTCCACACATCCCAACTTGCTCACCACTGACTCACAACAGACTGGAAAAACACAAACCCACTCTGATACTGTGATGAGTGTGTAAGTGCTCTCTAGTACAACATGAGTAGTGTATGTGAGCAGCCAATGGGGACCTTTGGCATCTGATGCTGCCGAGCTGAAGTCTGGGTTGTTTACTGTATGACTCTGTTGAGTTCAACAGGGAATGAATTGGGGCAGAGCTTCCTGACATGCTTGAGGCTGTTTAGGGATGATACTCATCAGTTCTGAGGACTCTGGCTTGACCTCCCTCCCCCTCCCTTTGAGCCCATCAGACGTGTGTTGGGCAATCAAGGCCCTAAATCTCAGGTACTGAGGAAAGAAGGGAAGTCTTCCTGCATCATGAGACATTTATGCTAAGAGGGAAGGAATTCATCCTGGTGGGTGTTCAGGGACTGAGTGCTCATTGAAGGTCGACTTGTCTGGGGCACCAGGGCAAGGCAGTGAGTGAGCTGGTAGTAGTTAGGGAACAGGGGAAGGTCCTGTCACCATCCTCCCTTCTCACTGGATACTCCTGTAGGGTGGCGTCTGGACACAAAGCCCTTTTGAGGGAGATCCTCCACAGGGAACCAGCTAACTTCTACCTCAAAGGCTGTGAGGGAGGCACTGAGTCCTTGCTCAGAGCCAGAGGAATACCCCATCAGCACACACAGGCTGAAGATTCCTCTCCCCTTGGGAGGCTCTAGATGCTGCCAATGCTGCCAGATGTGAGCAGCTGGGTCACAGATGTTGCTGCAGGGCACACTCACAACATGCCCACATCATTGCTGGTGAGCTCTGGAGAGAGCCCACAGTGTTCTGAAGTGCAGGAGATAAACTAGATATTTCTGGGCTCTGTGGCTCCTTCTTTGAAGGCCCATTTGTTGAAGTGCTGGCCAAGCTGTGGGATCATCAGGTGTGTCCTTCACACCTTTATACATCACCCTTTTGCACTTGCACAGCAAGGGGGAGATGTCTAGCCTCCTAATGTGTTGGATTGGGAGGATTGGAGATGCAGAGCCTCTACCTGGTGAAGGGATGAATCCCAGCCATGAATCCCCAGACAGTGATGGAAACCCATTTTACAGCCTGTGGCCAATTAGACAGAGTAGTTAGGAATCTGCAGGGTGTTGCTGGGGGAGCCCTGCATGTTTGTTGTCATCTAAAGGCTTCTGTCCATGAGTGATCCAGGTTACCAACACCTCCTCTCTCCCATGTGTGTGTGCTCCCTACTGTTCTCACCAACGGGAGACTCAGCCAGCCAAAGCTACCATAGGCATCTGTGGTACAGCTGCCAAGCCTTGCTTTATGTTTGCCTACCAGCCTGTTTGACTCAGAGATGAATTTTATTCTAGTCTCAAACAATTCACCAAGCAGCCAGTGTAGAAATGTCTCTCTTCCTCAGGATCATGACTTCTCATCCTGTGAGACTGCAGTCACAGGTCTGGAGGTTTGGTGGCTGTATAAGCCACCAGCAAGAATAAGCCCATGAGTGAGAGCCAAATACCTGCTGATGGGATACAGAGATTGACCTAATAGGTGTGTTTTGTCCCTGGGTATCCAGGTCTCTCCTGAGCATCCAGACCCAGGCAATGAAGAGTTAGGAGAAAGGAGCTGGGGAAATGGGAGAGGGAAGAAAAAAGCAGGGATGGCTCAGCCTGGGGTTGGGATGCACTGATGGTAACAGTTGTCCCTGCTGGGTTATTACTTAGCAAAAGGGACAGGAGCTTGCAACGCTGAAATGTCTTTCTTCTACTGTAGCCTCTCAGGCTCAGGGCCAGAGGAAGTGCGAGGGCTGTTTGTAGCCTGAAAGCTTTGTCATAAATGGTTTTCTGCATCATGGATGGGTGTCCAAGTGTGTGACTGAGTAGAAGTGAATCTGGCTGCTGATCTGGAGCAGTTGGTTTAATGCTCTCTCCACTGGTTATTAGCTTCTTGCAAAGTCAAGCTGGCATATCAGGCTCTGGGACCTTTGGTGAGAGCACTTGTGAGGGCAGGGTGCTGCATTTAACCCTGCAGGTGACAAGAGCATGCCTAGAGGCTGAAATCTGCAGAGACAGCCCCATTCCCAACCCCAAAAGCTAACTGTAGTTTTCTGCCAGCACGAGTGGCTCTGTGTTTGCAGGGGGAAGGAAGGAGGAGGGGACTGTGTGATGCTATTCCTTACGCCTCTTAACGAAAGGATGAGCCAGGCAGAGGTTTTCCCCTTTGTCCAGGATGCTGGCAGGCTTCTCAGCTGCAGCCTGAGCCTGACGTCGGGCTGGTGAGGATACTGTGAGTCATGGGGCGTCTGCACGCTGTGCAGGCCATCTCCTTCCCCAGGCACGCAGCGGAGTGAGCGCTGCAGCCGCACGCCTTCCTCACTGCCTGCACGTAAACTGTCCCTCTGGCCACCCAGCCCCTGAATCACAGGGGCTGGGGCTTGGCTGAGAGCAGGGGCATTTCCCAGCACCCAGAGCAAGGGTTTGCGTGCAGAGAAGCTTCCTTGCAGGCAGCTGGGAATTACCTCCAATGGCTCACTTCTGGATGAGGCAGGGCTGAGAATGTCCCTGAGCGAGTGGAAGTCCCTGAGGGGCTTTGCTGTGTTTTGTGGGGTCTGTTCCCGCAGTGAGCACAGGGACAGAAGGTGCTGGATATCCTGCACCCACTGCTTGTGGTGAGTTTCACCCAAGTGCATCCTTAATTTGTCCTGCAGTTCAGGGTGTCTCTGAAACCATTTTCCTCCGTGCAACGAACGAACCCTGACGCTGCTTCTCTGTCCAACAGGTGTGTGAAACACTCCTGGGTGGCTGGGGCTGTGTGGGCTGTGACAGCCTAGTGGGGACCACTGCAGTCCCTTTCATGGAGGGTTTGCTTCTCTTGGTGCTGTCAGTGCAGGGGCTGTGGGATGAGCAGAGTGGTTCTTGAAGCAGGCAGCCTCCCAGTGCTGCAGGAGGGCTTTGCTTACTGCCCTGTCCCCGGTGTGGGTGCTCCTTGCCTGGCCTCCTGCCCACTCCAACCAGTGCTGGACCCTTTCCCCCTGCATTTCCTAGGAGAGAAACTCCTTTTGCATCTCCTGTGCTTACACAGCACGTAGCCAAGGTGGGAGATACCAGGGTTGCAGATAAGACATAGTGGCAACAGGGACCCTAGTGAATTTGAGTCTCTGGGTATTTGAATGAAAGGTGCCCCCTGTACCCCCTGAGCTGCTTCTCACTCCCTGCATATGGGAGGAAAGAATATTTTAGCATCATCCAGGCACGGATGCCAAACAAGCAGCCAGCAGAAAGGCAAATATTTTGGCTGTCCCAACACATCTGTTTAGAAGCAGCTCAACCCCAATTTTAAACAAAATGGAGAAGAAAAGGGATTAATTGAAGACATGTCCTTAGGAAGGCGATCCCTTGGCTGAGGCCCAGCAGTGGTGGCCTTGTTGGGAGATCATGTGTCACACAGACGAGAGGATTGCTCTGGCTCTGTTGTGAGCTCCTCATGCTGCTTTTGGGCAGTTCCTACGTGCCCTGCAGAAGCTAAGGGAGATATGTGACACTCTTGCAGGGGTAGATATTTTCTCACATCTCCCCACCTCCCTGCACAGCAGCATCTTTTTCCTTGGGAAGGACTTTATGTCAGCAGTTGGCCACTCCTGTCCTGCTTCATCTTTTGTGGAAAGGATCCAGCCCTGGGGGGGATCCTAAAACAGATCAGCTGTTTTCCCAGCAGCCCCTGGCTTCATGTGTGGGACTTGAATTATCAGATTGGGAACAGCTGATCCCAAGTCTTTTAGCAAATCCATGAAGATTCAGTGAAGCTTATGCACTGCTCTCCTGATAAACTCCTTTGGTTGACCATAGGCCTTCTTAATCTCTGCTGCACCCAGGGGCAAGGCTCCAGAATCAGCTTCAGACAGGAAACTGTTGTGTGGTGTGGAGAAGTGATGTCTCTGACCTTCCCATCTGCTTCTCCAGTGAGATCCACAGCCCTTCCTGAGCTTGGTGGTGATGCAGGTATCTGGGATATTTAGGCTGTAAACTCACAGGTGAGGGATGCCTGAGCTGTGGTCATGGCAGGGTGCACATTCCCACGGATACACCACTGCCCCCATGCTCACTGCTGTGTTTCCCTGTGTTTGGTGTGCCCCATGACACTGGTGTCCCCTTCTCTATCTCCTTCCTCAGAGTGGAGGCAGTACAACTTGCCCAGCTGCCCCAGTCTGGCATGTGGAGATCTGAGGGAAAGGCTGGAGAGAGGCCAGTCCCCCAACCCAACCACCGCACGGGAGGGGGCTCTCCTCCCTCTCACTCTGCCAGCAGAACAAAACACATGAGCTCAAGAGGTTGCTGGGGCCTGGGAAGGGGGCTGGAGTAGTCCCATGTACAAAAACGGGGATGAGGAAGGAACTGGCTGCCCTAGGGTCCATAGGATCCCACCATGCTGCAGCACTCAACATGGTGTGAAGTCCCTGAGGGACAGGCCCTGGCTTCCCAGTAGGGTCAGGCTGAAGCCCCACTGGGTGTCCCTTGGGCAGTGAGGCTTGGTATAATGTCACCAGGGCTGTCCCAGTGTCAGTGTAGATGGGGGTATGGTGACATTCCCATGAGCTCCTCATCTCTGTTGGACCTGGCTGTGCTCTGGCAGGAGGAAAGGTGATGTTTAACTGCTGTGCCATCATCATTCTTACACAACCTCCTCTGTCACATGCAGCCAGCCTCCAGGATGTAATAAGTACTAATGCTGGTGTCCTGGGTGGAGGTGATGGGGGGAGGGAGGAAACCCTCAGCTCATGTCAATCAGCACAACTTTTTATTTTACAGATCACGCTGCAGAGAGCTTCCAAGTATGAACAAACCTAAATGAAGACAGCTGGCAGAGGCTCTTGTCATCTAACTCCTTCCAGATGTGTGGTCACAGGCAGCAGTTTCTGACTAATGACATCCCTGAGGAAAGCCCTGGGGATGCAGCAGTGACGGGTGGCTGAGGGGCATGCCAGGAGTCTGTTGGTGGCCTGATAGCACTGACTCTCTGGGGGCTGCTGTCTGGACACCTTGGCTGGGGAGGGACCTTCTGCTATCCTGCTTTTCCCCTTGAAATCAGGAGGGTTTGGTGGGTGGCATGGAGCTGCTTCTGCAGTGCTGGGCACCCAGGCAGGCAGCTCTCCAAGGATGGGTAAAGCTGCTTAATCCAAGAGTGGTGTCCTGTGGAGATAGCTACTTCATGGTCTGGAAGCCAGAAAACCACACTCAGTAGGGTTGTGCTGGAGCAAATTAGCAATGTTTTCTGATAATGAATTGAGGTTGAAGGGTTTATGCTGCTTCCCTCTTGGGAACCCATTCAGGTCTCCCTGCATGATGTCTCTCTCTCTGCTGCAGAGGTGTCTGAGAAATCAGTCTGTGTGGGAGGATATGCAAATCCTGCTGCTTCCCCCTGAAATATCTGTCTCACATGTCCCCATTTTATGTTCCTGCATGACCTTGGTTGTATCAGAGCTGTGCATAGTCTCCAGCAGGTTCAGTTTCCTCAACCCCCTGTGGGAAGGGCTGTGCCACTTTTATAAGCTGGGGCCTGGGGTACTCTTGGTGGCTGTGAGATGGGTCAGGAATCAAGGGGGGGCAGCCCCTACAACCCCAGTTGGGAGATCATGTTTTCCAAGGGCATTGCCTCCTGTCTTTCTGAAACTGTAGTCAACCTGGGTCCAGGCTTGCAGTTTAAGCAGAGGGGTCATTTTGGGTCTTCTTATGGTTCCTGTTCTCCCTTGTTCTTCCTCTCCACACCTTTGTAATTAACCTCTGAACTCTACTTAATCCCAGGATTAGTGTGTCATGGGCTGTTGGTTAGAGCTCCCATCCCTTGTGAGCCCTGGCATCCCTGACAAACTTGCAGGGGGATCCAGAAAGCCAGGTTGCCCCTGAGGTGGGAGGAGGCTTGTGAAGGATAAGAGACGGAAGGAAGCTGGAGGGTGGTAAGAGCTAATCTGGGGGTCACCTCTGGCTGATAATCATCTCCTGGATTCTGGGAGCAGGGTGGAGGGTGCAAAGAGCCTGAGGGCACTGGGGCAGCAGCTTCAGCATCCCTACCTTGGCCCCTTCTGCCAGGCAATGTGGGCTGCAGAGGGAAGGGGGAATCTGGTGGGTTTTCAGTGAAAGGTGTAAATATCATCTTTGACTGTAGGTGAGGGCAAAGGATTAGCTCATGCTTTTTGTTGCAGCGTTTCCTCCAGGAGCTAGCTGTGCTTGTGTTTTCCCCTGGGAGGGTGTCCTCTGGCAAAGGGAGGGCTTGCTCATTGGGTTTATTCAATCTCAGTGCTTGAGATGCACTCCAGGTCTGTGGGTAAGCTCTTTGCTCCCCTCTCAGGCTTTCTCATCCTTTTCCAGGCCTCCCTGGAGGTACTTCACAGCTCCCAGGTGACCCATCTTCCAGGAGAACCCCAGAGAATTCTGGCATTAACTCCATGGGTGGTTCTGGGACACCTCTGGGGCTGGGGAGAAGGATGTGCCCAGAGGCTGGAGCAATTCCTTGCCACACCAGCAAGGCGCTGGGTGTTGAGCCTGGTTGGTGTTGAGCCTGGTTGGTGCTGTCTGGCAGGGAACAAACCCCTGGGAATGCACCTGGGTTTGCAGTGGTGTGGGCTGTATCTTTCCTTCCTCCCCAGGACAAAGGAGCAGCACTTTCTCCTGCCTTCCCTGTGCCCTCAGCAGGGGAATGTGAAGAGAGGTGTTCTTGGGAGTCTTCCTGAGGAGCAGAGGCTGGCCTGAGCTGGCAGTTTGTTTGCAGCTCTCATTACCTGGAGCTGGGAGCAGAAGTGAGCCCTAGGAGGTACTGGCAAACTTGCAGAGGAAGCAGGTGATAAGCTTCAGTAGCTGCCGTGCGATATGCTCTGTGTGTACAGGATGTTTGGTTTCCTATCCATCCTGCCCAGAGATGGTGGGGATGGGGAGATGCAGAGACAAGCTTTGTGATTTCTTTAATCTGATGGTTTCCCTGCCTCTTTCTTCTACTTGCAGGCAAGTTTGTGCATGAGGCACCTGAAGTGACAAGCCAGTGTGCTCTGCCCCAGCACTGGCTGTGTTCACAGGGAGGTGGGCTGCATGCTGCTTGTCTCAGAAGTGACTCAGGATGACAAACCAAATCCTGGCCAGGCACAGGAGGATCTCAGTGCATGGTGCCTTTGGATCCTGGAAGGCAGTTTGGCCCTGCTGCTGGTGAGCTCTGTGGGACAGTTGTGTGCAAAGGAGCAGAAGAAAGGGGCTGGGTGGGCAGAATCAATGTGAAGGGCAAAATGCATTTAACGGGACACAGGGAATGGTTCCATCTCCAGTGGCCACAGCATCACCTTGACTTATATGTCCCAGCTAAATCCAGTATAGTGCTGATGGGTGGTGACCCAGCTGTAGCCATGGCTCTGACAAGTGTCAGACTGAGCTCTGGAGGCCCCAGCCACCCATAGGTCATAGTGGCATCCCTTTGTCTAGTAGCTCTGGTCCCTGCAGTGGCTTTGCTGTTTCTGTCCCTGAACTCCTCCCTCAGCTCTTGCCTCTTGCCTGGATCTCCCTTATTCTTGGAGTGTGAAAATCCTCCCTGGAGGAGCATATTATCCTGCCTAGAGATGATCTGCCACAGGGGGTTTGCCTGCATGAACTGCCCATTTTATCCATTAGCTGCTCGTAAGGGAACAGGCAGGGTGAATGCACATGTAGACAGGACCACCCTGGGGGTTAATGCTGAGGGTACAGTCCCTACACTGGGACATGCTGAACTGCCTTTTTCTGCCTGGAAGATTTCACTGATGGGCTGATGTACATGTGTGATGGAAAATGGAGCATCAGACTTTGTTGAAACAACACATCTCTTGTGAGAGATGCAGACTGTGAGCATTGGAAGGACTGTCATGTGAAGAAACACGAGAGGTGTGCTGGAGTGCTCCTTCCACTGTGACCTGTGTGGGAAGGATAAATCAGGGGAGCCCTTCTCTCAAGTCAAGCAAGTTTACCTGAGCAGTGGGATGCCAAAGAGATGACAGGAAACTGCCAGAGAGCAGCCCAAGTCAGAGATAGGTGGAGGCTATGAGAGGCAGTGGTGAAGCAGGGCGGCTGTGATGAGGAGAGGCACTGCACAGGTGAAGAGGCTGGACTTCAGGAAGCATTTCTGAGTCCATGGGACTTTGTTCCCAGGAAGGGGCTGTCTTCTGCCTATTCATGGATCTCAGCCACCCTGTGGCTCCCCTGCTGGAGAATGGGCTAGAGGGAAATCAGCAGGACTCTCCCAATTCCTCACTCTTCTTACCAGTGATGACGAAGGGAATACTGAGGAAGGAGAGGTTAGGAAATACCATTACAAGGTGCAAGTACCTCTGGGAACATTAGACCCTGCCCCACCTGATTTCTGTGATATTAGAGGGAGCCCCAGGTATGCATCCTGAGCCTCTGAGCAATGCTTTGTTTGTAAACACTGTAAAAAAAACCCCAACCTAAAAAAGGCATTTGAGATGATCCTGGCCCTTGCAGATGACTGGGTCCTGGGAGAGCTCTGGGCTCCCCACAGAGCAGGACCTGGGTAAGCCTCGGACACACTGCTAGGGAATCCCCAGCTGCAGGAAGGAAAGCTGCTGGGAAGAGGCACCGCCAGCTTCTGTGAAACACTTTCATTCATTGCCGTCCAGGCAGGAACTGATCCTGGCACAGGGCAAGGCAGGGATGTGTTTCATTCCCAGCAGAGGCAGTGGAGGCTGGTTTTGATCAGGAGCGATCTGGCTCTGGACCTCAGCACAGCTGATAACTGCAACCTGCAGCTCTGAGCGCTGCTTGGGCTGGAGGAGGCTCTCTCCTGTTTGCATGTGAAAGAGCCTCCCCTGCTCCCCGTGCTCCAGCTGAACGGCTTCCAAGGCGGCTTGCTTTGTTCCCTTTCGATCACCGTTATTATTTTTTAATAAAGTTCCCTGATTAGCTTCTCAGACTTCGTGGCAGAGAGGCCTGGGAATTCATTTCCTCTCCTTGGCTGCTCACAGTGGTTTCCAGGCCAGCTCAGTGCTACCATGAGGGGGAACTCAATGTGGAGGCTCCCAGTGGAAGCCCAGGACACCCAGTGGCTTTGTCCCGATGGCAGGGTGCTCTCTGGGAGATGCCAGAGGGGCTGTGGGGTGGTGGGGAGGGGTGGGGGTGCAGGGAGTGCAGGCAAGGGCTATCCAGCTGGGAAGCAGAGCTCACAGCACTCAGAAGGGCAAAAATGTTGATTGGAAGAAGGGGGTGGGAGCAGCCCTGGCCCAGTGAGTCAGGACTCAGCAGTTTCTGAAATGAACCTTTCACTGTGAGTTCAATAAAATCAGGGGAACAGGGGGAAGCATTACTCTCCTTGTATGTAATATGGAGAGGAGGAGAGTTTCTCTTCCTCTCCTTGACTTCATTCTCCTCTGGATCTCCTGTGAGGCTTTTCTCCAGCCCTCAGTTAGCCCTGTTTGTTAATATCAGTTATATTATTAATAACAATCATTAAAACATTAGCATTAGTATAAATGCACAGTATCTGTTGCTATTTGCAGATCTGAGGGCAAAAGGAACCCAAGTCTGCATGGAGAGATGATGCTATGGATGCCATCAGCTCTTCTCTTTTTACCACCTTCTTCACTTTCTTCCCCTCTCCAAAACCAAGAAAAAGCTTTTCCTGCCTGCCTCACGGTGCTGAGGTTTCTTGAGGCCAGTGATGTGGGGTCCCACAGGGAGGCAGGTGGGTTGTAGGGGCCTAGGTTGGGTTGTGCTTGGGTCCTGGATTGGCAAAAGGCCACAGTGACAAACAGAGCTGACCTGGGGAGGTAATGCCAGTGTGTGCTGGGGGAACTCAGTCACTGCAGGAGGACAGGACGAGTTCAAGGCTCATTTGCTCAGAGTCCAAACAGAAGCAAGGTAGGACAATGGCATGAATGGATTAGAGAGGTGGAGAGGCATGAGGAGAAGAGGCTTTGGGTTCCTCACTGAGGAGCCTCAGCCAGCCTCACTCACCCAGAGCCCTTGGCAGACAGAAGAGAAATCCCAGTCCAGGGTAGCCAATGTCCAGGGAACTGAAAAGCAAGCCCATGGCTTTCACAGCCTCTCAGGGCACACAGAGCATGACTATGTGCCTGCTGGCATCTTTCCTCTCAAAGTAGTGAGGCAGGGGCACCAGTAGGAAGGGAACATGCCTCAGTTGGAGAGTGCCCTGTATTAGGGCCATGTGTTGTCATGGTTGGGCTTCCCAGAGAGGGCCAGCTGTACCTGGAGGCACCCCAGGGCTGTTTATGAGCTTTGGTGATCAGCAAACTCCTTACAAATGTGCAGGATTGGGAAATAATCATCTGAGTTGCCCTGGCCACATGTTCTCCAGTTACTCTTAATCCTCACTGATCCTCTTGTCTAGAGGCTGAAAGCTTCTGCTTACTAGAACTCTGTGGGGAGGTTGGAGATGCTTACACTGCTACTGACTTTTCCCTTCTCTTCCTCTGCCACCTCCTTTGGGTCCTTTGCTCTTTGGCTGTGTTCCTCCTTCCCTGCAACACCTCACTTCCCTGCCCAGCTTTGGTCCTTGGCTAGCCTGCAGAAGAAGCCTCCCATTGTTAGTACACCTTGCTTTGCTTGCATTCATTTACTCAGGTCCTTCTCTCCCCAGCTGATGTGCTGAAGATAATAAATCTCTCCCTCCCTTTGCCTCTCTCCCCTTTCTTCTGCATTGCATGTATTTGTCTCTTTCCATCCCTGTGACTGAAACTTGGCAGGAAATTCAGACACATGCTCAATCATTACAATGACTACCCCAAGGAAAAGCCAGAACACAGCCTGAAGTGGCAGAGGAGTTGGGGATGAACTATCAGTTGATGCTCATCATTTCCACCTCAGCTAGGCATGAGATCCCTTCTCCCCTGGCTAGCAATGTCTCCTGGCTGTGAACAGGCAGTGCTTGCCTACCTGAGCAGGGGATGGAATCTTCTGGGACATTCTCCTTGATGCTTCTCCCCTGAGTTTTGGGTTGAAAGATGAGGGGCAGAAAGTGCTTTGAAATGCCCCTGGGAGTGGGGATGAATGTGAACCAGTGCCTGGAGGTTCAGGTGTAGATCCCTTGACCTGTTTCTGGAGCCAGCATGCTAGTGTTAAATGGTGGTGCTTGGGGACATGTGTGTGCATTGCATGTGTGTGTCTGCTAACACAGTGGGATGCTGCTGAGGCCAGGTTACATGTACCCATCAGTGTGCTCTCCATGGGCAGAGGTTTTGTCTTTCACTGCTGCTCCATCCTTCCCTTTCTCATTCCTGCAGAATTCAGAGCCTCATGACCAGTTCTGAGCCCCAAAATGACAAGACAAACCAGAAAGCAGCTTGAAAAGCATGTGGACTCAAGCAAGGGAGCACTGTGGCCTTGCTGGTAGCTCCAATTGGAAACAAGGGTGATGTGATAGTGGAGTAAGTGGTGCAGAGAAACCCAGAGAGGCTCTGATGTGTCTCAGGCAAAAGGAGCACAGGCTAAAATGCAAAAGGGCCAAACTCCAGGCAGATAAAATGGAGTGATTGCACAATGCTCAAACCCAACCAAACAATGAAGTGGAGAACACTTTAATACTTCCAGTGACCAAGAAGCAGTGTTAGCCTATTGCTAACAGGTGCCCCAGGTGGAGCTGTTTAGCCACTGGAACCAGTATCTGAAGAGGCTTTGGTCAGGGTCAAGTTCTCAGGGCTGAGTGCCTGGCTGTGGCAACGGTGAGGAGTTAGACCCATGCAGGTAAGAGAAACCCCAAGCAGAACAAGGGATGCTATGGGGAGCAGAGGTGACACTTTGCACAGAGCTGTCTTACTGGAGCTTGTGCTCTGATTGTGACTTTGCTACAGTTTTCCAGTGTGGCAGGGAAGCAGGACACCATGATAGATGAGATGAAGCCAACAGTTTCTGTTTAGTGAGAAGTAGGCTTGCCATCAGTGACTGGGTCTGGCATAGAAAGAGAAGGGTTTGTGGTAGCTGTCTTCTTCAGCTTCACCTTGGTGCAGCTCTGGTGGCCTTTTTACAGCACAGAGTCACTGGATGTGGTTGTACAACAACTCTGGGCTCAGCCTGGCTTTGTTATGCTGTGGTTTTGTTCTTGCAGCATCCCCATGAGATGTCTTTCAGGCAATATCCCAGCTTCCCTATGGGTCAGTGCAGATGTAAGACATCATTAGGTCTAGAGTAGTTGTAAGGCAAAACCACAGCTGTTCCCAGCTAATACTGCCCCATCTTGGGCTTGATGGGAGTGAGGTAGTGTAGCAACCTGTTCAGAGCAGGTCTTTGGAAATCCCTGCCTGAATAGGGCAGATCTTAGGAATGACAGGAACAGTGAGCCTTCATACACCACCCTGTCTCCTGGTTCTCCAAATGTGGACGCTGGCCAGACCATTTGAGGTTGGCTTGTCACGACTTAGAGTGTAAAAGTGCCTCATGGCTTCTGTTAGGAAATTCTGGTGTCCCCCACGTGGGATCCTGGGCAGCCTCAACTCCCTCATTGACTGTAGTCTACCACCAGCATGCTTTCAAGGAAGCCAAACTGGAATGCTAGCTGCAATGGCCCTTGGAAGCCACTGTCTCCCAGGCGGAAAGGAGCTTTATAAGCGTTACTGGAAGCTGCTGTGGCTGAGTTACCAGAAATAAACCACTTCAATTTGAGGCCAAATGCTCACAGACCATTGCATTTCCCACTCTGGTAGCTGGGCCACCTTCCTAGTACTTTTGCTTCTCAGAGGGGAAGTATTCTGGAAATGCCACCCACTGCACTTGCTGACTGGAGTGGGTGGCAATGAGGAAGGTGGGTACCTTGCTGAAGGCTCCTGTTAGCAGAGTTTGTTTGTTTGTTTGTTGTTTGGCTTTTATTGTTAGGGGGTTTTTTTGTTTGTTTTTTTGGGTTGTTTTTTGTGGTAGAAATGCCTTTTCTGGGAACTTTTGGGTTTTAGCAAGAATAGCTCCTTCTAATTCACAGGCAATTGCAGGTCTGGGGGGCAGGAGGTAGGTGGAATGAGAGGGCTTTGCCCACAGTCTGGGAGCACAGGATGTGTCCCTGGAGAGGCACAGATGCCTCAAATGGAGGCTTTGCACGCATGGGGGTGGCAGGATAAGTGGCCCTTAGCCAACGCATCGCTGCTATTCTTCTGCCCGCCTTTGATTTTAATTGAAGTGCAAAGTGACGCAGGAGCTACGTGGTAACCTGCTCCCCAGCAGGAAGCATGGGGGCTGGTGCCTACACAGCTCTCAGCAGCTTTCTTTTCCCAGTGTCCCAGGAGAAGGGGGCAGTGACCTGTCAGCCCTGGCTCCCAGAGGTGATGGAGGCACGGAGGCACTTGCCTACCACATGCAGGGAAGGGAGTCCTGAGCCCGGTGCTTTAAGCACGGATCTGTGTTTTCTGTTCCATGGAAACACCGGGTGAACAGGCAAAGGCTGAGAATGATGCAGGGATGTGCAAAGTTTCTGCAGGGTTCAGGGCAAAAGCACTATATGATATCACTTCTGTGTTAGGATGGAGCATCATCTGACAACTCAGGACTCTTGATAATGCACCTCATCAAGCCTTTGAGCTTTGCAAAGGCAAAAAGCCCACCACCAGATCCTCTTGGCCAGTGCTGGGAGCCACTTTCTCCACCAGGCTCATTCCTCAAGGGCAGGGGTTTCTTTTGGTGGAAAGAGAGTAGCAAGAACCCTTAAGGGCCAAGGCTGGGGACCTGTTAGCAGCATGTGCTCCCTGCTGTGTTGTGAACACAGCCAGCCCTGTAAGCAACACACCAAACCCTCCAGCCTGGCCAGGATCCTAATCCCAAATAATAGAGCCAGTTGCCAGGCAGTGCCTGGTTTTTGGCCCTGGAGTCAGTGGGAAGAAATGTGGATGGCTCTGTGTGTTGAGGCTAGTGGTGCAGTGGTGATGGTCAGCCTTTCTCAGAGCTGACTGCCAGCCTTGCCAGGGCTTGGGAAGCACCAGGATCCATTCCTGGGGTGCCATGTGGTCCTGGCTCAGATGCACAAGTCAATAACCCCTGACTGGGACTGTGGCCAGCTCTGGAGTGATTCAAGGTGATGCTGGAGGGTGTTACTGTGCCATGTCCTGTCTCTCACTGAGTGTAACATCTGGTAGCTTACCATGCTATATGGGGTTGCCATATCCCATCGTGTTATCCTATGGAGTTGAAGTGATGGTACCTAGCCTGGGGTTGGTCAGACCACATGTTCTCACACAGGATCTGCTCCTTCTAATGTTCCTTCTTTCCTGAAGCCCTCAAAGAACCATGATGAGCAGATCGTGGCCTCTGCAAACCACAACAGTCTGTTCTTTCTTGTGCCCCAGCCTCTTTCTTGTGGCGTGGCCAACAGAGTCTTTGATGCACAATCAGAGGGCTGGTTTTCTCCATTGCCTGAAGAGTGCAGGAGTGTAAGCCACATCAAGTGTGGTGGGAATGGTCATGAGTGTTGGGATGGAGGCTGACTTCTTGTCATAGAGCAAGAGAAAGGCCAGGGCAAGGAGGGATTTTCCTACCCTTGAACCATCAGAAGGCAGCAGATCTTCCCAAAAGATCTCAGGGTAGACCAGTTATCTCTCAGTAGAGGATGTAGCAAATTGTTGAAGGGGCACTGCTCACTGGAAAATGCACTTCCCTCACATAGTTGCTTCCATCTTGTTGCTGAGCTGTGATGATAGTCCCAAGAGTGGAGGAAAATACTCATGCTCAGCTCCTGGCTGGATCGTGCTGGGTAGGAGTGTCAGCACTTTGGGTGCAATTGGTTTTTGTCTGGTCAATGAGTTCCTTCCATTGTTTGGGTGGGCCTTGCACAAGCCTTTTGGGGTAAAATGAAAGCTTTCTTAGAAAGTGGAATCTATGACTGTGAAACCACAGGAGTGACAGAGGGGCTCAGGCGTGGGTAGGAGAGCCAAAACAGCTCCTGGCTTTCAGGATGTTAGTCACCATCACTATCGCTTTCCTGGCGCACTGCTCCCCACTGCCCACCTTTTGTCAGTGTCCTAATTGTCCATGAATCATGGAGGATTTTGGGAACACTACACTTCCCTCCTGATCTGTACAATCCCTAGTGCCTTGTGGCTGCCACTGTGACATAAACCAATGTTAGTAAAATAACCACTGACACACTCATTTTGGAAACAGACAAGAATTCAAATGACCAGTTTCCCTCTATACTTAGGAGGAAAGCCACATGTCCTGAAAAAGCTCCAGCTGGGATGAGGCTTAGCACACGTAAGTGTCTGTCAGTATTTGGGGTATGATATTAGGAAAGTCTTTCTAACTGTCAGGCCAGTTAATTCTGGAGCAAGCAACTTGAGGGGGCAAAAGGAGGTTGTTCCTGGGATGTTTTCAGAGGGACTTAGACTGGTATCTTCCAGATAGTGCTGGTGATGTCTGAGCAGGTTCCCATTCATCTCTATCCTACTTTCTATCCTGGAAAATGATGTTCAATATCTCTTTTTTTCTTAAACTTGGGAGCTCTCTGATGAGCTAAGTTGAGCCCATGGAAGGGAATGCACCAATCCATGGCCATTCTACCATGCCAGTGACTGCAATGGCTCCTGGGGGAGGGCTACAGAAGACAGAATAGGAGACCAGTGTAAAAGTGGCAAAAATGTGGCTGAAGTTGTGATGCTAGCTGTATGCTGCAGGAGCTCCTGGAAGGGCTCCCTCCCAGAGGCACAAGCTGTCCCATACAGCTCAGCACAATATCCACCCCAGGAGCTGTGACTCTGGCACAGAAAGGCAGCAAGCCCCACCACACCTGGGCATGCTGGAGAGGACACTGGATTCAATTTATTTGCCCATGCAGCCCAATACTGGGTGTGTGTCCAGTGAGGGTCTTTTACCAGAAGCCTTGAGGCAAAGGATCTGCTCTGGCAACCTAGACATCATCATAGTTCCAAGAAGGAAAATTACTCAGTTAATGATGGTTTTGGTTTCTTTAAGATGCCAGAGGCTGGCAGTATCATGTAGAGTACGAAAGCAAAGGGGTTTAGTCCTTCACACAACCCTTTGGTAAGCATCAGGATTTGGTAAGTGCTAAAAATCTGTAACTCCTGAAGGTGACTAGTCAGACTCATGGAGAGAAAGTCCCTCAAGGAGTCTTAGCTATGAAGACAGCCTCTGTCCCAGGAAGCCCCTGAGACACAATCAGCCTAGGAGAGCATGTGGAGGCAATATCAATGTTGGCCTGCTCTTCTTCCTTTCTCCCTCAGGCATCTGCTATCAGCCAGCACTGGAGACAAAGCACTTGGCTAGATGGATGCTCACTTTGACTCAGCACAGCTGTGCTTGCTTCTTATGTGTGGAGCTACAGGGAAGCTGCAGTTTAATATAGATATTTTGCAAAGGACAGCTTCACAGGGCCAAAACAGCATCCTCTCCCTTTTCCCCTGTGAAAATGCAGCTCACTTCCCATTCCCAGGCTGCCAATGGGTGCTGTCCCTGCTCATGCTGATTGTACTGGGGTGTGCACTCTGTCTGCTGTCCCTGAGGGCACCTAGACATGGAATTCCACAGGGTCAGGTAAAAGCTGATAATTTTGTACAACGAAGTTTAAACCTTACTTCCATGTTCACAGAGGGGAGCTTGCCAAAAGGGAGGTGACCTGTGGGAGATCAGGAGTGAGAAGTCTGATGGCCCTTCGGCATCTTTAACTAAATGCTTTGTGATTTGTGCACCCAAGTTCCTCTGGGAAGGAACTACACAGAGACCTGTGATGGAGAAAGGAGCAGGAGAGTCTGCACAGGGCTGCAGAAAACCTTGTGGATACTGTGAGGGAGCTGGTATTCATGCCTGGTGAAGGACAAGGGGACCAATGAAACAAGGTCCCCATTATACTCAGAGATTTGTTGAGAGACACAGCTGACACCAGGCCCCAGGCACTGCCATATCAAATCCCAGAGGTATGGCAAGGCATCCTGCACCTTGGGGCTGCTGTGTGCAACAAGGCTGAGGGCTTCACAAGGACCTTCCCCAGACACAGCTGTCAGAGAGAGCTGGGACTTTGTGTGGAGAAGCAAGCACAATGCCTTGCGTTGAGATGCCACCTTGGAGGAACCCTCTTGAGCAGTGGCTCCTGCCTTGCACATAGCATGTGGGGGCTTGGGTTCTCTGGCAGAGGATCTCTTTCCCAGAGTCCCTGAGGAGATCTGCCAGGCTTCTCTTTCTCCTTCCTCCCCCTTTGCATGGTGCTGTCCTTTGGGATCTGTGGCTGTCACTGAAGGGTAGGCATTTTTTTGTTATGCTCTTTTCCTTTCCCCTCTCTGAAGGGCAAGAAGCTGAGGGACAGAGCCAAACGCCTTCACTTTTGCACCAGAAAAGAGGACATCAGTTAATTAGCAGCAGAGAGGCATTGGTGGGATGCAGCTGCTGGCCAGGCCCCGAGCAGAGAGCCAGGGCATCCCCAGCCATATTTGCACAGGGCCGAGGGCTGCCCCCTGGGCCTCCTGCTCCCAACCCCAGCCCCCTGTGACCTGCTCCCAGACAGGGTGGCCAAAAGGCCGCTCCCCCCCCAGCCCCAGCAGGGCTTTCCACACAACGGAGGGGCTGTGTGACCTGCCTGCTCCCAACTTGGTTGCTATAGGAAAGGGAAGAAGCTGGAGAGAATGTGTGGGGTCTATTCACGCCCCCAGCCCTGATTCACAGAGCCCCTGAGGTAATGTTTGCCCGGCTCGCCGTGATCTTGCCTGATAAAGGAGCCTTCTAAAAGCAGGGGTGGGGGGAGGACCAGACCCAAGGGGCTGGGAGAAATATTTGCCTTGAATGCCAGTAACATGTGGAAATGGGGAGGTGGGATTGGGGGGTGGGGGAGAGTGATAAGAAAGGACCCTTTGAAACAGAGGGAGGTGGGGAATATTGTGTGTGGGGTGTCCGGTTGGCCCAACTGGGCTCACCGCCTCCCTGGGGTCCAGCCACTCATGGGGGTGTGGGAGTTCCCCCTCACTGGAGCCAAAGGATGATGTTTTACAGGTGTAGGTGTAGGAACCCCTACAGCAAAGCTGTGCAGTGACTTGTATCTAGGGCTGGTTTTCTCCTGACCCCAAGCATCCAAAAGCAGCATCAGGTCTGCAGCAGCAAGCTCGATCTGCCTTTCCAAAACTTACCTTTATTTCTTTCACCTGTCTTACCCTGAATATTCTCATTATTCAAATTATTGCCATCATGATAATATTTCTGCTTTTGTGTGGTCAGAGTGTTCTTGGGGCCCATCTTTTTGCAGATGGTAAGGAAGGGTGGGTTTTGTTTTGGAAAACCCCTTCAGCTGCATGTAAATCCTGGGAAACAAAAGCGAAATTCCCGTTGCCTAAGAGCAAGCAGAACAAAACTCCAGCGATCTTGCAAATGTTTCCCTGCACAGAGTAGGAAGAGGAACTTTGGCACAGGGCAGGCAGCTTCCACCTCTTAAATTTTGAGAGCTGATCCTCACAAATGTCCTTTTTGTACTCTTGCTGGTTTTTTTTCTCCTTGACTAGTCTGATCAAAGCAATGAGACAAGGACGTTGCTGCTGTCAGGATGCTTTGCAAGATGAAGGTTGCATCCAAAATGCATTTTCAGCATTGCTAAGGAGGCCCAGAGATTTCCTCCCTGGGGCAGTGTTATCTCTTCTCTGAAGGAGGCGTGAAGAGGGTGGTGTGAATATCTGGATCCTGAGGTCCAGAGAAGGAATCCAAGCTGGGGGAAAGTGTACAACAAGGGACTGGTCAAAGTGTTTGTTCACAGGACTGTGTTTTAAATGATGTGTAGCTGCTTGGCCAGGAGACTTGATATTAGTGGGCATGGCTGAGTGGAAAGGTCTTCCAGATTTGCCACTGAGGTCAAAGGAAAACAAAAATGGGAGTGGGATGGAAGGGGAAAAAAGAAAAAGGAGCAAATATTATAGTGGCATTTTCTCATGGGAAGGGAATACAGTCTCCATCTCAAGTAAAAAAGAAACAGAGGGGGCTGGGGTGCTGCTATTGAGAAAGGCTGGGAGCCTGGGAAAAGCACTTCTATAATGAGAGAGGGAAAAGATGAGGGTGATTTAGGATAAGAAATGTTGTCGTTGGCTTAGGCTAGAAGGAAAGCAGGTCTGCTCCTCTTCTGACGTTTTAAACAGCACCTATCATGGGAGGGAGAGAACAGACTGCAAACACACTGTGACTATGGCTTAGGAAACCTCTGCTGATGCTGAGAAAAAGATGCATAAGAGTAGATTTCTCAGCCTTTGTTTATTACAAGAAGTAACCCCTCACTTGGAAAAAAAAACCCAAACCAACCCCCAAAATTAATCCCTTGTGTGTGTTAGGGAAAAAATCCCCAACTATCAGAGTGCTTGGCTGTCGACTTGGGGAGGAGAAACAGTGCTCAGAGAGGTGACTTCTAGACCTCGAAGGAGAGCACTGAGGGAGGGGCAGAAAGCAGCAGCATTGCTTTTGTTTGGGATTTAATAACATTTTGGCAGTCTTGTCATCCCCTTTGGCAGCCTTTCTGCAGCTGGTAGCCTACCAGCTGGGGAACATTACCCCTCACGTGCTGGGGATGGGCAGTGCAGCAAATCTGGGACTTACTGGAAGCTTTAGATTTCTTTTTGATGCTTGATTGGGGTCCTGCCATTGGGTCAGTTGCTGTTAGTCTTGTATTTGTATTTGCCAGAGACATCTCTTGCTCTGTTTTCTGGACTTTCTTGGAAGGAGCTCTGGTGGGTGTTGCACACTGCATCCCAGAGAGTTTGTCTTTCATTCTGAAGAAGAAACTAGACTCATCTGCAGTTTGCTGTTGCTTAAGCTCAATGTGTCTCATCCCCACCCCCCACTTTCCCCTGCCCTTATTTTTGCTTAATTTAATAGCCATCAAAGGATGTTTTTACTCCAGGATGAAGCTGTTTCTTTAATGCCTGTGTTGTGAGTGACCTGGCGAGGCTGTGCACTGTTTCTGAGCCCTCTGAGAGCTCCTGTGGCTAGTGTGGATTAAAGGAACTAGGTCAGATTTCTAAACTCTAACATCCAGGAGGCTGCTGTTCCAGCTGGACTATCTATCAAAGCTGGAAAAGAAAATCACAGTCCTGGAAAGAGGTTTTGTTGGATGTGCACTTCCCAGAACTCCCCTGAAAAGCAATCCAACTGTGCAGGCTGGAGTGGAGAAGCTTCAAAAGGTTTTTCCCAAATCAACCCAGCCAGCTGAAAAAGCCACAGGAAGGCTTGTGAGAATTTTGCTCATGAGATGGACAGATAATGCAAGCAAGCAAAGTGGAAGAAGAAGTATTTCTTTTTGTGGTGTCACTCCCAGCATTATTTTGTGTGAACCAGTGCATAAAGGATTGTGTTTCTCCTTCAGCCTTAAACACAGGTATTGCAAAGCACTTCTTTCTGGGATGGGACAGAAAACTGTCCCTGTGTATGCCACAGCACTGCAGAATGGCTTGGGAAGTGCAAGGAAAAACAGGTTTTCACCCCCACTGAAACTCCTTCAGGGAAGCAGAGAGGCAGAACATGGCAGTCTCCACTGACCAGGCAGAGGGACTCTGTTGTCCATCTCATGAACTTTTTTGATCCCTAGCTTCTGTGAAAGGGTGCTGGCCTCTCAAGCCAGGCTGGAACTTGGCCAGGACAACATCCTGGTTCTGTGGCAAGTGCTGTGGGATCAGACCACACGTGATGAGTACCCCAGATTTGTGCTGCATCGGGAAGAGACTTATTGTCGTGACCCCTGCTGCGCCCTGGGAAAGTCACTTGGCCATGGCTCACAGGAAGGAGCAAGCTTGCTTTCTCTAGAGCCAGGATTTCCTTCTCTGCCCTTCCCCTCTCAAGTGCTGCACCACATCTTACTCTACTCTTCCATGGCAGGATCAAAAATCAGCAAGGAAATGCTGTGTGGGCTGCCAGCCTTCTGGTACCAGCCATGGGGTTGGTGCATGGCTGTCTTCTCCTGACCTGTGAGAGAGGTGCCCTCATTGCTGCCCCACGCTGCCCCTGCTGCCCACATGGCTCTAGCTTGCAGGAGCTGGCAGCCTGGCATGGGCTGAGCATGGCTGAGCAGACTTGTACCAGCTATGGGGTTGGTGTTTAGCTGTCTTCTCCTCACCTGTGAGAGAGATGCCCCCATTGCTGCCCCATGCTGCCCCTGCTGCCCACATGGCTCTAGCCTGCAGGAGCTGGCAGCCTGGCATGAGCTGAGCATGGCTGAGCAGCCTCCTCAGCGTGGGAAATTTCCAAAGCAGCAGCCTTCTACAAACCACATTTTCATTTAACTAGTCTAAATATATTTCAGTTTCAAACACACACTTAAAAATACCCTAAAGAAATATTTATATGGACATTGAGAGGAACTCTCCAGCTTCAGGGATTCAGCCTACAGCCCACGGCAGAGCCCACAACTTCCTTACTGTTCAGTCCCTCTTTGCTTGTTATTGAGCTTCTTGTTTTGGGAGTGTTTGAGTCTCTTTTTCCTTCAGTTATCTTACTTCACTCCACCCTGCCTCGTGGACTCAGAGGGCTTTGCTCCAGTGAGGTCAAGGCTGATATCTCAGGGTACATTTTTTCTCACAGTTACAGTCATCACAACTCTTGATGGTACAAGTTTGCCTTCTGAGCAACACTGCCCTGACTTGGAGAAGTCAGCTGCCCCTGGAGGGAGGCATGACATGTATTTGGGAGCTCCCTCTGTCACTACCTTGCCCCTCTCTGCTCTCTTCATTCACCTGCCTGTCTCAGTTCATGTGCTGCTTGAAGCAGACCTCAGCTTTTGGCAAATCACAGAATTACTAAGGTTGGAAGAGACCTCTAAGAACATCAAGTCCAAATGTATGCCAGCCTTGGACATTGGACCTAAAGATGAGATGGGAGTTTGAATCTTCTGGATGGCTTTGCAACAAAACTGCAGTAGTAAGGGTAATAATGTAGCCTCCTGCCTTGTGGCTTTCACCATGGTTTGTTCAGTGCTGTCCCTACTTTCTGCTGTGCCTCTGTCAGCTATCTGCAGGTATGCCAACCACTTCTCCTCTCTGTGGACAATCTCCTTTGCTAAAGAAAGGCTAGGCTTTGACTAAGGCCTTAGTCAAGTCCACAAGTCCATATGACCCATGATACAGAAGAGAAGCACTCTGATGGGTTGATGCAAAGGTTGGCTGATACAAATGTGTTGTGTCATTTTCCTATGTGTTTTGGCATTTCCAAAGACATCCCTGCAGCCCAGGAATGTCTTCTGGGAGGGTTGAAATATCTCAGTTTTTTATTTCACCAGATTTCATCCTGAAATCACGACACAGTGTTTGTTCAGTACATACTGGAGCATTGGTGAAAATCTGTCTCGTGTTTAGCAGGAACAAACAGCCCAGAGGAAGGTGTGCTCCCTGTGATGAAGAGTATTTGGATTACAAGAGAGGTTAGAGGAGTGCAAACCCCACTGAAGCTGTGTGATCATTCAGTCACCTTCAGTACTGCAGGAGGAATTGTGCTTAAGCCATGAAACTGCTGGAGAAGTCCTTCTGCTAGCAGCAACATTTGTGTTGCAGTAGAGGCAGTAGCTTGCATAGGGAAAAGCACAAGCACTTGATCCAGACTAGTTCTGTGGTGTCTTTTATGGCAGCAGCTTGGGAGACTTTAATGTGTCACCACCACTGAGCCTCTGGGTTTGATTTTCAAAGTGAGGTTCAGCACCCTACTGGTTTGCTAATGATTTTGCATCTCTCTCTCCCCATCCATATTTCTTTTTATCTGTAGACACTGAAGAGGGGTATGTGGGTGAGTGTGTTTTAGTCTTTATCATCAAACTATAATGAAAAGCCTCATACAAAGCAGTGGGAACAGACTCTAGGTCACCAATTAAATGTAACTAGCTCTGCAATGTCACACAACATCTATTTAAAACAGTCCAAACTCCAGGCTTGGATTAAGATCTGGGCATTCCTAAAAACACAGGATTAAACTGAAAGCTCAGATTTCCTTTAAAAAAGAAAGTTTCCTGCTCTGTGCCTGCATAGAAAAGATCAAAACCCTGAGCTAAAGAGAAGTGATGCAATAGCTTCTTCTGGGGTCCCAAAACCCCAAGGGTGTGGTTCACTGCTTCAGTTTGCCTGGCAGCAAAAGTGGGCAGAGGTTTCTGTCCCAAAGCATTCATTCCTGCCCTGCAATGAGCTTGACTTTGCCTTTGGTTTTGCCACTGCCATTGTCTACAGGCTGGACCATGGAGTGGGTTAGGAAGGGGCATAAAACTTGCTTTAATTTTAGAAGTTTGGTGGGTTTTTGATTGTTTGAACTCATACCATTTCAGTGGATGAGCTCTCTCTGTGATGGTGTGCAGTGAGGTAGTGGCACCACTAGGCCTTGGGGGCAGAAGGAAGGACAAGCTGCTGTGCAGGGTCAGGAGCATCAGGCTGGGGCAGGAGCTTTATAAGCTGCTGTGCTGCCAAGTCAAAATTTGTCATCAGTATGCCCCTGGTAGGGCAGAACATTGCAGCACAGGTTTGGGAACAAGCAGCCAGGCTTAAGAGAGGCAGGAAACTTTGCAGCCAACTTTGTTCTTGGAGAAAATAGATCCAGGCTTTGGCCCTGAGATAGCAGCTGTGAAAGGAGTGAGCTGTCCTGCTCACCTCACTAGGGTGTCCATCCCAAGGTTCTTCCACAGGAGACCAAATCAGGCACATATCATGACCTCTCATGGCCACAGATGTTCAGGGCACCATGGGCAACCCCCCTGAGAGGCTCCTTTCCTTAGCACAGACCTAGCAGAGGCCACACTGGCAGCAGGATGGGGAGAGGCCTGGAGTGGGAAGCCATGAATCACCAGTCCTGCTTGGAGCAGGACACCACTGCTCCATGGAAATCTTCCTTCTCAGTGTGGCACACCCTGACCCCATGGAGCTTTCTGAGGAGATTGCAGCTTAAACTTGGCATGCCTGGGGACTGGAGAAAGATGTTATCATGAGGATTAGAGGCTGATTTTCTTTCCAGAGAAGCTCAGAGTGTTGCATCAGGAGTGAAAGCAAAGACTACATTGGAGACAGTGATCCCAGTGCTTGCAGGGTGGAAGCTCCTGGGAGCCCTGGCAGCAGGGGGACCAGCTCCCACCATGCTCTGGTGAGACCAGGCCAACTAATACACTGATTTCAGACCAATCCAGTAGAGGTCACAGTAGTTCCAACAAATTCCCCATGCCCTCATCCAGCCCAGCCTGCCCTTACATCAAACAGTTCACCACTGACTGACTGGTAGTCAAACCTCCTCCTAGTTAATAGCCTGAGCAAGCCCAGTGAAGCCAGCTTGTGGCTGCTGGGTGCCTTCCTGGAGGGAGCAATTAGCTGCTGGAGAGTTGGGCTGTGGCTTGGTTGCAACTCTTCCCCAGTGTGGGCTCCTGCTACAGCTAAGGTTTGATATCTTGGTGGCAGAATCAGTCATGAGGGTGTGGACATGTTTTCTTCCTGTCATTGCACAGAGGGAAAACACTAGATGTGCCAGCCTGTCAGGCTCTCTTATCTTCCCAGACCTCTCACCTTCATCCTCTCCATTCCAAGTTCATGCCTAGCCTGGAGGATGTTCCTGCTGTGAGAAGGTCATCTGGTCTGCAGGAATCTTGGGCTCATGTCTACTTGTGCTGCCTTGTCCTCATGGCAGCAAGTGCTCTGAGTGTCTCCATGCCATAATCTGGGTGGATGTCTGTTGTCCTTGGGCTCTCTTGGGGTCTTCTGCAGGAGCTGGGATGTTCTGCTGTGGAGAGACATGTACTGCAGAGGCAGACAGGCTTGCAGTCAAGCATTCCATGTCTCTGCTCAACTGCAGCTCCATGAGGAAACTGTAGATATGGCAAATTCAAGACCAAATCTGTTGTTCTGTATCCAGAGATACTGAGGATTTCCTTCCTCCATTTCTAGCAATGGTTATGCTGGGCAGGGAAGAAACAGAAAGCAAAACCTCTATTTTTCTTAAGTGAACATAGGAGCCCTGAAGCTGTGTGCACACTGAAGGCAAGGTCTTCAAAGGATCAGGCTGTGGTTGGCTGAGGTCTCCCACAGGCTACTAGAACTCTTGCCAGGTCACCTTCCTTGGCAAGAACTTTCTTAGCCTAATGCTTTAGTGGCTTTGGAGCACACTTGGCTACCTGTGTGGCACTGCCTGGTGGCCCCAAATGCTCACGTTCTGCTGTGGAAAGGGTGTGATGGCTGTGGCTGGGTGAGTGGAGCCTGGGAGGTGGCTTCTGAAGGTCTCTGCCACTGGAGGGGGACAGAGCACCTCACTGCATAGGTAGGTTCCCCCACATCCCTCCCAAAGGAGACCCTCCCATGCCTTAGGCCTTTCAGCCAGTTCAGCCTGGTGGATGAGCCACTGCTTACAATGCTGCACCCTGGAGTGGGGTCATCACTGTGAGCAGAGCAAGAAGGCAGCATTTCACACAACAGTGGTGAATCCACCATGGGTGGGCCAACATGTCCACAGAAGGGTGTTGCACAGCAGCCCAGCAGGTGTGGGGGCTGGGTGCTCTCTGGAGATGGACACAACCCCTCTTTGGGCTTTGGATGCTCTCCTGGTGGTCTCTGATTTCAAACTGATTTGGGCACTTCATTCCCATCACCTTTGACCCTTGGAGGGCCACTCATCCACTTTCCCATTAGCCTGTGGCTTGAATGGCTAGAGCAGAGCCATGCTGGTGTGGTGCTCTGGCCCTGGCTGCTCTGCAGATGCCTTCTGCAGACCCTGAGGGCTGTGTACTGTGGAGGAGCTGCCCTAGCTGGCACCAGTGCAGGGCTGGGCTGGCTAAGACCATTCTCATGAGGTGCAATGTGGGGCCACCAGCATGAGGTGCCTACTGGGCTCTAACATGCTGCATTTGGCCTGGCAAAGCTTCCCTCTGAGCAGTGCTGGCAGAGGGTCTCTGCAAGGAGACACCATCTCAGCTCTCTTCAAGAGGAGGCCACCAAGGAGGCACCTTGTTAACTCACTGGGCTCTTGTGTGCTGCTGTTGTGCCAAACACAACAGAGACCTGGGTGGCAGCTCCCCTTGCACGTTTTGGGAGGGTGTGACAAGCTGGGAGAGGCAGTTCCCACACTGGGGTACCCCAAGGAGCAGACACCTATCTCCTGACCAACTTGCTGTGGTCAACGAGAGCTGATGGATGAATGAAGCAGGGTTTGGCAGGCACAGGCTGCATTGTGCAACAGTGCATGATGCAACTGAACTTTACATAACCTGATGCAACACCTCTAGCTGGAGTTTAAAGCTGCAGGTCCTGGGTCATTACTGTATGCTGTATATACATACCTGGCATATATATGCATGAGGTCAGCTGGTGTATGGACAATAGCACTGCTCTGGGCAACTCCAGCTTTACTCTTGGGTTTGAAATTGATGCAACCAACCAAGCAGCCAACCAACCAACCAAGTGTGGCTCATTAAGGGGGAATAGACCAAGGGCAGAGGCAAGAGCCAAATGGATTGCAGACAGGTGACTGTGGAAATGACATCCGTGCAGCTCAGCTCGTACCCTTCATTCCTACCTGCAGCTCATCCAGCCCGAAGCCTCTTTCCACACTCCCACCCCTTAGCAGGAGCTGATCCAATCCTGGGGCTCAGCTCTGCCTTGTTCTGCAGCTGCCCTATGCCTGTGACAACTCAGTCCTTATTTGTAACCCCTCTCCCCAGATGCTTCTGAATAGCTGCCTCTTTCCATGTGGAACCACAACTTGGAGCTCCATGCCTTACTGGACAGACATGCCTTGGACTCCACAGAGCTGTTGCTTAGCCTGGTGCCTTTGGAAAGGTGGCAAAATCCCTTTCCTAGGGGCAGGACACTGACATTCTGCAAGTAAAGTGTAAAATAATTGCCTTAAAACTGCCCATGGCCTCACTTTCACAGTTGTCCATCCTGAACTTTATGCCAAAGCAACTCCTCATCTTTTCTTTGCCATTTGTCATATTTAAGCTAAAAGAAAACAAGAGTGGGGCTGCTGGCCTGTTGTTTTCTGTACAAGCAGTGAGAGTTTACAGCTGTTGTGAGGCCTGCTGGGTGCATGGTGCCCAAGCAAGGCAGGGGGAGCAGGAGCAGTCAAGGAGGAAGGATAAGCCCCAGAAAATAACCCATTATGGTGCCTGCTTTTTTCTCTGCCTCAGGGAGATCCTCCAATGCCCCTTTCTTCTGTTGCACCAAGCCAGTCTAGGCAGCATATCTGCCAACAGCAGTAGCTCCCTCAGGCTTTTCTGTCTCTCTCCCTGCCCTCCCAGACTGTTCCCACTGTGGGACATGGTTTCTCATGAAAGCAAGAGAAAGAAGCAGAGCTTGGAAATAGCCAGGCCTTTTGGGTTTTTTTTTTGGTGTAAGGATCAGGTTTGCATGACCTCAAATATAACCTGGCTTTCCCTTCCCCCCAACAGGGAAAGCTAATCCAGGGCATCACCAGTGCTGCCAAGTTTGCATTGAAAATGCCAGTATCAGAAGGTAAGCAGCAACTCTTTCTGAAACCTGACTGGGAGGGGAGAAGCTGGTGTCCCCTTTCTCATATGACTCCATACCTGTGACTCACTACTGTCTCAGTACCTTTCCAACCACGCTGCTGTGCCTGCTGCCAGTGCTTGGGTGCTTGGTGAAGCCTCTTCCTTTTCAGCTTTTCATGCCAGGTCTCAATGATGTAACACCTCAGGTGAATTTCCACAGCTCTGCCAGGATATACTGCAGTGCCAGAAGGAGATGGAAAAAAATTCCTTTCCCCACTCAGGTGCCTGGGTTGTACCTGTGTATAAATGGAGTATCTCTCCATCCCCCTCCATCCCTCCCTGAGGGTACAGGGCCCCCCTTTCTCTGCTGCCCTTCAGAAGTGAAACACATCAAACCTTTTCTTGCTTGGCCATGAGCAGAGACAGTGCCCAGAGAGTAAGCAAGCATCATGAGGCACCTCTGCTGCTCTCCTGTGATGCCAGGAGAGATCCCCCTGGCACAGGGATTATAATGCACTCACTCATACCTGCCCTGGCAGCCAGATGCTGCGTTTACAGTGGCCCACAGGAAGGCTAAGTCCCCCCAGCTGCTGCATGGTGCTGGTCTCCTCACTCTGGTTTCCCTGTCAGCAAAGTGGGGATGATGAGAGAGAGGTACTCATGCTTGAGGAACCTGGGCAGAGACCACACAGTGCCCCTAGAGCTGAGCTGCCTCAGGTGGAGCTATCAGGCTCTGTGGCTAGTGTCCTGCCAGGGACAGCAGCAGGGCTGGCAAGTGCAGTGGTGGTCTGAGGAAACAGTGCAGCCTGGTGTGACCTGCTCTGGGAGATGGTGGATGAAATGAGGCATGGTTTTGACACTAGTGGTGTTTAGGGGAGTGGTAGTGAGGGAAAAGCAAGGAAATAAATGCAGTGGTGGAAGCTGGGACACAATTTCACCACATGGTCACTGCACTGATGCATGCTAGAGGAAGGTTGGGCTGAGCCCTAGCTGAGGTGGGTCAAAGCTAGGGCAGATGCTCCTGGAGCAGGACAGGGGAGGTGTGAGCCAGTCTGTGCTGCCCAGGACCCTGACCTGGACAGAAAAGTCATCATATCATCCCTTACAGAGAAGAGAGAAGAAAGGAGGTTAGAAGCCTGAAGCTGTGAGTAGAGATGCTTGCTGGCAGTGGTGTGAGCTATTTGTGTGCTGTGGTGAGGCCTCCACACCACTGATCCTGTGTACCTACAACAACATGGGTGTTTGAATTCCTCCTAGCAAGGATTCACTGGCATGAAAGTAGCACCTGATGTGGAGATCACCAGGTGCCCAAGATCAGCTCACAGATACTCTGGGAGCAGCTATAATTAAAGCAGCTCTTTACAGCCTTCAGGGAGCAAATAAATGGTTAAGAACAGAGGCTGGAGCACTGAAGGAGAAAGCAACACTTGCTGCATTCTCATGGCCAAGCTGCTGTGTATACCTGGTAAGTGCTCACCTGTGACTGTGTGGCTCTCTGTGTGTTATGTCTGAGGAGGAAAGCAAAACAAGAAATGGTGACCAGGGTGGGATTATAATCCAGGAATACAGTGGCTGTTAAAAAGCTAAAGAGGAAACCACAAGAGCAGTGGCTCCTGTTAAACCAGTGGGTGAAATGCTTGCTGAGGTGCTGGAAGTTTTCCCAAATCCTCTCTCCATAAAGGCCCTGGTGACAGCAATGCATTTGAGCTCCTGAAACATGCAACATGGAAAAAGGCAAGTTAAACAATCTCTAAACATGCTTCAGGAGGGTTAAGGAAATGACTAGTGTATTGCCAGTTTGGAGAGAGGTTTAAATGCTGTGTCAGGGGAGCAGTTAGTATGTGGTATGTAAAATGAAGTAATACAGAAATGGTTATTAACTGAGGCTGATTTGCCCTCAAAACGTGCTCTAGGAACTGCTGTGTCAAAGGATACAGCTACTCCAGAAGACAGAGAGTTGCAACAGTGTCTAACAGCCTCAAACAAGACTTTTATTGTTTCCCCTTTGGGGTGAAAGCCTTTCAGGAGAATATCAGAGCTGAAAACATTGATGAGAGAAAGCTTTGCTTGAAAGAGAAATGTGTTTTTAATTGCACTGTGCTCCTTAAGACTCATCTGCATGGCAAACTGTGTAGTGGCAAAGCAACCTGAAAACAACATGGGCAAGACCTGGGATGCTCTCAGGGGTTACCAAGGGAGGATGTGGTGCAGGAAAGAGGAAAGAGAGAGCTTTCCATTCTGTGGTGGTTCCCCAGTTGCCATGAACTAAGATGGGGATCCTTTGCATAGGTTTGAGTAAGCAAAACCTATCAGCCACATGGGGATGCTGGTTAATGGCAAAAAAATACCCTGTCAATAATGCACACAAGGTTTTATGCTGGTATAACAGGCTAGCACTGGGATAGCCTCTGCATCTATGTTCTGGTGAGGGGCCACAGATGAGCTATTGCAGAACATTTTTAAGATTCAGAGCTCTGCAGACAGTCTATGTGTTAATGGAAGTGAAAACAAGGGATGTCTGTAGAGGTACTGGTGAGGCCATCAAGAATGGCTGGAGAGCAAATGAGGGAAAAGTGAACTTTCCAGAGGCTTGGCCATGTGCAGATGATTTCCATAAATCATCAGTAATGCTTGAGGCTACTCTCAAAGCACCTCAACTCTAAAGATATGTCACAATTATCTTCCTTTCTGGGGAGAGGCAGTTATTACCAAGTGGTCTTGCCCAATACATTAACACTATTACACTCCCTAAATAGACCAGTGCACAAAGGACAGAAATAATGTTGATTCACATGATGTACCAAGGCTTCAGCTGAAGCAAAGAACTTTGGATTATCAGAAAGCTGAACTCTGCTTGTAAAATTAGCTTGCAGCACTTCCCCATGGGCCTGAAACACTGATGCCGAACGCTAGCTGTCAGGGTAAAATACTGACAAGTCTTGTGCTGGGGGCTGGCTAGCATCAGTCTACAGCACTGTGCTCACAGCCAGGGGAAAGATCCACGTGACTTTTTGGGAGGTCAGCAGTTTAACTGCAGCTTATCTCAAGAGGAAACAGTTTACTCTGGTGGCAAATGTCAAACGCTGGCTTAGGTGTTAGCAGTAAGAGCCTGGTTGGGAAGAGGGAAGGTTTCCTGGGGCACTACCTGCTCTGGTGGTGTGGTAGGAGTACATAGGGACTGGTACCCTGATGCAATGTGAATTGAAGATGGAAGCAGGCCTGATAGGCATCTGATGAAAGGATGAGGAGCTGAGCTTAACACACAGCCTCTCTGAGCCTTCTTGGCTGGAAAGACAGTACTGCAATACATGGCCAGGTTGCCTAACGTGTGGCATCAGAGCAGTTAGTGTAATAAATCTCAGGTCTGGTGTACTCCAAGAATTACATGATAACCCTCTGGGAATGATAACTATAAGAGTCCTTGGCTGAAAGTCTGGTTTGGTGGCCAGACACTGATACACAACTAGAGGGAATGACAAAACAATGTCAAGGGTATTAATAAAGTTGGTTGGGAAATTTTCCATCAGAGTAATTCTCCAATGGAAAATGCCCTTTTCACTAGCTCAGCAGTTTCTGTAAGAAAATTGCAGATTTCCATTGGGAAAATCAAACTGAAGGATCCTTGGCTCTTCTTCTGTGAGGAGAAAGTAAAATTGCTGAGAGCACTGTAGGCAAGCTAGCAGAAATTTCTCTCCAGGCAGCAGCTCTCAGCCATCCAACCTTCCCCTCAGGTCCAGAAATCAGAGACATAGCTGAGCAGTCAGAGGTGCAAGAATGCTAGGAGATAGGAAGTTGCCCTGCTAGGTTTTTGACAGCTCACCTGCACCAGAAATCAAATAAGTCTCTACCAAATGGGCAGCCAGGAAGCCAGAAGTTTTCATTTTGGTTCTTGTGAAGCATGAATTTTGTTGAGAGCAGTGGGTTTGATTTCTTTTTCTTTCTAGTATTTTCCTTAAAAAGCAACCCTGTTACTATTGTTTTCTTTCTTGCTGGAAGGGATTTCTATTTCCTGACCAGCTCTGGGTATCAGCAAACACTACACTTGCTTAAATATTCTCCTTTGTATTCTCAGGACTGGCCAAGCTGCTCTAGGAAAGCAAACTTAGCTAGAACTGGGCCATTTGAAGGACATATGGTTTTGATTGCAGGAAATGCCCCTTGTAAATGGCCTGAAGTGCTGTGTATGAATGCTACTAATTTAACACAGGCTGGGAAAGTGTTAAGATCAGTGTTTTTATGGACAGGAATTCCTACTTGCACTGGAAGTGATGAAGGGTCACTTTTTGCTATCCAGAAAGTTGTGTGCTTTTATCTATCAAAGCAGTATCAAGCTGTCACATAAGCTCATGCTGCCCTGCCACAAGATGAAGGTAGATTTGTTCAAACATCTGATCAGGGATCCAAACCAGAAGTTTGGATAAAGTTAGCTTACAGTAAAAAGCTCTTAATTCTCTTTTGGCCTGGGAAGGACATGTTAATACAGATCTCTACTACACTCATCCACAGTCTTGGGACACAGATTTTTCTTTTCTTGCTTGGACTTGCTAACCCCTGATTTCCAGGGGGGTGTTTGTTTGAAGGTGATAGGATCAAATGGCTGCACATAGTCATGCATGAGTCTGCTGACTTCAGACTGGGGGAAAAAAACCCAACCAACTGTGCAAGAGGTAACTGGGAAAACTTGGGCAAATCTGAAGCAAATCACAGGACTGCCTTGTCCTCTGTCTTATCAGGTGGAAACAGTGTTGGAATTAATGGGAGGAAAGCAGTGATTGATTTGGGCCCTCTTATCAGTAACAATCATGAGAATCTGTCACCTTTAGGGAGGGGTTTTGTGACCATGAACACTGAAGAAGGTCAGCTGGCAATTAGTCAGTTAGCAACAAGGGGGACATGAAGCATCTTGGAAAGACCAAGACCATTCCTAACATGTCTGTAAGCTTTTTAGGCATCTTGATTTAAGGCATCCAGGTTTAAAAACCTTGGCTGGAATCTCCTGGTGCTTTAGTTTCCTGGTCACCAGTAAGACAGGAATGGTTTTGTTACAAGGATGTAAAGTTTAGCTGCTTCTTGTTGTGAAGGACATTGGAGTTCTCTGGGATTCTTGGTGGAGTTGTTAATGTGGTTCAACCAAATATTGGCTTTTTGCTTACTCTACCACATTTATGGATTGGTTTTTGGAAGTTCTTCTGCTTTTCTCTGGAGCTCTGGCCTTGGCTAGAGGAGGAATGTTACTTACATGTAGAAACAGCCTAAGGGCATAGTGCTGCTCTGCCCAGCTTGGTGGCAAGGTCAGCTTCTTCAGTGCCACTCCTGTGCCTTTGTGGCAATATTTGTCCTGCTTTAGTTCTCTGTGGGGATCTTTGTTTCAGAACTCCCAGAACCTCTGTCTTTTGTTGTCATTTAGGGTCTATCTGCTTAGGCTGTTGGCCCTGGCATCTGGCAAGATTAAACAATCATTCACCTGCCTCTCTTCTACCCTTGCTGAGCTTTCCCCTTTTGCAGGTCCCCCACCAGACCCAGCTCTGAACAGATGAATGGCATTGCTAGCAGATAAAGATCAGCAGAAGCATCACATGTGAGGCTGGACCTGACTCCATGCTGCAGGGTCAGCTGGTTTGTGATGATCTCCTCACCTTATCCTCCCATCAGCTTCTTCAGAGAGGTGACTAACACCAATCTTCAATGATATCCTCTACTTCCTAGGAAGAAGATTGGGTTTTGATGGGATGAGAGTATTTTCTTTGGGATGTGCATCCCTTGATGGAGAGGAAACATCAGAAACATCTGCCTTGCTTTTGTTAGCTGCAAGTGGTAGCACTTGTGCTGTTGAGTCCTCCACCACAGGCCAATGCCATAGTAAGTTTCCCATCATGGTAGAAGGTCCCAGCATGTCCAAGAAGGGGTCATTTCCATGAGCTCACAGGGGCCTGAGGATGTTTGGTCCAAGTACCTGTTACATCCAGTGCAAAGCAGCCATCACCAACAGCAATTCCTGGGGAGTTTACTTGCGTCAATGTGGAGGGATAGCTCGTCTCTGCTTCTGACTCATGTCCTGTCAGTACTTTCCACACCAGTTCCATCTGTGAGTTAGATAAACAGAGAAAAATCCAACCAAAAAAACCCAGGGAAAAATAGTTTCTGTAGAAATCCCAGTGACCATGAGCTTTAAATGATACATGTTCAACAAACAGTCTTAATAGAAGATTCATACCAAGTGTATGAACCTCTTGCCCTTCCCTGGGACCATTCTGCATCTAGAACAGCACAAGCACTTTGGGGAGCTCTGGCCCTTTTTTTCTGGGAGGTGCTAGAGAGCATTCTTTAGCTATGGAGGAAGCAAACTGTCTTAACTTTATGTCCCTCTTCCCATTCCTCTTGATCTTGGTCTTCCATGGGGGTAGCAGCTGATACATATGACCTAAGACAGCTGAATAATTTATTGGCAGGACTGCTGAATTCATGGAGGAGATGGGATGACAAGATAATGGGGTTCTGGACTGGAAGAATATAGCTCACAATATTGAGTTTTGGATGTTCCAGTTGGTGGTGTTGCCAAAAAGGACATGAAAAGTAAACTTCTTTCAGTTTGGTGCAGCACAGTAATTAATCTTGGTTAAAGCACGCAGTTCTGCTGAAGGAATCCTTACCTCACTACCAGCAAAACATTTTCCCCTTTTGATTCACTTAGAGAGAATGCTGAAAAGAAATGATAAAGGTTTCTTTTTTTGCCCTGGTACACCAGGCCCTGGCTATGGCCTGAGCCAGGATGTGGTGGGCTGCTGTGGTGATTTTAGTGACACACAGAAACTCCTCCAAGACCTGCCTGACATGTCTAATGTTCTAGCTTGAAGTAGATGCCAGACTTAAGATCAGGAAAGGATTCCCATCCAAATCACATTGTCAGGAACAATTTTTGACCTTCTGTAGTGTGTGGCACAGTTTGCTTCCCCAGGGCACCAGGAGATGTTGCTGTGAACTGCAGAGAACGATGATGTTCATGATGTGGGTGATGGAGGGGATGGGGGTGAATGTCCTTGTGATCTCTCTGGAGCAGCCTGTAGTTGTAGGGACTGAGACAGATGACCCTGAAGGTTCTACCCAGTCCAATAGTGCTGTAGGTGACAAATAATTGCTGTCTCTTCCCTGCCTGATGTTTAAAGGGTGTCTTCTGGTTTGCTTTCAAAGTTACCTGCATTCTGTGCACATTTGGTGTCTCCTCAAGACAGAGCAATGCTTCTGGGCTTTGCACCCCAAAGTGTCTCATCTGCTACCCACCCCTGGGGCTGTGGCAGGTCAAGGGAAGTGATTAACTCCTGCATCCTGGGAGGGGACTCTGTCCTTTTCAGTCACCACTAACCCTGCAGAGGCACAGCAAGCATGACGCTGCCCTTGGCAAGCTGCAGGGTTTTCCTCCTGGGAAAGGTTTCAGAGAGCAGCAGTATCTCTGCCGTGGCAGGTAGAGCTCCTCCCTGGCCTCCTGCTAAAACAGGCCACTGTGCATGTGCCTCTGAATCACCCTGAGCACACTCAGAAACCCTGAGATGTTGTGTCATGTGAGTGGAGGGTGCAAGAGAGCAACCAGGGGAGTTTCAGGGAAGGGCTGTGTAAGTGGTCAGGAGCAAGGTGGCTAGGTGTTGCATGGAGGACTCATCTGTGTAGGGGGCTTGTGTCAGTGTGCAGACCAGTTGCATGGGGCATGCACTGAGGATTTTGGCAGTAATCCTCACCACGGGCCTGTGTGCTGCAGCATTCCCCTCTGCTCCCTGTGGAGGAAGTGGGAAGGGTGGTTGGCAGGATCCACACAGCTGCCTCATGCCTCCTCCAGCTTGTCTTTGCACTCCCACTGCTAGCTTTGTGCTGTGCCTTCAAGAAGGCTCTTTATAGCTAAAGAACACAGTGACCCCTAAGCCCATGCATTAGCTGGAGCTTTGTGTGATGTGAGGGCTGCTTCTGGAAGCCTTCACTTTAAGGACCTCCATGCTCCTTTGTTTTCTGTTTCAGGGAAAACTTTGATTGTCTGAGCAATGGCATGTGGCTGAGATGGCTGCTGGCATGGATTAGGAAACCCTCCCTCTCTGTCTATGAGGTTCTAGGTCATGCTTCTGCTTACACCATGCTTTATGGATGGGGCTCATTGATTTTCTCATGCAACATAGACTAGAGGAAACCTGCAAAAGTCCTCACTGCTGCCTGCTCCCATATAGGTTTACACAGCAGTTACTTCAACCTGTAGCTCTTGGTAGGTCTGTCAGGTATATGGTTTGCCTGTTTCTTAGCTCATGTCAGACAGATCCAAACTAGGGAGAAAGCAGAAGGTTTCCAGTGGTGAAGGCAACCTTTCACTGGAGCATTTTCTTGTGGGTGATGGTGGCTTCTCTGTTCCTTGATTCCTTTGAACTGAAACTGGATGACCTTCTGGAAGGCACACCTTGCCAGATGCAAACAGTTGGGATTAGGAAGGGAAGAAGTGAGACTCAGTTTCACAGCTTGCTTTTATGTATGAGGTGCCAATCTGTGTTGGCCTGAATATCTGAATCTGGGCTTTGGATCCCATCCAAACACAAAGGCATGTGGGGCACTGGAGAGACCTAAGCTTTGCTGGGGCTGAGAACCAGTGACCATGTGGCAGCTCCTCATAGACTGAAGTGCTTTGCTCCTGCCAAGGGTGAGCACTGATATGGGGCTCTGTGGGGACATGGCCAGCCTGGGGTACAGATGTGCTGCAGTTTTCCTTGTGAGCAGGAGCTAAGGTCCTCTACCTCTGCCTGTACCACTAATCCCCCTAAGCAGGCTGCTGCCCTATCCTCCCAGGCTCTTCCTTAGGCTCTTTCAGAGCCTAGGTCTTAAGTGTGAGATGTGGCTCTCTGTGAAGGGATTCCTGTTCAATACCAGCTCTGACAGCTGGGCAACAGCTGGTTGCAGATGATTGCCAGCATTAATAAAGGAGGCTATGTGATGGATTCCCTTATGTAGGGGTCATTAAACAAACAGGGCCTGAGGAAACCCTGCCTTCTCCAGCAGCAAATGCAGCACAAAACCTCTTGTTGTTCTGACAGGCCAGCAGTGGGTCCTTCTCTGCTAACAAATGTGCATGTGCATGTGCAACAGCTTAAGAAACCCAGCCAGTGAGAGCAGCTCCTCTGTGCATCCCTAACCAGCCTGTTAGCTGCAAGAGAAACATGGATCTTGAGGAGTCAAGAGGTCATTCCTTGGGGGCCTCCTAAAGGATTTTGCAGTACCTTTTGGGAGAACCTGGGGCAGATGGTGGCAGAGCTCCCATTCTTCATGTACTCATAGGCAGAGAGATGTTACAGAATCATAGAACTGTCAGTGTTGAAAGGGACCTTAAAGATCACCTAGTTCTAACCCCCCTGCCTGGCAGGGACACCTCCCACTAAAGCAGGTTGCCCAGAGCCCCAGCCATTCTGGCCTGAAAAGCTTCCAGGGATGGAGCTTCCACAACCTCTCTGGGTAACCTGTTCCAATGTCTCCCCACCCTAACAGTGAAGAAGTTCTTCCTAAGTGCTAATGTGGATGTAAGTGATGGAAAAGCTTGCCCAGATCTCTCAGGATGGTCCCAGATATATTATGTTATGTCTTTAAAGGGTCATGGGAGGGAGAACAGTCCATAGCTTCCACCTTCCTGCATCCATGGGCAGAGGGCTATCTGCATCCATAACCCTCACATTGGCCCCCAGCAGGCACCTGTGCTCCCAAGGAGAGCATTTTCCCTCTCCCTGCCACCAGGGTCACCCTTGAACCTGCAGGTCCCCCATGGAATCTGAAGGGCAATCTCCCAAAACCCACCAGGCACCCTCTCTTGAAAGCCAGATGTTTTCTTGGCAGCCACCAAGTTGCCTCCACCCAGGCCACATTGCTGCAGAGCCTTGTGGGCAAACCTAAAGAGGGTTTAGGGGCAAGAGGGGAATCATCTTCTGTCTCTCTTTCAAGCCCCCATCCCTCCACTCTTTCCTGTCCCCCTCCTCTTTGCAGAGGGTCTCTTTGACCCTTCTCAACTTGCTGTTCCTCCCCAGCCTGGCTGTATCTGCAGGCTGCCCACCCCTCCCCAGGGGTATGGAGGTTGGAGATGGGCTGGAGGTTAAGAGGCAGATGGGAGCTGGCAGCCATCCCCTCCTGCTGCTGGAGTGAGGGAGGGCAAGTCACTGACCTCCCAGCAGGAGTGACACAGGAAACCCATAATTACATGCTTGTGACAGCAACACTGGATCATCTTAATCACACTGCTGCCATGTCAGAGATGCTGTCTCTTGGGATTAAGGAAAACAAACAAGCTGAAGCCTCCTTGACAGCAGTGGAGACTCTGTCCAGTGATGGCCTGGCACCTCCCAATGCAATGGCTGGCCTAGTACTGTCTGGCCCAGTTGTGGTGAGAATGTGGTGGGGGCTGAAGGCTCAGCAAACAAGCTCATCCCAGTAGACCCTGATGGATCAATTGCTTGCACTGACAGTTTGGAGTCCTCTCCCTTTCTCAGTGGCTCTCAAAACACATGACAGTAGTGGCTGACAGCTTCACCTCACTTTCTTCCCCCATGTTTTACAGCAGTAAGCTAAGGCACAGAGGAGATTTACACAAAGCCATGCAGGGAATCAGTGGCAAAAGTGGGCTTTGAGTGCAGCAATGCTGCTTCTAGACCCTGGCACCCCAACCCTTGCTCTGCTGCTCCAATGCCACTGCTCAGCCCTTCTTCTCCACTTTGGAGGAGAGCTCTGGTGTCCTGCCCTGCAGTAACCCTGTGCACTCTGCTGGCTATGTTTTTTTTTTTTTCTGGTGATTGCCAAACATCTCCACTTTCACAGTATGAACTTTGCTTGAGCAGTTTCCCATCCTCATCTACTTAATGAAGTGACTCCACCTCTGTTCCCATCCCCACCTACTGGAAAAAGCCTGGACATCTTTTTTTGAAGACAAACTTTGCATCACACTGACCTGTTCTGCAGAGCAAACAGAAGTTAGTAAAGCTGAGCTCAAGCCACTCTTCTGCTACCCTGACTTGAACCAGAATATTTTTTCTCCCTTTCAAAAACTTTCCCTGCTTTCATGCTTCAAAAGTGTGGATCAGCTCTTTGGTTCATTGGAGAGAAAAAAAAGGAAGAGAAAAGCCCACTCCACCCCCATCTTTTCTTTTCCTTTTTGAAAGCTTAGTCTTTTTGTTAAGATTTGCAGCCCCTTCAGTGTTTCTCCTCCCTCATCTACTGTTCCCCCTTCTGTGGGAAATTATCCTTCCTCCAAGTCCTCATGGTGTTACTCCAGTGCTAGTCCCACCTCCTTGGGACCTGAGGAGATGCATCAGCCCTATGGCATGAGTGTGCTATAGAAGAACCCAATTATATCTCCCAAGGAGAGGCAGCCCAGTTAAAAATTAGAATGGCTCAGCCCCAGGGCAATGCAAGATTTGTGGGGATGGATGTCTGTGGCAAATGAAGTTAGGGAAGACAGGATTTGAGCTAATTCAGCTTTCCCTCCTCCTGGATACAGGCCTCTGCCTGGGGCAACCCTATCAGCAGGGTCCCAAGACAGGAGACACTGTGACCTTACTGAGCTTTGCTAGATGCTGTTGTAGTGGGCAAACTCATCCCATGTCCCTGGGAGGATCTCTATGCCCCTACTAGCCAGAGTCCAGGAAACATCACTGACACTGGACAGAAGTTCCCTCTTGCAGACAACCAGGCCAGTGTGGGAAACAGAGCTTGGGGTAAGCAGGTACCCAGTGCATCCCCAGAGAGTGAGGGGAGAGAGCCCCAGACTGGGGGCTTCAGGCTTCAGCCAGCCCCTAATCCAGTATACAGCTGAGAGGATCAAGAGATAGAAAGGTTGCTCACTGTAAATCCTTTTGAAGTTGGTTCCAGCTCTGTTGCTGGGAACTTGCTGGTCTGGGTGCCAGAGGGGATGCTGAACTGGAGAGCCATGGGAAGCAATGGGGTCCCCACCCCTGGGACCTCAGGCTCTGAGAAAACACCTGCCTGCCCCAGGGGCTGCTACTGCCCAAGTGCCCTAAAGACAGCAACAAATAATGCTGCTGGGGGGGTGAAAGCATCAAGTTTGGTGAAGCTCCTCTGCTGGAGCCCCCTGGCTCCCCTGGGAGGGGGCAGGAAGGTCACTGAATGCCTCTGGCAGGACAGTCCAGCTGAGGAGACTGCTGGCGTGGAGGTGGCCGGGTGGCCATGGGCCCAGCCCCAACCTTCTGAGGCTGCAGGTCACAGGATGGCTGCCCTTACACAAACACATTTTGCTTCCCTTGCCTTTTCTCTTAATGAATCCCTCCTCTCCTGCCTGTTGGTTTTGGCCTCCAGCTGACTCTGTGGTTTTCCTTCTCCAGCACGTGATACAAACACTGCTCAGTGGTTGCCTCTTCCAGGTGATGGACACCTGTAGGTGACTCTGTGTCCTCAGATGGTTTGAGGATGGTGATGCTGGGTCATGGAGCTAGCACTGCACTGCAGCCTTGCTTTGGTGCTTCCTGGGCTCTCTGTGGAGCATGTCAGACCAATGTATGGGGGCATGAAAGGAGGTCTGCATAAAAGAGCTGCTGCTTCCTGAAGTGAGAGAGACATGGGGGTGTAGGAGAGGGAAGCGAGATAGCAGCACTGGGCTTGCTGCAGGGCTGGACCCTCCCTAAGCAGCATGGGCTGGGGAGCCAGAGCAGTGCTGCAGCCCTGATGCACTTTCCAGCAAGGCAGGGGTGACCAGAGAGTAGCCACTGTGTACAAGCCCTTAAAACTCCGTACTGCCAGCATGAAGTGTGCAACAAACTGATAAAGTGAAAATAATCAGTGAAGAAAAGCATCCATATTGAACAGCCCTTCTTTTCCTCCCCCACTTCCAACTGCTTACCCTTAAATTCCTCTCAGGACACAACTGTAAGCTTTTCTCTGTAACCACCAAGACTAGAAACTGCCTTTCTTTTTTTTCAGACACACCCTGAAAGATTTCCTCCCTCAGTGAAAACAGGGGCTTTCATGAAAACCCATTCTGTCACAAAACCCACTCTAATTTGGCTGCCTCTGCCCCCTGCTCACACTCTTCTCTCCCCTTTGCATGAGGCAGGTCCCTCTTCAGATCTGTCCTCTCCAGCCACTAGCTGTCCCTGCTCCTGAGGCCAGTGCTCCCAAATCATGGCTCGGCACTGACCGGCTCTTGACCTGTGCTAGTGCTGCCTGCAGCATTCAGCCTCCCTGGCCCCGTTCCCCAGCCTGGCTTTTTTTTTTATCCTCCCTCCTTTTTTTCCATGAAAATTCAAAGCACACAGCCCCTCTCCCTCACCTTCCCATTCTGTGCTCTCCTATGGCTCAGCTTCCTTTTTCCTTCATGCACAGTCTTTCCCTCAAACACAGGTTTCAGACTGTCTCAGAGCAGGCACTGCAGAAATCCTCTTGCATGAAGGTGCAGTGCTGACCACCACTAAACGGTATCACCTCTAAGGGACTCCCCTGGGCTGGGGCAAAGCAGCCATAAGGTGTAGCATCTCTCTTTGGAGGTGCAGAGTAATTTTCCTCATGCAGTGACACTGAACACCTTGTTCAAAACTAGAGGAGCCTCAATCAGCAGGTAGAGGGAGGGGGGGTGACATAACCCAGGTAAAACTTTTCCTCTCTGCCAGGCACTGGGCACAGACAAAAGGCCATACCTGTGGTTTCACTAAACCATCTCACCTGATCTGGCACCACTGCTTACTGCCTGATTGTGGCAAATTCCAGCCCTGCAAATCCTACTAGGAATTTCTTCCTGTACCTATCAGCACTGCCTTTTGCTCTGCCTTTAGACAGAGCAGCTGGGGGCTGCTCCTGCTTCTTCCTGTCCCTGGCAGCCCCCTGTGCCTGTGGTGCAGGATCTCCTGTAAGAGGAGCTCAGGCTTGGTGTTGACCTTGTCCTATTTCTCTCAGTTATGCAAGATCTGCTGGTAGGGGCTGTTGCCTACGTGACACCTAACTATTTAGGCCAATGTAGTCTGTGACAAATGTGACGGTCGGGCTGGGGGAGGGAAAGGGCTAGGCTGGCCCTGTCTCAGACCCAGGCAGGAAGGGAAACAGCTGGATGCCTTGCAGGAGGGTCACTCCTCAGCTGACACAAATTTCCCTGTCCTGCTGCTTGGGGGAGATGCCCAATTTCAGCTGAGCTCAGCAATCTTGCAGGCAGGGCCTCTTTTCAGCACAAGAGCTGTGCTAATAAATCAGCAAGTTCCCTCTTGACCATTCTGGTTAGGGCAGGAGAGGAGAGAAGACAAGAGGGTGACATGGAGATTTGGGTCCTTTGTCTTTCCCTTGCAGGTTCAGAGTTGGGCTGGGATTTCCCAATGGTTCCTTCAGAGACAGTGTAGTTCATGCTGGAGCTTCAGTTTGCATTTATGCCAAGAGTTAGTCCAGACAGCAGGGACTGTGGCTGCTCACTAGGCTTCAGGGTACAAATCCCTGGCAGATTTGGAGGTATGAGCTTAGGATGGAGCTGGCAGCAGATGGGAAGCTGGAGCTCATGGTTAACATTAGGGTGGCTGGAATAAGAGCACCATGAGGAGCTTTCAGGCACAGGGAGCTGTAGATCACAGCAGTGCTGTAGCTGGCTTGCCTGCAGAAACTGGTGGTAGGCTTCATCCATGTCCTTCTTATCCATCTGCCTCATCAGGGTGGCATTCATCCCCTTTCTGGGCACTAGCATGGAACAAAACATTCCCAAACAAGGCAAAGGCTCTTCTTTTACCTCTCCTTGTGTCATCCTGAGGGTGCTCCATGTGTGACTGTCCAGTACTTCCATAGTGCAGTGGGTGACTCCCACCCAGAGTGTCCTGGGCCCTTCTGAGTATGCCATACCCATAATTAAGAGGTGCTGTCAGACTTCTAGTTGCCATTTTAGGTGCAATATACTCCTGTATAAGTATATATGTGCTGCCATCAGCTTTGATTAAGTCAGGACCATGTCAGCCTTTTTGTTTTCAAATGGCAAAGTGATTAGGAGAAGCCTTTCTGAAATGGGAGACCTGATACTGTAAGAAGTTAATTTGTTAATGGAACTTGAATTTACCTGGTAAGTAAAGCTGTGATCCATGAATAAAGAAGTGTGTAAAGAGAAGCCAGTTCCCCCATGAGAAGCCTCACTAGAGACAGGATGTCTCTGGGAGGTACTTATGTCAACCCTGGACATTGCAAAGCCCCTGTAGTGATGTTCTGTGTCAGATTCAGCATTGCCAGTGTCTTGGTCTAGGAGGACAAGTTCCTACATGAGGAAAATCCACTGCTGCAGAAGACATTCCCTGGGTCTCTGGAGATAAGGTTCTTCCTTAATGTCCCCCAGCAAGACCAGTGTTGAGGCTTTGCTCTGGACCAAGGGAATTGCTCCATTTGCACCAATGTTGCCATTTCTTTAGGCATGGAAGCCTTCAGTCTTCAAGGCTGCCTGTTAAACACCTTTCACCAGGATAGAATATCCCTCTGGACAAAGGGAGAACCACTCCCAAATACCACTCAGCCTGGTTACACCCTCTGCTGTTGGTGGCACTGGTACTGAGGCTCTGGCCTCTGAGTCTTGCTTCCATGTGAGGATATGCATGCAACCCTCCTTGCTTTCCCTTTGGACTCTGATGCCTCTAAAGCAAGTGTTCCTGGATTCTGTCTCTCTCTCTATCTGTCTAGTTATTTATCTGCATCTTCTGCATTTGCTGCCTGTGGGAGATGGGGAAGGAGCCCTCCAAGCACCTCCTGAGCAGGGCAGGCTGAGGCTTGCAGGATCTCCCTGTTCACTCAATTCATCTATGCCACAGCCATATGCTGTTATTAGGTGATTATGTTTCAGTATCTTCATTGTGTAATTAGTCACATGCTCATAAACAATGTACATAATCCCTAATGAGCTGGTAACTTAATCATTCAGTAATGACTTTGAATGTCAGAAACTGTCCACACAGAGCAGCAGCTACTTTTCTTTTCTTTCTCTGTGTTGCAAAACAAGCTCCTGTCTTTGTTGCTTATTTTCCCTAGCACTCTGCAGGCTATGCTGCTCCTAAGCCACTTGAATTGAGTGGATTTACTCACCAATTAATCTAGACAATTTGACCCCACTGGTTTATGCTACTGGTGATAAGTTTTTTTCTTTAAAGGGACATGCAGCAAGTTTCTCTTCTTTTCTAAATGTATTCTAGTGCTGGTAGTCAGGGATGGATCCTTGGCCTTATTCTTCTTTGACCTTGCTATTTTTTCAAGTCTTTTTCAGGGTAAATATTTAGGCCAAGTTCCTACTTAGGCAGGAGCTGCTCTGCATGTAACAGCAAGGATTTCAAAAAGGCCATGGCAAACCCAAACTGTAATAAAAAAACTAAGTCAATTTATTTTTTTCCCCACACATTACTTGCTTTGCTTGAAACACATTTCCAGCCCCAAAAAAAAGCATCAAGAAAAGCTTAGAACTCTGAACTCTGGAGGCTTGAAGACTCAGTGGCAGACATGAAAGCTTCAGTTTCCTAGGCAGGATTTCAATTTTTTACCTTTAGGCAAAACTTATGAAGCTTTTTGAGTCTGATTTGTGCTGTTGGACACCTGGGATTGCCATTACTGTGTTAGAATGGTGCTTTACTGTCTTTCTGGTGTACTTTGTAATCAGTGGTGTTTCCTTCTGCTGCTGACACAGGGAGGGAAGCCCAAACCCTCTGCCAGCTTCCCCCAGCCACTGCCTGTCCCCTTGGCCTTTGGCATTTCTTATTGCAGTAGCAGAAAAAGAGAGCTCAAGCACTTTTCAGAGCTTCAACTTCTAACCACAGCCATGCTACTACTTCTGTGTAACATAGACTGTACTCTTATTTTCCAGATACATTTAGAAATTGCTGATCCATGTCCTTGCCTTTTTTTTGACATATTTGTGTATTTCTGGATGGAGGCTGCCAGGGTAGATAACCAGAGGAAAGCAATTCTGTTTGGGAAAGACTTTCAAAGCTTCCTAATTAGCTCTCAGTCTGTGTTGGGACAAAGCCACAATATTTCAGCCCTTCTGGCAGGGAGAGTGTTGTGTCAAATTTCCATCTTGTGTGTGTGAAATGTGATTTTCAGACTGAAACTTAACATTTTTTGGAGCTGGACTCTGAGGGGTGCATGCTAGCAGTTGTGCCTAGGGAAATGACTCAGAAGATGCCCAGATTCAAGTCTCTGCCCAACCTCATTTGGAGCAAAATTTCTATCCCTGATCATGCACAGCCAGCTATGGGATGGAGCCTGATCCAAGGGTTGGGTGTTCCCTCCTGGCACTTACCACTGGCAGTCTGCTGCTCCTTTCTGCCCCAGCAATGTGCACAAGGGAGGAACAGCTGGGCTGTGTCAGACCAAGGGCTCATGGAGCCCAGCAGCTTGTCTCCAACAATGGCTGAGAGTTGCATGCACAACAAAGAGCATTATTTGAAGGCAAATGTATAGTGATATGTCTCCCAAATGTTCCCCAGCCTCCCCCAATTTGTACTTTGGGGACTTTCTGAGGCAGACCTAACGTTTTTACTGATGTTTTTTCTTTTCCATCCATATGTCTTGCTGTTTTTTGAAACCCTGGAAATTGGTAGCACCCACAGCTTCCTGTGGCCAAGGCTTCCCCAGTGTAACTACCTGTTGTGTAAACTGACAAACCTCCTCCTGCTTGTTTTGCTTGCCACTTTCATTTGATGTCCCTGGGTTCTTGTAATGGATGTTAACAATTTCCTTGGAGGAGTTTTCACTGCAGCCTAGCTGCCTCTCATGCTTTTGGTTACAAATAAGCACACTGTGGTGGATTCTTACCCTAAGGAATGGAAGGATGTGCCCTGCTCAGGCAGAGGTGTGAGCCTGTCTGTCTGTTGAGCTTTCTAGGCTCTTTCACAGAAATTTGGGAGCTCAGTGCAGATTTTGATGAAGTTAGTGAGTCAAGTATGAGCTTGGGGGGTTTTTTTAGCTGGTGAGTGAGACCAAAAATGCTTGGAGCCTCTATAGCTACTGGGGTAAGTCCTCTACCTTTGCATGTTGGTTTGATATGTCCTCCCATTAGGGGTGGAGAGCCCAGCCAGAGCTTGTTCTCAGTAGGTGGCATTTTATATCAGGGTGACTTCTACCAACAGCTTCCCCAGACACAGGCCCTGACATTTCAAAGGATATGAGCTAGGACAGCACACAAACACATGCTTAACTTTAATCCACACATGCTTAAGTGTCTTTTGAACACAGCTTTTCTCCATGCTTGTTGCTAGATATCTGTCATAGGACCAACAAAACCCAACTGCTAAGTTTCTGCTCTACACTCCTCTCCTTGGGCAGCAAAGCCTGGGTACATATTGGTTCTGGGAGTCCTCCACATGGCCACTGACACCTAATGCAGGAGTTGCCTGGATGACAACCAGCTTTATTAACTCTTTGATGTGAGCAACAGGCACCCTGGGGGGTGCTGTATCTTGCCTGAGCTGCTCCATGGTCACCTAGCCACTGGCCTTCTCCAGCAAGGCTTTATGGTATCCCCTGAAACATGCTCCTAGCCAGCCCTGAAAGACACCCCACAAAGCCACAGGAAGATGTTTTCCTGAAGCTGTAGCTCCCTTTCTATGTGCCACCACACTGGGACGTGCTGTGGGTGGTGTGTTTTGGCAGCAGAGGAGCAGAGCTGTTCCTAGAACACCAGTGATGCTGTGCTGCAGGTTGCTTGGCCATACCTGGTGCAGTTTGCATAGTAGAAACTGTCTGTTATCACACCAGAGATGCAAAGCTGTGATCATGGCAGCTGCAATAATGCAGAGCCTCCCTCTTTGGGTGCATTGGGCATGTGGTATTTGTTCACATGCATGTGGTGGGGACATAAAGAAATTTCACAGAGTGTGAGGTGTTCTACCAGGGAGTGAGTGGTGTGCCTGGTTGTACCTTGTGTCTAGAGCTGTTGCAGAAGCATCATGGAGCACAGACTCTGGCACTTGTTGCTGCCTGGGGCTCTTATAAAGGTAAAGAATAAATATAATGCACAGATTCTTGGGGTTTTATAGCATCTGAGGTACAGAGTGATTTGTGGTGGGGCATCCATGCACCTTGCTCTACCTTGCTTCCCTCACTAATGCCTTTCTTGAGACTCAGGCAGGCAGGAGGTTATTCACAGCTGAGTGCCCATCAGTGTCACCAGCAGCTTCATGCCCTGGCAGAATTTTCCACTTCCTCATGTGAGGAGGTGAATACAGACAGGGAGAGGTGGCAGTGCTCTCTGGGATAGGGAGCCAGCACAGCTCACCCATTTCAGAGCATGCTGAGGGGTAAGGAGCCAACCAGAGCTGCTTTTGTTCCCATTGCTTCTTGCTGTGGACGTTTTCCATCTGCTGTTGGGGGTGAGTTGCAGATGAGTGGGACTTTGGCAAGGGCTAGGGCAGGAAGTGTGTGTTGCAGAGAGGACTTGACTATGCTAAGGGGCCTCAGAGTTGGCAGCTAGGGCCAACTTGGTGACATCTTGGCTGAGCTTCTGGTTACCATGTGGACCTGAGAAGTTATGCCTGTAACTGAGTAACATTTCCAATCAGTTCAGCCCCTGGCCATGTTTTTTAAGCAGCCCATGAGTTTGTGATTGATCATTTGTCATCTCAAGGGATACATTTATGTCTTGCCTCCTGGTGAACTCTCAGCAGTGTATTACTTGCAAATCCCCAATGCTTCAAAATAAGAGTTAACTTCATTTTGCTGGGACATGTTGATCATGTCATTTATGGTCTTGGATGTTGAGTTGCATGAGTCATGCACAGTTTCTTTTGTTGCTGGCCCTGGAGAATGAGCCTCATACTTGGAAAGAGGTACCTACTGGAAACAGGATTTCCCACAAAAAAGCTAGCAGCATCCCTTGCTATTCCTGCAGGTGTTCTCCACAGTAAAAGTCCTTGGCTGGGTCAGCAAAGGGGAGTGAGCACACAGAGGGTGAGAGCACAGCCAAAGTGAATTCCAATTTCCATCTGAGCAGAAACCTTCAAAGTATTTGGGCCTTTCTGTGAGCAGGAGTGTGTTCAGCTCTTCCTTATTACATCAGTGACAGAGGAGAATGCCTTGCATGTTCTCCACGGGGATTCATCCTTTTCTTGGCCTATTGTCTACACTTACATCAACAGCCCTGTAAAAGAGCAGCTGAAACTCAGTCAGACACAATTAATAGACACTGTGTTTACCCTTGACAGACATGCAAGGTAAGAATGAGGATGTTAGTGTGCTGGCCATGCGAACAAGAACTTTGGCACACTAAACTATTCTTGGCTGGTGTCCTAAACCAAAGGACAAACCACAGCACAAACCCCCTAAATGTTCTACTTCTTCACAAGTGTTTTGAACATCTCCATCTCACAGCACTTCCCATCCTTAGCACTGCACAGGCCCAGTGGCTGATGTACAGACAAAATCCTTTTCAGCAGACAAGAGCTGTCTGCTACTGACTCCTGAGAGTGGCACCTGGAGAGAGTCTTACCTGGCTGCATGGAAGTGTCAGACAGGCCTGGCTATGTGACACAGCTCACTACTTGCTAGTAGTTTCCAATGTCCAGTGCAGGTTGCCAGTACCCATGACCAGATCAAACACTTGCAAATATTTTCAGAGAGTGATTTCTTGAGGTTTCAAAACATTAGTTCCCACCCTTTCTATCAGGTTCTTTACATATCTGAGCACTACATATATGTGTGTGTTCCCTTAGGTACATGTTATGTACTTACCTCTTGGCATATATTTCTCCAGCAATGAAGACTTGGCAAGTCCTTGTGTGTTGTGTGTTATTGGTGCTGCAGTGATCTGTCTGTCAAGTTCACAGTCCCATTCTGGAAATGCTGGTCAAATCTTCACTAAAGCCAGCCTTGTCTATGGAAGTTGATGGGCAAACTATGAGAGAGGAAATATAAAAGGGAATTGTTTCTCTAAGATCATATTGAAGGTCCAGGAGAGAGCTGGAAAGTGGACTTCAGGTCTCCTGAGCCTCAGACCAAAGCTTTAGCTACTTGACAAAGCCCTGTCTTCTCCAGTGATCCACCAAAATCTCTGGAGGTAACCTTTGTCTTCAAGTTGGTCTTAAAAGGCTGCAGAAAGGCCCTTCAAAACAACAGAGTATTTGGCAAACAATTTACATAATGCATTTGTTTGGGAACATTTTGATCCTTTTATGGGCTGCCAGCAAAGCAGATGCAAGGTGGAGTTTTTGATTCATTCACTGATGAGGCAGTGAGGAGTTTGGTCAAGTGAGGATGGGCCTGACCAGGTGGCTCATCCTGCATGCAAGAATGACTGTGGTTAGAACTTTTTTATCTCCTTTTATGTGCTAGTGCACACTTTAACTGGGGGTCAGCACAAAGGAAGAAAGTCTGGTTGTTTGCAGGGTATTTTTAAAGCCCATTTTCCAAAGAAAACAGTGTCTTCTTGGCTATCCATCCTTCCCTCTTCAAGTAGTTCTGCAACATGTCAGCCAGTTCCTACCACATCTGAAAGAGCAGTAGAAGCTTCAGAAACACTAACTTTGTGACTGTCAGAGCTGATGAAATGATGCAAACCAGTGATTTCTGAAGGAAAGAGAGGGAGAACCCATCTCTTGTGCCTTCTGTTAGACATCAGATGCCCACACCATCACCATGTATGATCACAACCTGCCCACCAGCAGACATCTAGCTCTAGATTATGTGCACTGCTAATTGTCTCTTGCACACTGTGGGCCAAGGGTTAATGCAGCGAGTGAGGAGAAGACATCTGGGGGCAAAGGACACTCTCTTTTTCTCCAGAAACCCTGGACTTTGTCAGCCCTGTTGCTCAAAGGGCAACTTCTTTCTTTTATGTGTGGGCAGTGCTGAGGAAGAGCTGAGCTTGGCATTTTTCCATGAGCCTGGAAGTCCCCATCTCCTGCAGGAGTGAGTTCCAGCATCCAGGGCCAGCTCCAAGGCACACTCTGTGTCCCACACTTGTTCCTCCCTCCATTGTTTGATGGTGGTCTCAGCCTGCCAGGACATCATTGTTAACAGTGGCCAAAGTGGATAATAAGCAGAGAGAGAGAGAGAGCTGGCAAGACAGCAAAAGTCTACCAGGAGAGTAATTATGATGATGGCCTTAACCACCCAAATAATAACTGGCTGTTTGACATACTGACTCGAATGAAAACAGGTTGGGCAGGCTGCTGAGAGCACTTGGGCCAACTACACACTGCTTAGGGCACACTGCACACCTTCATTAAGTAAGCACTGGCCAACAGTGTGGTGGCAGAAGCCCTCAATGCCAGGGTGTTCCCTCCAAGGTATCCAGGACATCCAGCCTATCTTGCCACAGGAGCTGTTAGGCACTGCTAAGGGAAGACATCCAAGGACTCTGAGCGAGAGTTACGTGACTGCACGTCTGAGCCATGGGGACATGTCAGACTGGCCTGGCTACCAGGCCATGAGAGCCTGAGAGTCTGCCTGTTCACTTCAGGGCCTGGCAACAGATCCATGGTTGGAAGCACAATCTCTCTGCAGCAAAGTGGCTGCACCCTGGGGCTGCCTTGTGCGTGGCCTTTGTGTGCCCCATGTTATCTGATAGTTCAGATAAAAGCCCAATTCCCCTTTAAATTTTTAAGGGCTTTATAAATTATCAGAGGGCTTTAATCTCTTTTTTTTTTTTCATGAGATAAAGGCTGTTCTAAGCCCCATACTTTAACTGAGTGGCTTTAGTTGTGTCTTGTTTTAAGTCCCTCCTTGGAGGAAAGCAGGTTCATCACCCTGAGAAATGCTTCCAACGTGATCTCAGCTAGAGTAGGGTTCAGCTGTGATATTGGGGATAGACCCAAGCAAAGGCTTTGGCTGGTTTGTTCTCACAGAAGAAAGCATGAATAAAGGATGGAGCAAAGAGTGAATGCTGATTTATCTATCTTTACACTCCTTTAATTTAGCAGGGATATGGAAACTTTGTGAAAGCCTGCTGGAGAGTCAGCTGCTTCTGGCCCTACTGTCAGAACTGTCCAGAGGTGTTTGCATCTCTGGTTAGATGGTTCCATAACTATTCATCTAGTGAACTCCTCTTCTGGACAGGTGATTCCACCTTGAGCATTCACTGAGCTCCAAAGGAACAGGAACATCAGACAAGAGAGAGTGGCCTTAGGAAGCCATTTTTCACAGTTGAGCATATCTGCTCCATCCAAAGGATTCCCCTGATGGCAAAGGACAGAAGGATCCCACGGCACCTGCACGTCCACTCAGACCAGCTGGTATGTCAAGCAGACTTACACAGAGCCACTGATGAGTGAACTGATGTCTGGGAGCTGCCTGTGGGAATTATCTGATGACTAGTTTCATAGAAGAAATAGCAGGGATTGAAAGAAAGAGAGGGATGAGAGAAACAGAAAGAGAAATGTCTGAAACAGGGTGAGATGCAGCAGGAGGAAACTACTCTGTGATTAATTATGTGGTGGGGACTTGGCAAGGACTATTATTCAGACTCTGTCCCTGAGGCAGGAGGGAAGGCTCTTCTGGTCTGACCTCTTTCATCCTTAGAAATTGCCCCATGCTTCCTACATAGTCATCCAGATTTACAGCATTCAGTGTAAGAAAGTGTGGTCGCTGTGATGGCAGCTCCCAGTGCTCAGGGCAGGCTGAGGATGAGTGTGGTCCTGCCTGTGTCAGCATAACCATTTGTAATCTCTGCAGAGAGGCTGGACAGATTGGACAGAGCAAGGCTTATGCTGCAGGGAGCTCCCAGTCCTATGCCAGGTCTCAGAGGAAGACATACAGTCATCAAAGGACAGAGATGAAACATTGGGTGATGGTAGCATTAGCTCAGGCTAGGAAGAAGCAGTCCCTGCTGGCACAAGAAGCCATTGTCACCCTGGAGTCAGACTCTGAACAAGAGAAGACACACAGGCAGGAGAGCACTGTTCACAGAACAAACACCCATGCTGTCACAGACTTGATCTTGATCCTTATGGCAAACCCAGGAAACACCTTCAAAAGATGAGTAAGGACTTAAAATCTGTGACTTTAATGGATGCTGGAAACCAAAGATGCAGCACCAATCCTGGTTTTACAGTTTCCCCCAGCTCCCCAATCTTCCACTGATCCCTTGCTATTTATCTGGCAAGAATTTTTCCCTCTACTTATTGGATGGAGACTAGCAGCCTTTACTCCTCTCCCTTGCTGGTATTTCCTACTGCTGTGGATGCACTAACCCCTTTCCTTCAAAACAGCTGATTGACACACTGAAGTTAAACTTGGAAAGTTTGTTTGCAGTCTGTACTTAGCTAGAGGTTTGATGAGTCTCTTTCAGACCTAGAGAAGAGCTCAAGCTCCTGACAGCTTGGCTGTCATCTCCCAAATATGGTCTAATTGAAAACCCCACTACTCTTCCTACAAACCTCACCATGCTAATAAAGAGGGCAGCAGAGGAAAACACTCCTTCTATTCCATCTCCAGTATCCATCCCTCTGGATCATGATTCTTTTTCTTTGTCTGGGGCTGGTTTCCTTCCTTGGTGGAGATCTGTTTTCTCTCACTGCTATATTACCTTTGCCTGCATCCCTTGGCATCTGCAGCTCCCTTGTGTGGGCTGTGACTCCAGGAGTGCTGTTCCCCTGCAGCCCCTGTTGTGAGCCAGAGGTTTCTTCACCATTGGAGTCCTCTGACTCTGGGAGTGCTTTTTCTTTCCACTCCTTTCCTGGGGTAAGCCTGGTCCTAGAGTGGCGAGCAGGGTGTTTCCTCCCAATGCTACATAAAGCTGGCAGGCAGCTCCAGGTGATGTTGCTTTTTGCCAGCCTCTTATCTTTGGGAAGGGCCCAGATACTAGGTCTGCAGGAGACTGTGATTCATTCTGTCTGCAGCTTTTCTAATGAGACCATTTCCATTGTCTATGAGTACTGGGTAGGAGAGCATGTCTGCATCACTGACTCTGCTTGGGCCCGGGCTGAGAGTGTCTGTGCTTGTGTGAGTGTGTGTGTGTGCACTCTTGGGGCTGCTAAGAGGGCTGGGGTGTTATGATTTGGGGCACAGACCCTACCCTGGCCTCAATGGCTCTGAGAACTGAGTGCAGCAGCACTTGTGCATGGGATGAGGTGCTGCCACCCACCTCCCTGCTGCCAGGAGGTGGGGAGTGAGTGGTGGGGCTGGGTCCTCCCTGGGGGTGCAGCCTAAGACCTATAGAGAGTGGAGAAGACAGGCCATTGCTTCTGGATTTCTGGGCAAGCAGCTCCTGTGGATGGAGTCTTTAAGTAACAGCTCTGACTGCTGCTGAGTGGTGTTGAAAAGGCTGTGTTCATAAGCAGGGAGTGATGAAGCAAGTCAGCAGAGCAGCAGGAAGCAGCTGGCAGGCAGGTGAGCATCTTTGCACAGTCTGCTAAGTGCAGTTGGCTTTCCATGTAAAGTAATCCAGCAGCAGCACTGCCAGATGTGTCTAAATCCATGAGAGATCAGGCCCTGAGTTGCCAGCAGTACCAGTGGGGTGCTAGCCTCCCTCTGCATCAGCAATGTGCCACACATACCTCTTGGCATAGCACCAGGCTTTGGTCTGCATGGTGTTCCATCAGCAGCAACCCTAACTTGGGCAATATTAGATCTGACAAGAGAGAAGGGATACACAGAAGGGCTCTGCTTTTTTTCTCTCTCCAGTAGCTAGGTTGTCATTGGATTCCTGAATTCAGCTTCCCCTTTGTTTCATTTCATGTGCTATCCTGAGCTAGTCTTAATACTGGTGTGGCAGTGTCACTTTTTCATCATTCATGGCCTCTCAGTGCAGCTTAGCCTCAAATATCTCTGCTAAAACACACAGCACCTCTCTTCCCTGCTGGGGTGATGGTGGAGAGCAGCCCTCCAAAAGTTTCAAGGCCCTCTGTGTTGGGTTGGTAGAGACTGTGGACATTTTGATCTGCTCCATATCTATGCACAGAGCAGAGTCTTTGCTGAAACAAAGATATTTGCTCCCCTCTGATATGTGCAGTGGAAGGTGGAAAGTGTTTGGGATGAGAGAGCCTGCTTTCTGGCAGCCTCTCCAACCTTAGAAAGCACTTTTCTCTGGGACAGCTGTTTCCAGTATTACAAGGTCCAGGGTGCTAAGTGGGCACATGAAGAAATGGGAGCCCCAGCTCAGCATGCATGTGGGCATCCACACAGGCTGTGTGTGCTTCCAGGATGTCTTTTCTACACCCCTCCTGTCTGTACACCTCCCTTGACACCCACCTCTGCTTCTCCAGCTCTTCACCTCTATTTGTTGCCCTTCCTCTCCCCTTGAACACTAACAGATATCTTCCCTTCTCCTTCCACTCTTTTCTCCACCATGCCACCTGCACTCTCTTTAGCCACAGGAAGAATACTCATGTATGTTCTTCCTGCTCCTCCTGGACCCCTCTTGGCACTCAAACTTCCCCAGGCTGTCCCCTGCTGCTCACAGCCTCCACTCCATTTGAACACCCCCTGCTTTCCTCTCCTAGCCCCATGCCCTTTCCCAGGCATGCATGCAGCCTTCCCTGCTTGGCAGGGATCACAAAGTGGGCCAGAAGTCATGGAGGGGTTTCAAAACTGCTTGGTAAGTCCTGGATGCTTTGAAGCCTAGCAGGAGCTCCCAAAGAGAATCAGGTCTTTCTGTTCTCATTAGGATCATATGCTTTCAGGCCAAACTTAGCACAAAGTTACCAGGCTCTCCAGAATGCTTGCCAGAGTCTGGAGTTTGGAAAAAACCAGTCTCAGACTTAAAAAACAATAAAATAAACCCCCCTAGACAGAATAGCCTAGAGGCTCTGCTCCTGACAGCTAACATTAGTGTATAGCTTGGCTCTGGCAGTCTTTGCCAACTTGCTTACCACAGGCTCTTCTTCTCATCATGGAAGCCAAGTTGGACAGAGATGCTACTATAACTCTGTGTCTTCTGGCCTGGGGTCTTTGCAGTTTGTTCTGGGAGTGGCTTTTAGCTGGGGACATGCACGTGTGTAGCATCAGGGGCTTTATCCTCCTTCTCTGCTTCTTTTCTCCTTCTGACACCTAATGCCTTGTATCATACAGATGTGACTTTCCTTCTGATTTTTGGTGATGGAATCCTGGACCTTGTATGTGCAGCTTAGAGGGGGGCAGGGTGGATTAGTATGTGTCTCTTCTTGTTCTTGACTTCTTCTGACCACTGAGGAAAACTGTAGCCCCTCGATTTTTAGCCTGGGGATTTACTTGTCTATTGCTATAAAGGTCAAAGCAATAAATGAGAAAAGGGAAGCTGAAGAAGAAGAGCCCAGCTTCCCAGGGTGATCTTGGAGGAGGTCAAGCCAGTTCTGGCTATAAACTATAAACTTTTTCCAGTCACTGTCCCTCCCACTGCCCTACGTGCTCATCTGCATCGATCCCCTCCTGATTTTGTGTTAGGAGGTGGCTGAGCACCTTGGGAAGGGCCTGGCCTTCTTTATCCAGCCTGCCTTGCAGCATGGAAAAGTCTCCAGCAACATTCCTCTGCTGGCACGGGGGCGGTGGTGCAGGCATGTGTACTTTGGAGAAGGAGAAGCATGGTGCCTCAGGGGCTGAGGAACGTGCCCAGGGCACAGGTATCCTCCTCCTCCTCCACCATGAGCAGCACCAGGAGCGGGCACGTTGTGCACGCAACCGCTGAAGGTGCTGCTGGCAACAGGATTGGGATCACACCCAAACCTCTTCTGTTTTTGCAACACAAAGGTGGAGACAGAGTGGCAGGGAAGAGGAAGTCCTATTTGTTCTTTTCTCTTCATGAGGCTTCCTTGCAGCCATACTGCTGCATGTCCAGGGCTGCCGGCAATGGCCAGCCAGCTTTTCAACAGCACTTCTGCTGCCCCTCAGGTGGTGGGTTTGCTATTGTCCTCAGTGGGAGTTGAGCACCATTAAAAATCCAACTATTTCAAGCTCAGCTGGCCTTTAGGATTGTCAGCCTCACAGTGGTGCTGAGACATGGAGGGGTGTGGGGTGTATTTTCAAAGCAACATTTCTATACTAGGAAACATAGCTGTTGTTACACCAGCACTGAAGTGCTATTGCTAACTCAAACCTTCTGCCAAAGAGGCAAGGACTTCATTGGAAACAAGAGCCTTCTGCATAGCCTGAGCTTTGTAAGGCTGGCTAACCTGGGCTTGATTGTGCCTTGCTTTCAGTGTGGTCACTTAGTGCTGGGAAGGTGTGCTTAGTCCTAGGAGGCCATCGTGCTGCCCTGACATCTCATCAGGTTCCAGCACCCAGATGCCAGAGCCCAAAGTGCCTGGGAGCCCTGCAATGCAAAAGGGAGGCTTTTCTGAGTGTGCTGAACACACCTCAGTTTTTAAAGACTTTGCTGAAGGGAACTATAAGGGCAGACTGAGGAATGGAGTGGGGCAGGCAGTGGGAGCAGTTGGGAGGCAGTGAGGGAGGGTGACAGCACCTGGGTGTCTGGGAGGATGCAGAGAGAGGACACTCGGAGCAGGGCTTTTCTCTTGCTGCTGGAGATGTTGGCAATGGTTCTGGTCCCAGAAAACTGCTCCTGGCAAGTGAGCTCCATGTTAAATGGAGGCATAGAGCAGCACTTGCAATTGGTCAGATGGGGTGTGTGAAAACTGCCAGGTAAATGCTAACTTGCCCTTCTCTGTCAGGCAGTCACAGGGTACCTCATCATGAACCTTTGCAAACAGGGGTGCAGCAGGATCACAGACAGAGTGCTCAGATCTAAGGGTTGAGGCCAAACTTGGCAGATAAGAATTTGAATGAGGAATCAACCAGCTGATGAACAGTACAACAGGAGAGTAGAAGAGGAGGAAGGAGACAAAGTGCTCAAGCCTGCTTCAGTGTTGAGTCTGGGAGGAAAAATAGTGTTGTTTTTGACACAGAATCTTGCTGCTGTGTTTGACAGTGCTGTGTGGATGTGAGGAGAACCGTTTTTGCCCTTTCTACAGAGGTCATGAGGAGATGTGTCTAGGTGTCAACTTTGTGCTGGGACCAGGCAGGGCTGAGAGCAGCTGGGCTAGGGGAACACAGGAGGCAAGTTTGCTCCTGGCTCTCAACATAGTTGCGACAACCTTTCTCCCCTTCCCACCCCTGCACCCACCTCTTTTCTCCAGTGAGCAGAGTAGTGGGAATGGGCTTAAAGCCTGTGTCAGCCTTGCCTTGATCTCCATGTGCACTCCACATCTTTTGTGACTTTGTCAACACAGCAGGCCAGACACTGTCTCTGGCGACAGGGCTGCCTCCTGGGCAGCTGAGCAGAATGGAGTGGAGGTGAGAAATTCCCTCTGGGAGAGATAAGCAGAGGTCTCCCTCATGTCCCTTCTCTTGCTCATCCCCTCCTAGTGCAAGACAGGAAAGAGCTCTAGGGACAAGGAAGGAAGGAAGGAAGGAAAAGGTTGCATTTGACCTGAACGAGTAGCAGCTTGGGACTGATGGGGGAATGTAGTGTCTAACTACTCAGAGAGCTCTAATGCTATGCACCAAGGCATGACAGGATTTCAGCAGCTTTCTTTAGGCATTTGCTATGTGAACTTAGTTTATCCTGGCCCCACAGTGCCTGGTCATGCTTCCTTCTACTGTAAAGGTGCTGGTGTGGTCAAATCAGGACAGAGAATCAGATGGGGTCTCTGGAAAGACCTCTCCACAGCAGGTATACACTGGTGTAGTGGTGGGACTGCCTTTGAGGCCATTCCTTGAGATTCTTGCTCCATGCCTGGAGCAGCTACTGCATACAGTCCATTGCTCCTGTATGTGATCCAAGTCCTCCTTGTGACAACACGACAGAGGCGCCAGGCAGGCAGTGTGGGCTCCAGCTCCAGTGCTTTCAACACTTGTAGCCCTGATTTCAGTGCTTGGAAATGCTGGTCAAGAGGGCATGCAAGGGCTTTCATCAGGATGGCCTTTTAACAGGCCAAAGGAAGGAAAATGCTGGCTTCTGGGAGCAGAGGAGCAGAGTTTCAAAGAGGAGCTCTCTGGGTGGGTCTGAATCAGCTCTGCTCCAGCTTGTCACCAGGCCTGACACTCAGCAAACCCCCACGACCTAGCAGTATCCTGCAAACACCAGTGATGGTGAAAGTGTGAGGTCTCCTCAGCTAGGGCAGGCAGGGTCCAGGAGCCTGGTGGGGGAGAGATCATTTCTTGTTGCCCCTGCAGGATGTTGCCCTCGTCATGAAGGACGTCAGCTCCAAAACCGCTGATAGGAACAGGGATATTTCTGTGTGGAGGAGTGTGCAAGGGGAGATTTGGAAGAATATACAGACTCAGCAGCCCTCCTCCCCCCCCAGGCCCTCCATCTGGGACCGTGCACAGGGATCAGGGAGTTTGCTTCACAGCACTCATTAAGTGGCAGTGATAGAAGTACGGTGGAAAAGGCAGGAGGGGATGGTGTAGGGCTATGGCCTTCCAGAGTGATGAGAGAGTGGGTAAGCTCCTTGGAGACAAGTTCCCCTGAAGGTAAAGCTCTCCTGTGTAGCTGGAAGGGCTAGTTTGACCCTTGAGAACCTCTCTTACTTCTGTAGCTTATGTGGGGCTTCTGAAGTGGTTGTGTTTTTCCTGGAGGAGTCGAGGAGGGGGACAATGTTTGTCACAATCAGTGTGAATGGTGCTAGTGACAATAACAAAACCGCACTTAAGCATGGACTCCATCCTAGTCTGAGTGCCCCCAAGGTCCTGGCCTATCTGGACTAGCCATACAGTTAAACACTTCTCTCCCACTAGCTAATTGATCTTTAGTGAACCCTTGGGCAATCTGTCAGAGGTGTTACTTGAAATATGCAAACCCAAACGGTCTCTATTGTGTGCCACCTGAGGTCACTGAAATTGCAGCAAGGATGTCTGTGTGCTGCCATTCCTCAGGGAACCTGCCTCACCTGAGATTGCCCACCATGACAAGTGTCATCTTTCTACCTCTATTAAAGGTGAGGGAGCCTGAATGTTCAAGGCTTGCCTTTGGTCTTGATGTAGCTGTCTTTATTTTGCAGGCAAATATAGCCACAGAGGCCTCTTGAGTACTCTCTAATGAGGCTGATTCCTTCAGGGGTGAAAGGAGATTGGGTGCCTTCCAAGCCAAGATGCTAATGGAAGTAAGCATATAGCATATGTGTGTAAATTACAAGCCAGCTACATGCTAACATGCCGGCACTTTTCTGGCCCTGTTTTCTGGAGTCTCCCTGCTGCCCCAGGGGTGAAAAGCTTCATTCATCCTTTAGGCCACCCAGCTCTCCAGCAGAAAAGCACTGAATTTTTAAGTGATGGATTTAAAGCTATCGGAGGGAAGCAGGATTAGCAGGGTGAGAGACCTTTCAACCACTTATCTCTGCCTGCCTAGGATGCTGTGAATCACTGGCACTTCCCAGGCACTGCTCTCCATGCCCTGGCCAGTGAGCCTTGGCCTACCTTGCAGGGACCTCTCTGCTGCTCTTGTTGCACTGGCCCTGGCCTCTGCTTCCCAGCCACCAACCATAGCTGGCAGGAGTGAGCTGCAGCACACCTGGTTTTTGCCTCTCCCCCTGACACTGGTGCTGGAGAATGCTCTCCCTCAGACTGGATCCTCCTTCCCTGCTAGCAACTCCTGCAGCTGGAGACCATCATTTCTGCCACAGCACTTGGGGAGCTAGGGGGAACAGAAGCCAGGCACACAGAGGGCATATTTCCCTCCCAAAGCCTCCTCCAGTATCTTGGCTTTTACCCTGAGTGGCTCCAGACACTATTGGTCACAGGCAGCTCTGCTGAGGACCTCTGCATTCCCCTGCTCTTCCCTGCCTGCATTCTGCTCCCCACCCTCTGCTGCCCAGTACCTCATGCTGTCCCAATTCCTTGGCTTCTTGCAGAGGCCAAGAAAGTGGCAACTCTGCTGGGTGGTAACACAGTTTTTGGAGCCTGAGCTGAGAGTGAGGCCTCCAGTGGGAGAGAGACTCTGCTATGCCTGCTCTTCTACCACAGAGTTGCTGGAGGAAGCAGAAGCTCATATGGAAAGCAATGACTTTGCTTGGATGCTGGGAGAAAGGGCTGAGATGGTCCCAGCAAGACAGGCTTTCTGGGACTCAGTGTGGGTCCCATGGGGCTGGGGAAGGGGCTGCCCTACCAGAGATGCACACTGTCAGCTCATTTGTCAATGCTGCCATTTAGCTCCCTGAGTGTAAATCTCCTGACCTGTTTATTTTTCATTAAGCCCCAAGGCTGTTTCTCATGTGGGAAAGGGGATAGAGGACAAGGACATGACAGCCTGCCCAGGTTAAGGCACTGAGCCTGCCAGGGGCAGGCTACGATGGCAGAGAGAAGAGCTGCACAGTTAGGCTGAAGGCTCTGGTGCTGTTAGGAGCCAGGGCCAGGAGTGAGGACGAGGGGGTATCATCTCCATGCCTGGCCCACTTAACCAGAAGTGTGGGGCAGAGGGCTGCTGGCAGGGCATGTGTGTCTGAAGGGGCTAGGGGCTCCCAGGAGAGCAGGACCTGCCCCATGGGTCCCTTATCTCTATCTCCTGCCTTGCTCCCATCTCTCCTGTAGCACCCACTACGCTGAGCAGTGCTGATAAGGGTCTGGGGAGGGAGTGGGGGTCAAGAGAGCTCTGATTTACAGCCCTCACCTATTCCAGCACCTCCTGCTGGCTCCACCAGCCCCACGTCTGTGGGGATGAGGCTTTCCTGGGAGATAGTGTTTGCATTGTGGGGGGTGCCTGTGCCCTTGCCAAGGGTCATATTGCTTTTTAATTTCTTGCTGGAAGAGCATCTGGAAAGTTTAGTCAATTACTGGCTGGAAGACTCCTTCACAGAGCCCTGGTATTTATGAGTTTCCCCAGCCTGGAGGGGGGTCGGGGGGTGCTGACCGCAATTAGAGGAGATGAGGGAGTGAAAGTTGCCTGCAGTGAACTCTGGGGATGGAGGAACAGGAGAACAACCCACCAGCTGCTGGCAGAGGGGCAACAGCTCTGGGAGTGAGCTGGGAAAGGGTGGCACACCTGAGGGCTAGAGGGGAAAAGGCAGTAATGGAGAGTTTACTGTAGGAATGAGGTGAGGAGGACAGAGTGGGATGAAAGCAGCAGATGGTGGGGACATGAGTAGGACAGACATGGGCAGGAGATGGTGTGGAGGAATGTCCTGGTGAAGACTTGGGGTACATCAGGAGGATGGTGCCCACATACCTGACCTCATTTGTTGTACCCAAGACCCCAGTGTGTAATCTGATATAACAGATATGGGGCCTGACAATTTGTGCCTATGTGTAGCCCTCTTGGGCCTCACAGAGAGGCTTCAAAGCATGCTTCAATGTCATACACATCCTTAAATGCTGTGTGCTGATGAGGCAGCATTAAGGGTTCATCAGCCTCATCCATTCTCAAGAAATTTTTGCCTGTATAACCTCATTAATTAAGGAAAGGAAAAGTCATCCTGTCCCTCCCATCAATGCAGCTTTGCTGGCAAGAATCTTAAGACAATGTGCTGCTCTGCTTACAGCAAATTCATCTGTTGTAATAATTCACCCTGGCCTGTGCAGACTTTTTACCAGTGGAAGCTGAATTTCCATGGGGAGGGTTTGCTAAAGCAGTTGGCCAGTTTTCCATGTGAAGAAGGCCTTGCTGGCAATGACAACAAGGTGGTCTGTGTGGTGGCAGGTGGAGAAGTTTGTGGTCAGCAAGCTGAGCCAAGTGGTAGAAGAGAATCCACTAGCAGCAAGCTGAATTTCTCCTTCTGTCCCCAAAAGTCCTGTCTCCTCTGTGATCCTTTTCATGAAGTGGCTGCCACCAAGATGAGACCAAGGTTGCTTGCTAGCCTTGCCCCTTGTCTCAGGCCCTGCCTTAGCCACCAGGGCAGTTGTTCTGCTTGAAGACATGCAGCCATCCATGGAAGCAGCAGGCTTGTCCTCAACAGCGTGGCAGGGTGAGAGTAGGAACATGGGTCTGGTAATTGAAGAGATCAAGGCTGAGTGAGCTCAACAGACTGACAAAGCCAATTACCCCGCAGGAATTTCTGCTCCTCAGGCTCAGATGGTGATTACAAAACCTTTGCCATTAAAAATTAGCCAGGGGAGAAACTTCTTGCTAGAATCCAGCAGGAATTTCCCATGCCCATCTGATCCAGGGAGCCACCACAGAATGAGTAGCTTGCCAAATGGTAGCCATCACCTCTTCTCAGGCCTGCCACCCCTCTGTGCTTTAGGAGGTGGGTAGCATGACACAGAGATACATGTACAGCCACAGGAACAGAGCATGTGTTCACATATGTTGGCACACAGAGCAAGTAAACTGCAAAGCTCCAGTAATAGGAGGTTGTGAAACCCACAGTGATTGCACTGACAGCTCCCATTTCTGGCTGTGTGCTCTGGGCCCAGCTGCAGGGGCTTGGGGGTGGAGGTGGAGAAGGGATAAGGGGCTGCAATATGGACAGGGGGAGGGGGACCTGCTACAGGAATCTTCTGTCCTGGAGACTGAAAAGAAATCCACATCCTGCCTCCACCTTGTGCAGGTGACACTGGGACTGCTGGGTGTGTGGTGTAAAGGGAATGAGAGGGAAGGGAAGGCCACAGCTGGACCAGAACTACAACCTTGGTTGCTCTTCCTCTCTTTTGGAGTCACACAGCCTCCCTAGCCTTTTTGCTTACTTAGGGTGAGTGTTCACTGCAGAGTTAATAAGATTATTACTCCAGTGTTGCTGGTAACTTCTGGCTTATCCACACCCACATCCCTATAAATCAGAGATGGTTTTTAACTTGACCTGGCTGGCCAGCCAAGGAGATGGGCTAGAGTGCAATCCCAAGGATGCTGACATAACTGCTCTGCAATGTGGGTGCAGGCTAGCTCTTCTCCTGTGTTGCTCAGTCCTCCAGGGTCTCCCTTGCCCTGGGTAAGACAGACATCACTCCTTCCACTTCTCTGGGAAAGGGTTTGTAGAGCCATGCCATTTCCTGCACAGAACTTGAGGCTGTAGGATAAGCCCCCAAAAGCATGGAAAAAAGCAAGTGAAGGCACAGCTGCTTTTCTGCCAAGTCAGCTAAGTGCAGAGGGGGACTGGACTGTAAAGGGTGGGAGTTAACTCCACTGTGTGAATGAATGCTTGCTGGTGTAAGCCCTGCTCATCCTAAAGGCTGTCTCTTGCAGTAGAAGGACTGGGGAAAGCCTCTGCTCTTTCCATTTCTCCTCCTTTATAGGAGTTGGTAGTAGAGCTAGAAAACTTTTCTAGAATAGTCTGCTTTTTGGGTGTTGGCAGGAATTCACTCCTGTGCAGAGCAAGTAACACCTGGCTGAAGTCCACTGGAATTTCACTTGTGGCCAAACCATTCCCCATGTCTTTAAAGGGAGCTACAATGTCAGATTAGGCTAGTGTTAGCCCTTTGTACCATGTGACTGTCACTCTAATGTATTCCTTCTCCACCTTTTATTCTCTTTATAGTGCCAGGTTTCAGTGCTGGTATGATATTGCCACTAGAAACCCCTTAGCAACAGCCCTGTGAAAGCTTCTGGGGTATTCAGTCCTCTCTGTAACCTTGCAGCCACAGGTCACTCTACCACTAGAGCACACTATAGTTGCTGTTTCCTCAGCTGGGAATAAGGAAGGAGGAGGGATGTGATCAACTACCTTGGCCTTTGATTCTTCTGTTTGGGACAATTAGTGAGAATAATGAAGCTTCTAGGAAGTTTCACACCTCTTCTCTTCAGATCTTTAAAGCCTCACTAGAAGTCATTCCTGTAAATGGAATTTGCTTGTGCAACTCTGCCCTGGTCCTGCAAGGAGCAATTTGTGACTGGACATTTGAGTTAACCATGTCTGGAGGTGAAGCAGGGGAAGGCACCTATGAGAAACATATATCAGAACCAGGGGCTGTGTTTGCAACCCTGCAGCACCTTGACAGCAATCTCTGCAATTTGCAATCCCTTCCTGTAGCTGTGTTATTTCCTTTTAGAGCTCACTGAAGAGGCCTCATGTTGCTCTCCTGATGCCTGGGTTATATGCAGGATACAGCACCTTCACAGGACAGGAACTTCATGCCCCAACTCAGAAAGATACAATCCATCTAGTTGGTTTCCTAGGCTCTGCTCCTTCTTTGTCTTTTTTATCTGTGCTCCTTGCATATGCCTTGCAGCCTTTCTCTCCTCTGATTCCTGTTAGGAGTTTGCAGTGATTTCTTATGTTTTTTTGTTTCTGCCTGCCAGTGAAAAGCCCTCACACACCACCTCCTTTGTGCTCCAGTCAGTCTTCAGTTAAATTCACTGCCTGAACTAGCTAAAGTTCTCAGGCACCATAAAGTGTAACTTGTACTGCCTGCATTTGCAGTCTCCCTGGCATGCTGCTGTTACAAATAATGCCACAGAGCAGTCTGGAAGCAGAAGGTGCTGGTTGGTTTTAACAGAACCACTTTTTCATCTTCCTTCTCTTAAACCATCTTTTGTCCATGGTGCCTGGGCATTTGGAGAAACCTTGTCCTGGGACTGCCTTATTTAATGAAATCTCTGCTTGTTTCTGGCTTAACTTTGGGAAAGCCTGTGCAGCTCTGGCATAGAGAACTGCCATCACCCTTAACCTCTTCCTATCCCTCTTCCTACCCCAGTCCCAGCCTGCCCTTTGGAGGCTGTGGTCCCACATGCTTCTGTGCTGGAAACAGTCCATCCTCTGAGCACCACCTCCTGAAACTGCCTGCTGCTGCCCATTACTCCCTTTCCATGCTGCAGAGAAAGGATGCAGAGGTGAAATCACTGTTACTCAGCCTCATGAGCTCAGTTCAGTGTGTGCTGTTTGAGGCTATTTCCTCGAAGCCTCGCTGGTGCTGCACAGGATTGCACAACTCAGGCTCCATCAGCTGCCTTGTGGGTGTGCATGCACTCTCTGCACTGGAAGAAGCACAGAGAGTTCCTTGTAATAACCTTTGTTTCAAGGCTCTGGGGAACATCTTAAAAGCTTGTCCCTCTGCTATGTCATCTGCAACATCCTTTGCACGTCACTGGGATACACACAGTGTGTGGGAGAGGTAATGACAGTGGAAGGAGAAAGTGCTCACTATGTAAACATACTTTCACCTTGCACAGATAACAGAAGAGGGCCCAACAAATGGCCCTGGAAGGAAGGGAATCTCCTTCCAGCCTGCTTTGTCTGCTAGGGGAAGGACAGAGAGATTGCCTGCCCTGACACTGCATTTTCTGCAGGCCAAGCTGGTGTTGCTAGGAGCACTGTCTCTGATGCTGCACTTGTCACTGCAGCATGGTGTGACTTTGGGAATTGCAGGGCAGAGATGTCCAAAAGGTTTTATGCTTGGCACATGTCTCATAGAGCTGTGCTTTGTAAAACTCAAGACTGGCCTGCCTTTTCTTCCCAGTAGTCAAGACAAATACTTGCAAATGCCATTCTGCAGAAAGTCTGATTTCTGACTTTTCTGATAAATTTAGGGAAAAAAAAACAGAGGTTCTGGAATTTCCTGCAGAGCAGAATTTCTGTTTTGCCACCAGCTTGACTCAGCAAGAATTTTTCCCACAGGAATTTGGCCATGAGCATCCATACTAGCTAGAGAGTTTGCATGAATCTCTGAAGTCAGTGAAAACAAGAGAAAAGTAGCTCATAAATCCTCATTATTTTCTGTTTCATGCCTGTGAGCATAGAAGATCACCTCACCTTTCTCTCCATCCTCCCATGCAGGTTTCCTGGGAACAGCCTGTGTAAATGGGTACCAAAGCAAAGGTGGAGAAGGGTGGAGGGTTTGAAGGCCCAGAGCTGATGGAGCTGTGCTCTGTGAATTGTTCCTTGCAGACAGCTTCCCTCTTTGTTTCTCTTTGTGAATGAGCTCAGTTTTTACAACACAGTTTTTTGGTTGCAATTACTGGGATCTCAGCCTTTTGGAGTAGGGGTGGATAACCAGCCTTCAGAAATCATGCTTTTCCAGGTGTCCTTTTTGCTCTTGGGTTCCCTGGTGAGGAAGGATGGGGTGGAGAGAGTGGGGGGGGGGAGGCAGGGAAGTGCTCCAGTGATTCTGCACCAGAAATGGCAGAATTGCTTGAGAGGCCTCATCCTGAGCCCTGTATTAAGACCTGGGAGAACAACTGGTGTAAGGAGTGGAGTGGTGGAGATTTTAGTACACTTCTGTCTTTGTGTGGCTCCTTCTATCAAGGCTACATTACAAAAAATCACCCAAAATATACCTTGCCTTTTCTTCACTGCAGAACCAAAAATCTGGGGATCTTACTGACACTGCTAGCAGAGATTTCTTGAAACCAAGCATAGCTTTTGAACTGCTGAAGTCTGTGGCCCAGGGGCATCAGGAGGTCAGATGAGATGTTCTGGCTGCCCCTCAATGGCCTTAAGAGGCTGTGAACCTCAGCTAAAACAATGTTACCCTGAGTCAAGTTCAAAGTCTATGAATTGAGAGCTCAAGCCTGAGCCTAGCTCAGTGGAAAGGAACAAATTCATGGTATTTGATGACAGTGCAAGATGTTACTAGGAAGTTTCCCTGTGTATGCATAGCAGAAGCCAAACAACTGACTGTGTTCATGGCCAAAATGTTTCTTTTCTTTATGGAGTGAAAAGAGAACCTGGAGGGCAAAAAATAGCTTCTGAATGTGCCTTCATCTCTGGGCTAAGTGTGGGAGATCACTTTAAAAGCCTGCTGGAAACCTGGGCTTTCATTGCTGCTGTCAAGGTAGCTGCTGCCTCTTCCATGGTTTCATGAGGAATGTTTCCTCTGAATTTATGTCTGGGCCTGAGCCTGGGTTTATGACTAATCCTGTCTGATGTCCACCTGCTTTTTCCTCATGCCTCTGGTGTGGTTTCAGTGACTGTGGCACTTTTTGTGTGTGGCTACATGTGTGCTGACCTTCAGGTGCTCTGCACCTACAGGTAGGGATGACTGCATGGAGCAGGGCTCAGGAATCTTGCTGAATCTTCCTGACAAGGATTCCCTTAGCTGTGTTGATGCCAACAGAATTCATGCAGGTGACTGGGAACAGGTACTTGAGGTGAGTGCATGTGAGAAAAGGTAAATCCTCAGTGGTTGCTTGCACCAGGAGGTCTGTCAGACAGCATCATGGCAGTCTTTTACTTTCTGCAGGAAAATTGCATGGTCAGTGGTTGTCTGGAGCTTCTCAGGATTTTGGTATAATTTCTAGTGCTTCTGGAAATAAACCCAACATTTATAATGATGAAAGATTGAAGCACCTGAAGATGGCAAGGCACATTATGATCTGGCTTTTAGAGGCACTTAAATAGTCCTTTATAGTAAAGTTACAGGTTTTAAGGTCAGAAGACAAGAAAACCATTGTGACTTTTCCAAAAATGCCTTATGCACAATAATATCTCTCATTTTAATTTCAAACTCCAGACAATGCTAAGGTGACAAGAGTTCTACTGAAAGGCAGGGGGAACAAGACTGCTCTACTGAACTGTTTAGAGCTGTTGAGGGACACAAAGAGTTCACCTTGCCTGCAGATGCCTTTTGACCTTGAAGCTGAACTCTTTTTTAGTTTTCTAAGGTGGGAATGAGGTTTTGCAGAGGACCCCACTGTGCATCATTGTCAATGCCTGTTGACTAATAGACACAGAAGGCCTTGGGTTTGTCTGATATTCTTTAATGGTTTGTGGACATATTTGGGGACATCCTATTTCTCTAATTCACCTGAAGAGCAAACCCAGTAACAAGATAAATCACTTAGAACTTCTGAGTTATTAGTTTAAGTAACAGAAATAAGATACCTCCTGGCTTCAGACAGGAGACCTGCTCTTCCTTCTTGGTGAAAATTTAGTTCCAAGCTCTTTGCAAAAGCTTTTTAATCACCTATCTCCAAACAACTAAACATCCCACACCAACCTGTGCTTGCTTTCAGTTTTTCTGTTAAGCAGGCTGTTAGTGCAAGTGATGTCAGGATCAAATCTTGCTGTTAGTATGAAATACAGAAGAGCTTATAGCTGTGCAGGGAGAACAGCCAGGAGAGGTGTGAGCAGTGGCCACCATGGACAAGAAGAGAAGATTAAAACCTGCATCTGGTGGAAAGGAGAAGCTCAGACCCAGAAGGGATGAAGGAATGGCATGAAGTGCTATCACATGAGACCCCTCTTTTCTTCCCAATACTGCAATTTTGTCTGTCTCTGAGCCCTGAGATCACTTCAGGGATCACTGAAATATTGCTCTTCAAGGCCTGGAAGAAGCTGTGACCAAGAAATCTTACCTTTAAGCAGTGCTTTCCAAAAGCATTCCAGGACAGGCTCAGCTGTGCAACACAGCACATGTGCCAATTCCACCAACTTTAAACAGGCTAAGAAATAAGTAGGGCACATTTTTTCCCCTCTTAGTTCTGTAGGGTTCTTTAGTTCTTTAGGTTCTTTCTCCTGCTGCTCTGCATAGTTTTGTTTTAGCCCATGCTTTGTGAAATTCCACATGCTTCTGCTGCCCAAATAGAAAGTTAGAACTGTGAGCAGTTAGAACTGATTAAAATCTTCTATACATTCAGATGTAATTAACATGCCAACCTCAAGAAGCTGGAAAATGGCCAGCATGCTCCACAGCCTTGCTAACATCTGTCACCCTGGCTTGTCAGGAATGAGAGATGGTTTTTTTTTCCCTCTGGAAGCAGAAGGGCTTTACTGATGTCAGGAATCTGCATGGCCCAGGAGGGAGAAGCAAGCCACCAAGGCAAGTCATTATTTTCAAGGATATCCTTTGGTGGGGTCTTCTTGACTTGCTTCCCACCCAGTCTCTGCTGCTCTTCTGCTCTCATCCCAGTGCAAAGCAGAAAGGGCAGAGATGTTTCTCTTGTGTCTGAACTCGCAGAACATTTGAAATTTGGATGGGTGCCCTGATGGGATGGGCTCAGGATGATCCCATTCTGCATGATGATTCCAGGCAGGGCAGGCTATGTACTCAGCCTCTGTGCTCTCCTCCTTGTTGGGCTACGTGGAGTCACTGCTCTAAGGGCTGGAATAATGCAGGACAGTTTGCCTAGCCTCCTTCTCTTCTTCTTCTACAGTCCCCACAACCAAAGTATGTGAGCAACATGTCTTGCAGAGCAGAGGAGGTGATAAGGAAGGGATCCCTGGTTGTTAATTCAGGATGGTGCTGACAGGTGCCTGTGTTACTATCCTTTTAGCATCACCTAAAGCCCAGAGATGCCTGCCCTGAAGCTCCAGAGGGAAGTGCATCCTTTGCTGGGCTTTGCATGTTCCCTGCACTGAACAGTGACTGCTTGGCATCCTTCAGAGAGCAATTGTGAAGGAGAGAGATGCTTAGGTCCTGGTGCCTCCAAGGCTCCTCCAAGGTGCAGAGGGCTGTTTCTTAGTTTCACAAAAAATACCTCCAGGACCACAAGCAAGTAGCCTGCGTCTCAGGAGGCTGAATATTGCTCTCTAGTACCCTCTAGGGTTCAGAAGACACAGGAGACCTGAGAACTGAGGGATGTGGGATGGAGTCCACAGGAGCAGAGCCACAGGTTGGGCAAGAGGGTGAAGGAGACACAGTGGTCACCTCTCAACTACTGTCATTCAAAGGGCTCTGAAGCACCATCTTCCACAGGGATGTAACTCGCCCTTGCCTGGCAGGCCAGCCCAAGGTCCTCACATCACCTCTGTCCCACCTACAGGGCTGACCCATGCAGCTGATGGGAGGGAGCAGCTCTGCAACCCACAGCCAAGAGTCTGAATCATACCATTTGGAGGCAGAGGCGTGGTAAGGAGACTTGGGCTAGATCCCGACTCTGAAACAATGAGCCTGAGGGGTCTTTATTGTTGAGCAGAGTGCAGACAATAATATTTTTGTTACCAGAGCAATTGCCAGTGGGCTGTGGGGACAGCAGTGCTCTGTCTACTACAAGGCACAAGAAAATATTGCACAGAAGTTGTGTCATGTTTTGGATTGCTCCTCAGAGTTATCGTTTCTCCCTGTCTCTGAGGATGCAGTGTTGAGGCAATCCAGGAGTAGGGATGCTGCATTTTTGGAGCAGAGTCAGGGCTGGAATTTCAGCATTATTTGTAAACATGGCTTAGTTCACCTCACCAGGAATAAAAGCCATATCTTGCAAACAAAGCTTGTTCAGCTGTAGGCCTCTTCCACTGCTCCTTCCCACTTCTCCTTTATTTCCTAAGAAGAAGACAAGCTTAATCCTTTTCATATTTTAATCATAGGGTAGATAGCTTTTCAGTCCCTCTTTCCCTTTTCTTGTGTTTGGACTTGTAGTCATGAGCCCAGTTCTAAGCTTCTCTCTACATTCATTCCTTCCTAGGTGTGAGGTGTTCCCAGGAAAATTCAACCTGGACTCAGGGTGATACAAAAGATCTTCCTGAGCTGGCTCTTTTTCTTTATAGAGTTTCTAGGGTGAAAGTCTGCCTCTGGTCTGTTGGAATGATCTGCTGGGAAAGGAGCTTGGGGGGAAAGAGCAAGGGAGGACCTGGAAGGAAAATGGCAAGAGGTTTTGACACAGGCTGGCAGGGATGGAGAGCACTGCAGTGAGGTGAGCTCAGCTCCTGCCAGGAGGACACTCCACATCCCACCAGCAGGACCTATTTGGATGCAGCCTTTAAAGGAGTTAGATCAATGGACTGCTGTCCTTGAAAAGATGAGGTTGTTAGGGCATCCTTTCAGTGGGGCTAAAAGAGCAGGACTGTAAAGAGCCTCCTGCCCTGGAGAAAGGACAAAGGAGGGCTATGGCTTATCCTCGAGGATACAGCCCCCAGGGTTCAGGCAGCTGAGGCAGACATGCAGGTGGGTCACGTTTGAGTGAGGAGCAGCTTGGAGAGGAGGAGGAAACTGAGTGGGGCACAGCAATCTGAAAACTCAGTGAAAGGTGGGATGCAACACGTGGCAGAACCTGCCCTGGTGTGAGAAGCAGCAGAGCACTTGCTTTCCTGCAGTGTCCCTTAGTGAAGGACTTGCCGAGGTGTGAAAGACCCTGCAGAGCCACAGGAGGCAGAGTTGGGTCTGAGCCCCCAAATTGGGGAAATTAGCTGCTGAAGAGAAGAAACATCGACAAAGAAAGAGCTTGAAACCATGGAAACAAGTCTCCCCTCTCCTTCCCTTCACTCCCATCTGTATTTCCCAGAATAGATGCTGAACTCTGGTCTCTTTTAATGAGGCAGACACTGGGGTCAGTGCAGCCCAGACTGAAGTGGCCATTGCCAGGCTAGGTGAAGCAAAGAAAGGAGATGTTAAAGGTCTTCCTTGCTTCTCCTCCTGGAGCCATCTCAGCACTTAGAGGCAAATTAACAGTCTTGTTCTGGGTGACCCTCACAATCAGAGGTAGGGGTTAGTATGGAGGGCTTCACCCTCACAATCAGAGGCAGGGATTAGTGTGAAGGACTTGTAGGCATACTTACTTCTGTAAGTATGGCAGAGCTGGTGATGTAAGGGTGAATGGGGGGAGATGGATGGAGAATATTTCAGGGCAAAGTGAGGTATGGAGAGTAACTGGTGAGGGAAAAGGAGCTGAAAGCAAGGACAAGGGAAGTGGAGGAGGAGGAGAGGCTGAGCATGCATGCATGGAAACAGATAATGCAACTGGAGATTACTGAAGCTTCTGATTAATCCCTCAGAAGTGGTGAGTTCATAGCTACTGAAAAGGTTCAGTTATGTTGACATGTTTGAAGAAGAGGGTGGCACTGATGGCCATCTTCTTGAAGCCATAAAAGGGGAACAACTGACTCCTGGGAGGAGCCACCAGGAGTGAGGATGGTGACTACACAGCAGTGCAGCCATTGTCCCTTCATATATTTACAATGATGATTCTATTAATCCACCTTCTGGGCTGAACCTAGTACCATTTTCTGGGGATCATATGTCCTGCTTTTCCTCTCCTTGGCTCACACTAGCTGAACATTGAGCAGAATAGTTGTTCCACCACAGCCTCTCTCCCCCACTACAAAAAAGAGAAGTCACCTGTTCAGAACAACTTCTTCATCCTGCTGAAGATAGGTATGCTACTAACAAGACACATAATCCAGGTAGAAATCTTAGTACTCATTCTTCTCCATTCCCAAGTGTGAGATGTAGAGAAAAGGAAAGTATTCCTGGAGAAGTGAAAGGGTAAAATCAAAGATCCATGAAACAATCTAAAGGTGAAACTGGGGATACAGTGAGAGATGTCTCCATTATCAAAAAGAGAGGAAATGTTCCTCCTGGAGATTATTGGATTGACATAGATGGATCTGTGCTTTGGGATGTGGCAGATCCTCCACTGACAGCAGACAAACATCTAGAGAGAATAATTTCTAATTAAAGGAGGTTCCAAACTGAGGCAAGTGATTTTCACTGGGAGCAAGGAAGGAGAGGACTTGCTTACCTCAAAGACTCTGGCACTCAAAAGAGGTAATGAGAACAAGGAAAGCTCCTGCCTCTGAAGGCAAAGCACACAACCCTGAACACACTCTGTTCTTGGCAGTGCTTGAGCTTCAGCTGTGCTGAGCTCAAGGCTCAGCTGCACCCCTTTGCAGTAATTGCTAGCACAGATATGCAGCATATGCAGCCCTGGGACTTCGTGAGGAACAGGGAGGCTTAGATGGATGCTCAGATTGCAAACTGCCATACTGAGCCCTCCCATTGGTTCCAGGAAGTTTAGTGTACAAAGCTCTTTCAAATGCTTTCATCATGATAGACACTGCAGGGGGCTGAGGAAGAAGCCTGTGGTCACACTAACCTGTGCAAGCTGGGGATCTGTGGAAAATGTTATTTCTGCTGTATGGAAAGGAAGTCTCCCTTTTTGCAGTGGTATTTCTGGCAGAGTTACAACCCCAGAAGCAGCAGAGAGCTCCTGACTGGAATGTTGTGGGTACCTTGGTACTGGAGAGAGCAATAAAAATGAGCCAAAAAGTTCTGGTTTATGTAAGAGCAAGCACATTTTGCAGGTGCCCTGTCAAGTCAAAACACAAGCAGGTTTATGGCCTTGTTTGTTTGTTGACATTATGTGATCAGGACAAGAAAGAAAAATGGCAAAAGGGAATGGTTTGCTTGTTTCTCAACTAGAAACAACAAAGTTTTGCTGTTGGGGCCTTCCTTGATTTTGATGTATGCTTCAGAACCAACAGATGTCTCATGCCTACATTTACAGAGTGATTGTTAGGAAAGAGATTCTTTTCTTCTGGGCCAATATTAAGTAAAGAAATGAATCCTTCAACCTAAAATGTCTACATGCTGTTATTTTCTTCTCATGGTGGAAGAACTGTCACTAGTTCTCACACCATCTCTTGATACTCAGGTTATAGGAGTCTGGATAGGAGAACAAAGAGAAATCTCCTGTTTCTTAATTCCTCCTGGGGGTCAGACATTTGAGGCATCCAGTTCTGACTGATTGCTGTGCAAATAGTGATGAGGCAGAAGTGAGAGCAGTGACATCATGGGAGAAACAGATGGTGAGAGCTGATGAACTTCTAAGAAACAAAGACAGTTCTGCCAAGAAGTGTTCACAGAGAACAAGAAAAGGAAAACTGAGAAAAACAATCTTGATTCTCAACACAAAGAGAGAGTGCTTGGAAATTACTCTTGACCACTAGAGTGTCTGAGAGGAAGAACAACTAGCATTGTAGGTAGTCTTTTGGGCTTCACTAGGCCTTTGACTCAAGCTAAGTTAAAGCAATGTTGAATACTGGAAAAGCAGAGAGTAGAAGAGCATTCAGGGTGCAAAATCTCCCAGAGGCTTCCACAGTTTTAGGAAGGCAGCTCAGAGCAAGCTCACAAAAAAACCCTCTCCAGAGATGCACAGGCATCTTGGAGAATTTGCTTTTTGGAATGAGAGTTCTCACAACAACCCAGGCTTTTCAGCTGTGGGGTGATACTGGTGTCTTTAATAATCTTGTTGAGATGCTGACATTGTGCAAAGGTAGCTAAATTTAAAAAGGAACATGGATAAAATGGATAATAAGGATAAGATGGATAAGATGACAGTCAGCCCTGCTATTAAAGAAAGAAACCCCCCAGGAATCTGCACAAGTGATTGTTGTCCTCTAGTGTGAAAAGATGAGGACACAGTTCATTTCAGGAGGGATGTGCCAAGGCATTTGAGCTTTATTCTGCCACCTGTCATATTACTGCCATTACAATTGCTCTGATGTCCAAATATGAGAGTATTTTCTGATTAAAACCCTGCTGTTGAGGGTTGCTGGGCTGTCTCTGGCTATGTCATCACCATGGATGGTAATGGCAATGTCTCTTCTTGATGTGCTTTGGAGAAGGTCTGAGTGTGGCCTCCTGTCAGGAGGTGAACAAGATGATGTCTCCCTAGTCACAAGTTGCAAACTGTATTAATGAAAACAACAGAGTTGATCCACTTTCTTGGTATAAATTTAGAGATGATGAAGTATTTTACCTCACATTACTTTAGGGAAACATGAGCTTAGCACTATGGGAGACTACATCTTGTTGGGTTTGAGGCTGAGGCTTAAGCCTAGCTGTCTTCAAGCATGGAAGCAGGTACCACTACCAGGCAAGGAGTATAAGGTTGTGATTCCTTCAAAGAAAATCCTCCTCTTTATTTTCAATTACTACTTGATCACACCATGGAAAACACTTAATAGAAGTACTTCATGCACTACAAATGACCCAAAAGCAAGTGACTATTGAAGTGCCTTTGTGTTAGGCACTTTGAGGACCATACACTTTCATCTCTCTTAACTTTTGATGTTTATATTTGAGCTTCTGCTCCAGGCAGTCTTTGTAGCCAAAGGAGAGAGATAGGTGCTTCCAGGATTTGGTTCATCTGAGCACTTTTCAACATCTACCTTAAAATGAGATTCCCCATGCCCTGGTGTGCCTGCTTCTCTCTGCTGACTGTTAAAGTAAGTCTAGACGTCTAGCTCTAATGTAAATGCCAACATCTGGACAGGTTTATCCCACCAGCAAAATGTCCCCTGGTAAAATCCACAGCAATTACTTTGTTGTCTTGAAAGGCCAAACAGCTAAATCAAGGGTGAGAGCAGAGGAGAAGGAGGCTGAAGAGAAAGCTGGGGTGAAAATGAGAAAGTGATCGAATTGCCACAGCACATCAGGGCTGGTGAAGGAACAGAATCAGGGCAGAGGCAGGGCTCATCCCCTTATCTAGGGATTTGGTGAGAAGAATTTATAGATTTCAGAAGGAGGAGACAGGAGACTGAATGTTTTGACATGGTCTGTAGAAATAAGCTAATAAGTACTGGGCCTGTATGTAAATGAAGTTATCCCATTAGCCTCCACTCTGAGAGTGTTCTTGCCATAAAGCATCAGCAGTTCCTTGCAAAGGATCTCTACACTGTAAATAAAAATACAAGGGAAAAAAATAGCTATGGTGTCCTAGGAGAAAGCAGAGCTGCTACAGGTTAAGTCAGACACTGACAACTGTCCTGCTTATCCACAACAGGAGCAAAATAGCTGTTATGTGGCGTATCACCGATGGCTTCTTTTATCAGCTCCCCCAGAACAAAGGAGCCTCTAGATAGCTGCTTTCTCACATACTTGAGAACACTTGATGACTTTTCAAAAATGTCTTACTTTTCTACCTCTGCTCTTCCATCAGAACAACAGAGACTGAATTCTGTCTCTTTAGATGGGATCCCTTAAGATAGTGTAGCTGCAGAGTTGCTGGACCTGTCCAGGACAGCACAATACAACATTATTTGCCATTCACTCATACCTATAGATGCATTTTTCTTCTTCTCCTGTTAAAATTTCCCTCTCAAATGCTAAAGATGCATCTGTTCTCCAATTTCCAGTGTCCTCTTGCTGCTTATAAAGGCAATTACTATTTTGTGTGAGGAACAGTGTATATTTCTCCCTGAGTTTTCTGCTGTAATGGGAGTCAGTTAAAATTCATGTAGTGTAACTAGTGAAGCATCAGTGTGACTGGTGGCAAGGAAACCAGCAAGAAATATCCTACATAGGTAAGTTCCTATAGGACTTGTTTTAAAATCCAACATAATATATGAGAGGAAGAATGTTGCTATAATTAAAAACAAAGGCCTGGAAAGCCAGAATATCTGGTTTCTGCTCTTGAGTGTGTGACAGACGCTCTGTGTGGCTGTGGAAGGATCACTTCTCTCTCCCGTGGGTTTCCCCATCTGGAAAAGGCTCTAATGATACCTTCCAAGAAGGTGCTTGAGAAGCATGACTCATTAATATTTGTAAATATCCAGGGATCAAAGGGCCTGTAGATATACAATGTAACATATTATTATGCTGCTGTTCTTTGCCAATTTCCCTTCCCTGTAAGAAGGATCTCTTTGAATTTATTGCTTTTGACTCAGGAAAATGGCCCCACACGACTCCCTGCTTTTATTGACTCCAGATGAAGTTTTCTCATGTTTACAAATAAGGTGATAACTTGCTGACCTCCAGTGCCCACTGCACCAGCCTACTCTTGGCTCTGGCTCCCTAAAGTGGTTCTTTCTGGTGCTGGCTAATAAGCAAAAATGCCACATTTCTAGCCAGCAGAACCAGTTTTCTCTCTCTTAGCTGGATGGTCCCTGTGGGGCTAGCACAGAGAGAAAAGCTCTGGCTGGGAGTTTCAAGAGTAAGCAGCACAAGGCAGGCACAGGGATTTCAGCTCTGCCATAAGGAGTGGTCATGGGTACAGATATTTTGCAGACCATGAGATGATGTTGTTCTGGTAACAATTGGTCCTGTTTTCCCTATCCTGGGATGCAGTTTATGGTTCTTCTTTCAAGGCAAATCACTTCTGCAGCTGCTCCACTGTGGGGATCTTTCAGAGCCAGAAGAGCCAGAAAGCAGCTCCTGCAAAATGTTTTCTCTAACTGAAGAGAATGTATTACCAAACCAAAACAGTTTTGGAAATGCTTGGAAATAACACCAGGGTTATAAACTTTCAGCTATTGGAGTGCTGGTAGATAACAATCCCAGAGAGTGGTTCTGTATAGCTGCAGTCAAAGTGTTTCAGCAGCCTTTAAAAGGCAGAATTTACTTCAAAATTTACTTATGTTGTTCTCTGGGGACAGCTGAAAGAGCTTGTGATCTGATAAGATGAATAGGTAGCTTTTACTTACTGGAATACTAATATCTTTTGGAGGTGGATACAGACTGTGTTTTGCTTAAAATAAAATGCTTGAGCATTTCAACTTCAGCTGTGTTTCTCCAAAGGCACCACACAACCCACCAGAGGCAAAAAAAAAGAAGTGTGATGGCCTACAGCCAACATTTGCTAAATTAGGGAAAGAAGTTTGTTTTCCTCAGGGGAAAACTGCTTTAGTTTGGGGTAATTTTGTAAAAAAAAAATAAAAAATAATTATTATTCACAAATGTTATCTTCATGGGAACAAGAGGTTGCAGGAGAGGCCAGGGCTGGCCACTGGGAGCAGGAAATTATTAACGATTCTTATCTGCTGGTAGATTTGGTTGGTGATCTTTATAGAACAATATTTATCTTTCTCTGGTGGACTTTCTCTTTGTCTCTACCAGCTATCAGAATTATAACCTGCTGTTCTGCTTGAGTGGTCTTGTAACTGTGAGCTGAGGGACCCAGGAGTAAAGACAATAGAATTATGGTTGCGGTTGGCAAACTGTGAAGGGTTTTTGTTTAAGGGCTGGATGGTAATCAGAGGAGATTGGGTTTTGTGATTACTAATGGTCCTTCATTCCCCTTTCCCAAGTGAGTCTTTGCTTGTACAGAGCTTCAAGAAATTGCATAGAGTGAGATTTTCTTTTTAATATGCTATTAATGTGAATTAAGATGTCAGTGGGGTTTTTTCCCCCTCCCCCTGTTTATGCTGCTTCTGTGTTTATGGAGGACAGGAAAAATACAAATGTTCTTTGAAGATCATCTGATGTTTAAAACTTTCTTATTCACATTCATTTCTTCCTCAATCTCTCAACTGCCCTGGTCACAATTTCTCCCTTTTCTTTTCTTCCTCCACCTTATCTGTCCTTCTTCACTGTGCTATCTTGTCCCATAAATACCCCAGAATCTATATGTTTGTATGACTTCAACTATTTTTCTTACACTATCTTGAGCTATTCCTGCTGCATATGCAACAGTAAACAATGATAGTACAAACTGATGGAGTTTTTTACTCTTTGTATATAAATGTGTCTAATCCCATTTGTTGGGAGAAATTGCTCTTTGCTTCCTTGCTTGAAAACTGGTAGTGTTGTATGGGCTAACAGCGTGAGAAGTGTCTTACCACAGAGGAAATCAGTGCTGGATTCCTTACTAGATAGACCAGAGATATACTAAAAATTTAACTTATCACTAGCTGGGGCCATGCTGTCCCTGTTACAGCAAGGTCTGTGCTCCCTTATTGCTTTATTCAGAGTGGTCTGTGGTGATGTGCAGCCCATGGAGCAGACCACACGCTGGCCTGGTCTGTTGGTAGGCATATTGAAGTCCTTTTGTGCCAAAGCTTGGGCTGTATTTTCCCTGCTGGACCAACTTCTGAAAGAGGGTGTGAGTTGGGCTGGAGAGACATGACATGACATGACATGACATGGTTATTTTGGCAGAAAGATATTGCCAGAGAGATGGAAGGATCCCAAGGGCTTCTTGAGCTTCAGCTCTCTCCAGCAGGAGTTTAATCCTGGTTTTCCTCTTTGGAGTTTAGCAGCCTTGCCCCAAAGTCCTCTACACACAAAGAATAGGCTCAGAGTAGCTTCAGTGTGCTCAGGGTCAGGCCTTCTAATGGCCTGATGGGATCTGGGGAGCACAAGAATTATGAGGTGCAAGGCCAATTGCATTTCACTCTGGAATTTTTCCATCTTCTTGCAGATAGAATACATTCCCTGGAAAGCCCAACTAACATCTCCTTCCATTAGCCACATGTTAATTATTAGCAGCTATCTCAGAAAAGGAAATCTTCAGTCATTTTTCTCCATAATCCCTATCTTCAGGACAGCAGAAGAGTCCTGTCTTCAGAAGGTGGCCAGGCTATTCCTCTGAGTTAATACTCCTGTATCTGGCTTCTCAGCAATAACAACAACAACAACAATGCTAATAAGTTAATTTTTAGCAGTCTCTTTCTGCTGGGGTTACCACCGTGCTGTCAGGTGGCCCAGGTAATGAGGATTGCTCTGCCACTTCCAGCTCTGAGTCATGCAAAGCGTGAGCTAACGTTCGAGTTAACGACATCCCTGTTTGCATACGGCTCTTTGATGCTGTCGAGTCTTTCCTGCAGTGGTGTTTGCAGGCAGAGGATTCCTTGACTTAGCTGACTATGTTTACAGAGGCTTTATTTCCTTGCCAGTATCAACTGAAAAAAAAAGAGGCATCCCTTACTGCTCCTCTCATCCTGGCTGAACTTCATGCCCTGTCGAAACACATGGGTGAAGGGTGTTTAACCCCTCCAGGCACAGGACCAGGTGCCATTGGGATCTTTCTCTGCGTTTCACCTCCAGAATTGGAAGTAGCCAGAAAACTCAGGCTGAAGAGGACCAAGCTGCAGCGTGTGACCAGCAGGGGGGAGTGTGGACAGCACAAACACTGAGTTGCTTCGCTGTTAGGGCTAAAACCAACCAAGGGACCAAGCATGATCCAAGTGTTTGAATGCTGGTGCAGGAGTTTTGCTCTGGATCCCTTCCTCACTCTGCCACAAAGCTGGGGTATGACATGGGTAAGTTGTTCAGCATGGGAGTTGCCTTACCTGCTCAAAAGTTACCTTTGGCTCCCCAAAATTTGCATCTGACTCAAGTCTGGTGCTGTTGTAGAGCTGCTCTCTGCAGTTGAGGAGAGAGACAAAGGCATCTTTCAGGGCATCTGTAGGGCCTTTCTCCAGAGACATCTCTTGGGATTTAACAGTGGGAACAAGGCTGGAGGAGTGTAGAGACTTGGGCATGCTGGGACTGGAATGGAGCTGGGGCCTGTGAGGGTCTGAAACTTCTGGAAAGCAGTAGGGGAGGTAATGGAGAAGGCTGCTGCTTCTGGCTACAGAGATGAAGAAGGAAAAGAGTCTGTCAGAAAGGGAATCTCTACTGGATGCAAAGAAACTGCACCAACTGACAAGCAGGAAGGTGTGAATGCCTTTTGCAGTGACAGCAAGCAACAAGTATACCCACAGATTCAGAAACCTAGGGCAGAGGGGACTGTGGTGATCACCTTCTCTGATCTGTATGCCACCTGCCAAAGAATCTTCTTGAGTTCATTCCTGCTTGAATTAAGGAGAAACATAAAAGGTCTTTTCTGGAAAACAAGTGACTGAAAGATTTCCAGTTTTAAAAAAAATCCACCAGAGCTTCTAGTAATTTTCCTCAGTTGTGTTTTTGCCTCTTTTCTAATCTCCAGGATTGCCTTGCATCATTTCCCCCCACTGGCTCTTGAATATTTGTAACTGCTAAACCAAAGAGAACTATTTGTTATTGCACTGTTGTCTCCAGTGTAAGACTCTCATATGCCATGACCAAATCACCCATGACCTTCTCTTTCACCCAACCAACAAGCTGCATCCTGGCAGCTGGACTCCATGGCACCATTTCCAGTGCTGCAGTCATCCACTGGCTCTTCTCAGCACCCTCCTGACTCCTCCCTGCCCATGCAGTGATGCCAGCAGCACTTGTCTTGGTGCTAAAGGCTGGGATAATGCAACCTCCCTTTTCCCATTTAATATTTCCTGTTTTGCAGCCCAGGAGCTTGTTGCCCTCAACACTGTATTTCACCCTGGCAGATACTTCCACGACCTCCAAGTCCTCTCCAGATTTCTGGCTTTTTTGGATAGAAATCCCCTTTTGGTAGGAAGTCTCCTGCTTTATTCCACAGTTGCAAGCCTTACATTTCTAGATTAAAATGCATCATGTTTGCATGAGCCCAGACAATCTGCATGGCTCTGCACCAAAGACATATCCTCTTCATTACCTTAGTAGTGCCATCTTTGTGCCACCTTCAGACTTCAATAGGAATCATTTCATACAGCTTTCTGAGTTGGATTCAAGGTAGCTGGGCCAAAAGCACCACCAGCCAAATGGTGATTCTCCACTTACAGTATCACTTCAGGAGACCTGCTAGTTAGCCAGTTTTTAATCCATTTAAGAAGATCCATGCTTATTTTCTACCATCCTATGGCATGAACTCAAATGGCCTGAAGAAGTCTGAGTAAATTATAGCAACCCTGTCACCTCTGTCAAGCAAACTTGTAATCTCACTGTTAGAAGCTGTTGTTATTCTAATTACATCTATTTTCTACACATTTAGGCTGAGTGTTATGAATTATGCTATCTTCTTTAATTCTCTCTTCCTAACTGAAAAGCTGAGGAGTGGAAGCTCCACCACCTCTCTGGGTATCTTGTTGCAGTGCCCCACAACCATCTTTATTTAGCCATTGTAATACTGGAACAATGCCACCTTCTTTCTAGGTCTATGAAATCTTTATCTGCCAGCTCTTTTTAATACTTTGCAGGCCTGGGGGGTTTTTTTGTCTTTGTGTGTGTTCAATGTTCAATCTAAATTGCTGCCTTCAGGTTTCTTACACTTCAGTTAAATTGGCAAAGAACTCCATAGTCCCTATTGGGAAAGAAATGTGTCATCACTGTCCCAGGTCTACAACAGTCATATTTGTTATCTGTATCATTACTGGACAATTATTTCACTATTTTTTTTATGTAGAAATGGACAAGGATTGTTTTATGATATCCTTTGTTTTCATTCTGCTTAAAAAAGCTCTTACCACCTTTAAATCTGCTCTCCACAAATACCTTCCTGTCCTTTTCCTCCTCCTACCAATTTCCTACTGTTAAAACCAATTAAATTATCAGCCACATGAATTATTGCTCCCAGCTTCTCTCTTTCCCCCTTGTATCTACATACACAGAAATCCATGCAGAGAGACCAACATCAACACATTTAATTATTGCAGTGACTTTATTTTCCCTCCAAATCAACTTTCTTTCTCAATTGGGATAATTCAGTATCAATTAAAATATGCAATTTCCCAACAACTCCATTTCTTCTGTTGGTATTTCTCTCCCAGCTAACTTAGCTGAAAGCTGAATTGTTTTCAGCTTTGGAAACTGTCCCTTTTAAAACTCCAAGTTTCTACATTAGCAGTTTGGACTTTATTCTGTTTGCCTGTAACAAATCCCATTGAGTCATGCTCATTTGACTCTTAACTAATCAATACTACATTTTGAGTTCTGCAGTTAGTAGTCTTCATCTAGGGCAGAACACCAATAGGGAATGAAGTTTCCACCAAAGGAAAGTGTTTTGGAAGGTCCATTGTGACCCCTCCTACCCCCCTCTGCCTCTGTTCTGCCTCCAGACTTGTGCTGGCTGTTGTGGAATCACCTTCCACTTTAGCCTAGGTGCTACTAGTGCTGGTCAGAGTGAAATATGCACTAGCCACAAATCTCCAGAGACACAACTGGCTCTTTTGTTCTTAATCCTGCAGTGCTTTAGAGTTAGACATGCTTTGGTGCCTTGGGGACAGGAGCAGCCAGCAATAAACTGCCCTGGATAATTTTTTCCCATTTGTCATCAGGTGATTATCCCCAGGGTATCTGCAGTGACAGATCACAGGCCATGTTCTATAAGATGGAACAGAGTTGCTGCACTGGCTATCTCCAGCTGTGTGCTTGGGTGCCTCCAGCTAGCTGTTGTACATCAGCGTGCAGGGACCTTCATGTGGCCCATGTCCTGATCCTTCTCTACTTTCTGCTACCTGGCCACATCTGGTGAGGTTATTGCTCCTGCAGTAGGAATCTGCCTCAGTGCTCATCAGAGACCCTGGTTCTCCTATATGGACAGATACAGATGGACTGCTAGGAGATAAGAGCCAGCATGATCCTGCTGTTCTCCCCCTGCCAGGATGAGTCGCAGACCTGGGAGTGCAGGTAGCCATCCTGATAGCCACTCTCTGAAGCACATGCACAGTGTTGGAAGAAACCACAGCTGGCTCTGGCAACCTCAACAGCTGCTTAATAAGTCTTGACTCATGCTAGTACACCAAACATTCCATCAGATGAAACTGGCACTGGCTGATGCAGTTCCTCCATTCCCACTGGTCAGTCCAGAGTAAAATTAAAGGCAAGTGCTTTCAGCTGAAACCTGGCACAAGCCCCCAGCCCCCAGCCTCTGCTCTCTGAGCCATAGGATGCTGTCTAGCAGTGAGATCAGTCTGCACATGGTCTGCACCCGAGTCAAGGATGTATGTTATTAAAGAAAATTCCCTTGGCAATCCCTTCCTTCTCCAAGGTGGTAGCCCTTGGGCTTCTCAACACCTCTAGCGTGTCAGAGGTTCTCTGTTACACTGTGAACTGATGGGCTGTCTTCTTCCCATTGAATTGTCCAGGCATGATCCCTTGGGTGAAGAGCTACAGACCTTCTACCAACACCTAATCATGCAGCCTCTGCAACATGTCCTCACCATGCACTCTCTGCCCAGCACAGCTTTGTGCACCCAGACCTCTCCTCAGTCCCAGGCAGGGCCGGAACGTGGGTACACACACAGCAGATGCATTGGTCAGTAAAAAACTGTAGTACAGAAAGAATTAGGTGTTTCTGTTCTAGAAGTCACTTCTTCACTTCAAAGACTGTAAAGCCACCTTCCCTTCAAACAGAAAAGGCCAGCTAAATCACAGCTTCTGCTTCAGCAGAGCTTTGCAGCTGGAGCTATTCACCCTTGCAGGGTCTCTACACCGAGCACCGCAAGGGATCAGAGCAAACTCCCCAAGTGAAATGCAGTGAAATGTGTCAGTGTGCAAGGGGAAGAGCCAGCAGAAGTGTCAGAGATGGGACTGCTGGTCTCCAGAGCAGGGCTAGCTAGCCAGGCATGGTGCTGCATGAAACACACTTATTTTTGCATGGAGTTTGCTGCCTGCTTTCGTTTGCCTAATTGTTTGTTTTCAAAGATAGCACTGGGTTGTGCAATCCTTTTCTTTGAAACAGGGATTCAGCTCACGTTATTTCACCTAACTGGGCTGATGTTGAGTGAAGCAAAAGCTGTTTTGCTGACAGCCCTGGTCCCCAGCCAGTGACATGTACTTGGGATGTTGCCTCAGAGAATAGCTGTCTTGTCCTGCCATCAGGCATGTCCTGGGGCCCCAGCACAGCACTGCGCATGGCAGCTGGGAGGCATGAAAGCCAACACCCCAAAAACTAGTGGCATGCAGCTTCAGCTGTGGCATAAAGGTATTTGGACTGGGCAGGAGAGCCCTTTTGCAATCCAAACTTCAGGGTTATTGGTATTAAAAGGTGAACTGGTTCAAGCATATAGTCCAGGGTAGAGAAGGTGTTTGGGGGCTTTGGAAACTTTTGGGGGGTAAATGAGAAAGGAAGAGGAAAAGAAATGGCATGCTGTTACTTCTAAAGGATGAGGGAAGCTTTGTTCCAGCTCAGCTCCTTTGTTAGAGTCTGTTTTATATATATATATATAAATAAAAGAATTACATGTTTTTGGATTGTAGAGGCAGACATTAATATAGCTCTGAGATGGAAGCTTTACAATTGTATGTATGGTTTGTGGTTTACACATTAGATTTGTTCCAACTCAGCCTGTTTCTCTTTTATTTGCAAACTGGTTGACTCTGGACATGGGCTATCCATGTATAAATGCATTGCTGTAAGAGTTGTTTTATGGCTCACTTTCAGGGAAAACAAACTGCTAGGTACTTCAGAGCAAGGTTTTTTGGGGGCAAAGCCTGTGTATTTTCCTTTACTAGGAAAGCAGGTTGCTGAGTGCTACTGCCTCACATTGTAATAGTGAGAAAGCACTACCATGTGCAGGCTTGATCCTGGTGTTCCTGTGCTGCCCTGCAACATGACACAGGCAGATAAGATGCCATGTAACTCTCATGAAAGGTCCAGGAAGAGGATGGGGCAAACCTGCACTGTCTTTTTTTGCTATCAGGATAGAGATAATATGATAGTTTGCAAACTCACATCTTCCTCTGTCCATTGGCCTTTTGAAGAGTTAATGTTGTTGCTTGGGGGAAAAAATAAGATATATGGGAATACAGACAATATTGAAAAGCAACTTTTCTATCCAGCTATAGATGTCAGAAGCTAAGCTCTTTGACCTATAGCTTAGTTCTGGAAAAAACACTTCTTTTTAGAAGCTGGAAATGATGAAACCAATCATATGTTTGAACTTCAGTTTTGTTGCTGGATAGCAGTTGTGTGAGTAGCTGTCCCCTATGGGTTTTGTTTTAAATCATCTGGGCTTTTAATATTGACCTTTCTGTGAATTGGTGACATCACAAGAACCTATTACCCAGTTCAGAATTTGCCAATCTTCTTCAAAAGCAGTTTTGTTTATGAATCTCATATTTTCAGGAAAGGAGGAATTTCTGGCATCTCCAGGCATCTTAAGCCTTGGCTGTGCTTTGGCCTCCTGGTGTAGATGAAGCTTTCCCCTAACTGACACTAGTGAAGTGTCATCTCAAGTTGAAGCAGTTTAGACCAAAGTTCCTTCCTCCAAAACTGAACCTAAGAACTTGGTTTTGAAATGCTGAGAGGAAAAAGGAATTTGGGAAATTATAATTAAGAAGGAGGAGGCTGATGAGCTTGGCTAAGGATGAGGAAGGCTGTCTTTGAAATTCTGTTCTCAAGAAATTCTGTATGGGCTGCATTTCATTTCCAGAGCTAAAAAGTCCTTTCCCAGGAGACCAAGAGTTGGAGAGTTTAGGAACCTAACAGCCTATTTGCCCTTGTTTTGATCTTTTATTCTTTGGAATATTGCCCAGCCTTTTTTTGTGGCGTGAAAGTGTGGCTCTGAGCAGACAGCTACCAAGGTGTGTGGGCATCTGCAAAGTCCAGAGACAGAAGGAATTTAGGAAAACTCCCCTGCTTTGAGCAACCCAGTGTGCTCTGGTGAAATTGCTCACTGGACTGTATTCAATGTGCTCTGCTTAAGGGCCTGAGGAAACTGAAATACTACCTTGTGTAAACTGTGAGTCAAAAGAGTTATCAAATTCCCATTTATCCAAAACAATTTGTTGGAGTCTTATATGTATATGAAAAAGAATGACATGTTTTTGGAGTGTAGAGGCAGAGATGAACATAACTCTGAGATGGCAGCTTTACCATTGTATGTATGGTTTGTGGTTTACACATCAGATACTAATCTAGCATAAGTATGAAACTATTCAACTAGCATCCAGTTGTGGAGTGGATTGGAGCATCCTTTGGTTGGGGTTTATAGCCTGCATAGTTGAGTGGGCAGGATTTCCTGAAGGGATTGGGCTCTAGGTCATTTGTGGGAGTGAGACTGGGATGATCAGGAGTTAGTTGTGGGAAAGGTGGTGGGAGGAAGAAATGATGCAAGGAGGTCTAGAGTCACCTGTGGGGAAGTGATGTTTGGGGATGGGGAGGTTCCCTACCTCAGACCCTAATTGCTGGGGAAGAGGCACAGGTATTGCTTTGGTGCATAGACATCTTGCACCCCTGTGGTGCCCTGGGGTGAGGAACCACAAATGCTGCTTCTCAGCTTTTCACCCTAAGGAAGCTGTAAGTCCCAAATCTCCTCCTTTCATTGTAGAGGGGCTTTTGAGTCTCACCAAGCAGATCTGAGGGGAGGTTGGGTCAGTGCTTGTTGACACCATGACTGCATGGCAATAACCCTCCACTTCCTGAAGGGAGGCAGTGGGAGTTTCTCCTGCCTTTGAAGAAGTTTCTGCTGCAGCTTCATCCTTCTAGGGGAGCACTGCTGAGTGTGTGGCTAGAGAAAAGACAAGGTTTGTCTGTGCTCCTGCCCCTGTATCCCCAGCATTTCATCTGACTGTAAGATCTGTGGGCAGGAGGGAGTTTTTCCTTGATCAGATAGACACCACTAGTTGGGATTTGCTACCTTCATGTTTGGTGCTGATAACTTCTGATAATTGTTTGGGGCACTGGTGCAAACTGCATCCTACCACTGCCAGAGCTTGGAGAGAGCCTTGCACTCTTTTTTCACCATGTGGCACATTGGGTTTGTGGGGTTTGGCCTTTGCTACAGCTCTGAAGTGTGGTGTGAGGTGCTGGGAGGGACTTTGTGGCCCAGAGCACACAGAAAAGCTGCTTTATGGGTTCCTCTGGACTGAAGTCCCATTTGCTTGTCTTTGCAGAGGGCTGCACGTGCTGACTGTCCAACTTCTGTGTCCCTCTGTCACCGTACTCATTTGGGGTGTCATTGATGTGATTCTGATCCAATTGTTGGGTGGGTTTATTTATTGTTCAAGTTAGCAGCCACTTGATTTGTCAAGGAAAGATAGGCATGCTTGAGTTTAGATTTATTTTCAGTTAGTTTAGTTTTGCTATTTAGCAAAATGTGGACATCTGAGACCAAGTCACACCTCCTCTAGCAAGCAACATGTGTTCAGCACCTGAGACAAACATCAAGTGATCAACCTCAAACAACAGAACAGCTTTTCTGAACATAGCCTTTGGTTCTTCCACCCATAGCCACGAGTAACACCTACTCCCTGTGCTCAGAGTGTCAACTGGGAGCTCCAGGACAAAAGAGAATAAATGAGCCCAAATGAATCCTCTCCTCCAGGAAATGATTTAATAGGTAAGGCTGCACCATCAGATGCTTCTCTGGGGACTGTGATGTAAGTGTAAGGCAAAGTACTATTGCAATAACAGTGTGTGTATGTTCCTACCAGCTCTATTAGCTGGGGACATGTAAGTCAGGGTCAAGATGTCTGTACCCTTAGGCTGACATTGCACGTAGTTTCTGCAGGGAAAAAGCTGTCTGAGTCTCTTGATCTCTCTGTAGATCTAAAACCAAGACTGATGGCTGAGCACTGTTACCTCCACTCACTCCTCACTGCCTCTCCTGCTTTCTGCACAAGGATCATCCACATTTCCAGTAAGAGACAGGAAAACAGAGGTGGAGAGTAAGGGAAGGCAACTCCTCATAACCTGCTGTAATGATTAACTATGGGAGAAGCGCCCAGGGGACAAAATCAACCCAGAAGGACAAGAGGGAGTGAGGGTTCTGTGTGTCTGTGAACATTTTTCTCTTTTTCCAGGAGCTGAACATCTTTGGATAAACTCCTGAGTGACAGAGGCAAGTGAAACTGCCAGTGGGTGGTGCATGGGCATCTCTAATGCTTGCAAATACAAGCCTAGTGCTACCCTTGCCCGCTGCATGTATTCTATTTATACCACAGCAGAGGGAGCGTTGGCAAAGCATCTCAGAGGAGCAACCTTTTGTTATACCTACAGCTGCTCCCTTCCCTGCTAGTGCAACAGACACAAAAATAATCACAATAATTGATTCATCATCTTGTGACCATGCTGCAGCCGACTCGGCTGTAGCCTGGGTTTTGCCTCTTGTGTCTCTGTGGTTTCTGGCACGGAAGGAAGCACCTGAAATACCTTGGGACATTTAGGATCCATTCACCTGGCTGTTTCTCTCAATGGCTCACTCCCTTGTGGCCTTTTTATCACATCTGCTAGAAGGCTGGATCAAGCCATTGATCTCCCTTGTGCTGTTCTCCAGGCACAGCGCTGAGGGACTGTGTTTGAAATCAGAGAGTGAGTTATGTGTTAAGAAATAGCTCTGGCACTAAGATGTTTAAAATTACTCTTTGTTTCCCTGACTTCTCTCCTATTTCAGATTATCCAAATCCAGATGCCCCTCAGACTTGCCCACAAGATGGAATTCTAAGAAAATATTGTTTGGTTTCATTTCTTTTCTAATGTCCACAGTTCTTGCATTTCCTGTTCCCATTTCAAAGTGGGCCTGAGCTCCTCTGCTAACATTCTTATTTTGGGGATCAGCAAGAGGGGAGAAAACAAAACCAAATGAAGGTCAGGGAATGCATTTCTTGCATTTCCCCCTTGTCAGCCACAGGTTCTTTTAGATGAGTTGGTAAAGATGCTGACATTCCTCTCTTTTCAGGTCAAATAGGTAGATTAGACAGAGAGGATTACTAACATGGGTCAAGGTATCAAAAGATGGATGCCTAAATTTAGGCTCCTAATTTTGTATTTTGAGCCCCTAAATAAGGGCTTGATCTCGTGCCCTTTGAAGTCAATGCCAAAGTTTCCACCAAATTCAATCTGCAAGATGAAGTCCTAAATTCTGGTCAGGTTCTTAAAAGTTCTCAGCTCCAATAAGTCATTGCCCAGCCTCTTTGCAAACCACACATCTTCCCTCAAGAGCCTAAACATGGAGCTCATGCTTTCAGGTATCCCATTTTAAATCCTGCCTGTTGATGTTGTCTGTCTTTCTGTCTCAGGAGCCATTGACATGGGAAAGAGAACAAGGCTGGGACACACATTGGTTTGCTTTTTTTGGTGAGTGGTGCTTAGCAGGGACACTGAGGATTCTGTAGCAATGTCACAATGGGTGATGTTAACATGGAAGGCACATGAATGTCCTTGCTGGAATGCTCCAGGATTCAGGCAACTCCATGACCATTTGCCCAAACTCCACACACGCTGCTCTCCTGGTAACAGGATGTTGGCAGGTGGGAAGATCACAGGATCCAGATGAAATTTAAGATGAGATGAGCAATCCTGTAGTGGTAATTTTAGAAGCTGGGTTCTGTATGTTATTTACAGTGCATTGTAGCTTTAAGGGGATAAAGCTGCCCCTTGCCACTTGTGGATTTAATCTTGTCTGTGTGATTTCTGTGAGGGGACTTTCAGCAGTGCAGCAGCAGGAGGGATTTTGTCTATCCAGAGCACTGTTAAAATTGCAAGTCATTTGCAGTGGAGCTACCTTCATTCATAAAATTGCTTTCTTCAGTTTCTTCTGCTGCTTCCTCCAGCCCATGGTGAGCTCCAGGAATCTGCCAGACTAGACTTCTACTTGGTCTGCCACCCAAGGTCCTCAGAGGATGTTGGCAGGGGAGAGATTTATATATGTTGACATGTATATTGTTACTAGCTAGCAGGAGGGGCATAGGCACCTAGGACCTTCTACTGAATAAAGAGAGAAAAGTACTGAGTTATCTGTGTTCTGCTGCTCTGAAGTGCAGAGAACTGGCATGAGTAATGCCTTCAGGAACTGTCATTTCTAAATGCTTTACCTTGGGTTAGTGAAATATCCCCTCTTTCAGTTCTCTGGGGCTAGAAGTCTCCCTGTCCCTTGGAGGACATTTTTGGCAGTTGCATTCTGAGTACGGGAAACTCCAGTTATTTTGGATGGATATTTGTTTCTTCAGAAACCCTCTGCAACAAGTATTTTAAGGAAAAAAAACCCAAAACAACAACAAAAAAAGAAGAGAGCAAAGAAAAATGGGTTCTTTTGCAATGTTTAAACACTACCCACCACCCTTCTGTAGAAATGTGGTCCCTGAGGTGAAAGGGATTAGAATCTCCTCCAGGCTTTCAACTGGGTTGGATTTCTCCCCTCGCTGAGAAGGAAGGCTGTGGGAGCTGGGAGTGCAGGGGGCAACACTGCAGCCAGGGCAGCGATGGGGCTGGATGGGAAGTGGAGTCACTCCTTGCTCAGACAGACCTGTCACTGAGCAGCGTGACCCAACTGACATCCCCGCATACTGCACCGAGGGGTAACACAAAATCTTGAAGGAAGAAATAAAGGAAAGAACAGGTCTAAGACCTAGCCAAAGGAAAGATTTTATTTTTGTTTCGTGTGTTCCCCTCAGCCAGCAGGTGCCTCTATAGAGCCAACGCTTTGCCTGTATCCGTCGGAGTCTGTGGCACAGCACTAGAATACCTGCTTTCGAATGATAATATGGCCTTTTCTTTCTTCCGTGTCTTTTTCCCCCTTCCTCCACCCCATGGTGAGCTCCAGGAATCTGCCAGTCTGGACTTCCACTTCCAAGGTCCTTGGAGGACGGTGGCAGGAGAGAGATTTATGTATGTTGACACATGCATATTGTTACTATATATCCCGTATGAGGAAATTCTGCACGTGACACGAGAGAAGGAGCTCAGCTGGGGAATGCCTGTGGTAACCCCAGTGAGACAAAGCTGCCTTTTTGCCCTTCAAATACCTTTCCAGAAAGCAGGGTGGGGTTTGTCTGGCAAATTCTTCACCCCTTCAGCATGACACCCTTCTGCACCCTGGAGCACCACTCAGCCAGTGCAGGCAGGCAGACCCCCTTAGGTTTGGCACCGGATGAAAAGGAATAAAACCCCAACTAAAGATGACATCCCTCCATGCCCCTTCCACCCATTTTAGCACAGAGGTGCTAAGAAATCCCTGTATCTGAAAAGCGAAGGCCTTGTGGGCAGGGGGGGGTGTGAGAATGATGACTATGATCACAATTTGTCCTCCTGCTGCCCCCTCCCTCCCAAATGGCTCTGATGGACTTTGGAGCAATTCCCACGGGCAAGGTGAATTTTGACCCGAACGTGTGCATCCATCGGCGCGGCAGAAAGGGTGGAGGAAGAATGGCCCGTGGGGCGGCCGGGGAGGGTGTAAAAGGCGAGGAAGGGAGGTTGGGGGAGAAACGTGGGAGACGCAGCGGGCAGCGGTCCCGCGTAGGGGCTGGCGGGGAGGTCGGCGGAGGGGGCGCGAACCCCTTTACCTATCCGCCTAGCGCGGATAGGGATGGGAGGGGAGGAGGGAGGGGAATCATCAGGGAGGGTGGGACTTTGCTGGAGCGTCTCTCCCCGCGGCCGCGTCGAGGAGTTGCAGAGCGCCGGCGAGCAGGCGGTGGGGCGGGCGCTGCGTAGGGAGCGGGCGCTGCGCGGAGCTGCCGCTGGAGAGCGCGGAGCGCGGCCGCCAGGAGCGCACGCCGCGCCGGCGGGGGACAGCGCGCCGCGGGAGCAGCCTTCCCCGGGTACCGGGACCTGCTGTTGGCTTGCCGCCTGGCTTTATCCTGTCGTTTAATTTATTTTTTTTCCCCACCTATACTTTGATCCGCTGGGATATTTTTTCTCCCTTTCCTGCAGAGCCTCCCTCCTCCCCAGTTCCCTCCCTCTCTAGCCAGTTTGGATTTTTTTCCTTTTTATATATATATATATTACTATTCTGATTTTTTTTTTTAAAGCGGTGGACTGAGAGGGAGAGAGAGGCAGAGACAGAAAGGGCAGGAGGAGAGCCCTCTGTTCGTCCCCTCCGCCACCACCCCGACTTGCGGAGAGGGGTCGGGCCGAACGGCGGCGGCGGCGGTTTCAGCCCCTTCCTCCCGGGGAGGCGACCCCGGCTCGGGAAGCCTCCGGAGGCAGCCACCACGAAGAGGGAGAGCAGGAAAAGAGATGCATTGAAACTTTCCGCGCAAACTTTGGCGTGAGTGCGCGAACCAGAGTGAAAGCGGCGCGGGTGCCTGCCTGCCCCGGCGCGGGGAAGAGCGNGGGGCGGCGGCAGCAGCGAGGCGGAGCGCGGCAGGGCCCCCTCCGCGGCGTGCGCCGGCAACCATGAACTTTCTCCTCACTTGGATCCACTGGGGGCTGGCGGCGCTGCTCTATCTGCAGAACGCGGAGGTAAGCGGCGGGGACCGGGACGGGGGATCTGTGTCCCGCGTACGGGGCGGGGGCGGCAAAGACCTTTTTCCTGCCGTTTCAGTTTTTTTCTGTTTTTTCTTTTTTTTTTTTTCCGCCCCCTCATCCCTCGCCTCCCACCTGCCCGGTGAGGTGCCGCCACGCTGCTGGCACTGGGTCCGGTAGGGTGCCTGCAGCGCAAAGACGTGTGCGTGCGTGCAGTGCTGCAGCAAGGCGGGAGGGGAATCGCTTCCCGGCGCTTCTCAGCCCCCCCGCGGAGCAGATCGTCCGCGCCGTGCGGAGTGTCCGCGTACATGTGCCCGTATTGGACGGTCCCGGCATGGGGCTGCTGGGCCGGCAGGGCCGTGGCTGGGCCCGGGGCGGCGCGGCGGGGCGCAGAGCAGGGAGGTAGCGCTCTGGCTTCTTGCATCAGCCTTGCCTCCCGTCCTCGGGTCTCCTGACATTGCAAAAGGGTGTTTCAGCGGTATTTGCCTTGCGTCCCAGCTCGGGTTTGTGCCGCCGAGTGGAGTTCAAAATACCTGGCTGGAAAAACAAATAGAGATCAAAGAGGACAAAATGGATCCTGAATTTCTTCCAGACTTAAAAAAAAAAATAATCAAAATACATATCTCTTGTACCGAGATTACAAAACCGTGCATTTTCCCCTCTTCTTCCTCCTCAGTCACTTTTATTTTTGCCTCATTGTTATTCCTGATGGATTAGAAGCCAACTTCTTCCTTTTTTTTTTTTAAAGAAAAAAGAAAGGCAGCTTTCTGTGCAAACCTGTCCTATAAATCTGTTTTCTAAAGAGTCAAGAGGGCTGTGTTGCCAAGAGATATTAAGGAGTTTAGACAGAGTGCCCACGTGAGAGTGGCTGTTCGCTAGGCGGGCATGGATTACGCTTTAAAGGCTATAACAGGTTAGTTCTCTCCTGCCATTTCTCCTCGGCACTTGGAGAGAGAAGGGGGCCAGGTCATCTCCCACAGTTGTGAAATTAAACGTCACTTGCAAACTAATCTGTTATTCATATTGTTTGTTCAGTACCGATGCTGGAAGGTAACTCCCCAATTAGGAGCCATTTCAGCTGTAACTGAAGTCATGCAGGCACTGCACGCTTTGTTTCTAGCCTGTTAGAGCTCTACTTTCTCCAGTGACAGCCGCACGTTAGGCTATGCTCGATGGGAAACGAGGCGCAACTCTCACTCATGTGTAGCACGGAGCAGCTCTGTTGTGCCTGCCTGCCGGATCTGGCTCGTGGGACAATTCTTTCTTCTCGTCAAGAGTTTTTCCACCAGCACCTAAACCGGTTGTGGGGTTTTTTTGGCCTCCCAGCTCCAGAGTAAACTTGCACAGTAGCGTCTGTTCCCCAGCTATAGGTTAGACAACTCTGTATCAGTGTCTAGTTGATAATACCTTTAACCCTCCCCTCGCTCCTTCTCCCCTCCCCTTCCTCTTCCCCAGAGGAGGAAGTGGCAGATCAGGTAGAGTCCAGGTCAGTCTGTCCTTAGGAGTTGCATGAAAAGCTTGTGATGCCTTTTTTCCCTAGGCAAAAGGAAGGTGCCGATGAGAAAAGAAAGAGGGTAACGGTGTGGGGGGAAAAAAAAAAAGTAGGGAGGAATTGCAGGGTGTCTGTGGGTTTGGGGGGAGATGTTGCAGGGATAGATACAGGAGAGGTTGCAAGATGTTCAGATAGCTGGGTGATGTGGGCCATATAAGTGCTCGGGCAGATGGATGGTGAGGTCTGCCCGTCGGTTCTGTCCTTATTTGTCCGTTGATCGCCTGGGCACCACGGTGATGGGAACGTTAGAAATACCAGGAGATCTCACGTAGGCAGCTTGACGATGACTCTGGGCATGGCAGAAGGCATGACTCTTCACGCCGGGACTAGGGTTTTGTGCTTTGATGATAATATTTATCTGTACTGTTAATCTGGCTGTCGTGCTGAATAAAACCTATCTAGCTAGCCAGACACGTTGGAGAGTATTAAATAAAAGCCCTGGCAGAGGCTTATTTGGGAAGGCAGGGTCCAGCGCGTGTCAGGCAGCTTTCCTCAAGGCAAAGGAGGAAGGACGCAGGAATCATGGTGATCCTCTGGTGAAGGTGGCGTGGGGATGCCTCCATTCTGAGGGAGTTGTTATGGTTACTCCTGAAGCAAGGCTGGGACAGTGGAAAGTAATGTCATGGTTGGGGCTGGGCAGAGCTGATGCCACAGGTGTCTGCCACCACTGGTGGCGATAGCCTTTCCATGCAGGAGAGGGAGGAATAGGTAGTTTTGCAGTGCCACCCTCCCAGCCGTTTGCCTGTGCTGAGCTGCTGTGCACAGTCCTCACACCCCATGGGGTCAGAGAGGTTGTCTTCCTTTGTCTGCGGGTCTTGGCGGAAGCCTGGTGGCAGTTCACCCCTGATGAGGGACTGGGAACTCTTCCCTTCCTATCCTAAACTGCAGAGGGACCTGGATATACCAGCTGTATTGCCATAAGGAACAGGCAGTGATCAGACACCGAGGGAGGGAGGGCAAGCCTGTGACTAGACTGCTAATGATAGCACACCCACCAGGCTCCCTGCCTTTGGTGTGCCTCTGCGCCAGGCCACGATGGGGAGCCACTGGAACCTGCTTCCCCAGCTCGTAGGCAGCCAGGACCCAGCGGGTCACCTTCCCCAGAGCCACTCCGGGCCTGTGCTTCGAGGACAGGCTAGCAGGAGTGCACCTTTGGGAGCAGGGAAGAGGGAAGCCTGAGCTGACATCTCGGGAGAGGCTTGCTGCTGATTCCTGAGCCCCCAAATCCGCTCTTCTGTCTGTCCTGCTCTGTGTCAGAGGTGCCTCAGCTGTGCTGGCAGCTTGCAGGATTAATGACCTCTGTCTGCATGTACAATGGAGAAGGAGTGCAGTGAGTCCTGTCCTCCCCCCCTCCTTAAGTAGAAACCGCTGAGAAGAATTTCTAGCGCCTAAGACGAAAAGTGCCTTAACTCCTGTCCCAGAGTCCCTCTCAAAGTGGATGGATTGTTTGTTCCAGTCCTAAACAGTTACAAAGCTCTTTTAATGAGGCTGCACAGATTAGGGGGAGGGGAAGGGAGAGAAAGAGTGCTGGTGGTGGTGGTGAGGGGGGTGATGGTTAGAGAGGAATGACTAGATTAACCTTTTCTCTCCCTTCAGAGAATAACTTGCTTCAGACAGGGACTGGGAGGAGAAGGGGAACAGGGAAGGTGCAGAGACATGGGTGTTGTGAAGTGGGTTTATTTGTTAGGGAGAGGGGTTTTCTACAATGTGGGGTGTGCATTTGCTGCGATCTGCAGAGGGCACAGAAAGCATTTCCCCTTGGTCAGCCCCATTCCTGGGGTCATTTATCCTGTTCTTCAGCGCAGGGGTTGCTTCCACACCTCCATGAAATGTTGAGAATCTGTTGGGAGGCAATTGTGTTACAGAGCTGTTGGGTAATGCCAAACGTGAGTAGAGGAGACTGTGACCTTCAGGCTCCCACCAAAGGGCATGCTGGGCCTGTTTGTCCCTGGAATGCTTTTGGTTCCCCACTGCCCTGTCTGATTCCCCACTGCCCTGTCTGATGTGTAGCAGGCTAGTTTGAAGTGAGGCACAAGCCCCTGCCTTGCCTGCTGTTGTGGTGAATGGGCTTTGAGGGCAGTAGCCACAGGTGAAAGGTGCTGCTGGAAGGGTAGAAAAGTTTCTTGGTATAGGCGAGAAGTGAAGCATGTTGCTCATAGTTCTGGGAAACCTTTGGGGTTTCTTCTGAGGACTTCCCTGGAAGCATTCAGAAGCTCTCTGTAGGCTTTGTAGTGATCTTGCTTCCCATCCTGAGGGCGAGCTTGCAACCCAGGTCTAGGTGAGTGCTAGGAGTGTTCTGGCTCCTGCTCCAGTGCATCAGGGGTGTAGGGCAAGGTGCTGGCCAGGTGCAGGTGAGCAGTGAAAGTGTGTGGCTTGTTTCTGCTTCCCATCACCTGTGCACCATCTGTGCTTGCATGTGAGGAGGTGGAGGGCTTGGCAGCCAGCTGGGCAATCTCACACAGAGAATGGGTAGAATGACCCTTAAGGTGTCTTCGAGCTCAGTCTGTCATGGTCATTCAGTGTGTGAAGCAAAAACCCCCCTGCAAAAGGTCTTGGGAGTGTTGAGACGTGGATGAACTGACTTGGCTCGTGATCCTTTTCCTGTGCTTTGACACAGATTGAGGCTTTTCTGCCCTTGATGCGGTTTTCTTCTGACCCATAGATTGTCAGGCGCTGGGTGGCTTTGGAAGGCTGCTGCAACCTTTTCTGCCTCCATTTTGTTTGTGCTGTTGCAGTGACCTTCACACTTCGGGAATGAAACTGTTTCTAGGAACCTGCTTTTTTAAACTGTTGCTGTAGTACTGGGTACACAGCCCTCTCCTCCCCAGCAAAGAAATAGATCCACCTCACAGATGGGGTGGCTCAGGTCTGGGCTGGTGAATTCTGCCCAGGTACAGAAAGACTGGTTGAAATGAGAAGCAAGGAGTTTGTTCAGGGGGACCTTAGACAAAGAGAACTGTTTACAGACACAAAGGAATGGCTGGAAGTGGGGCTTTTAGGGCTTTGCCAGCTCTCCTGCCCCCTCCTTTTAAAAGCTGACACTTTGGGCAGCTCAGGTGGCAGTACTACCCTGTGCGTAGGGCTGCCTAGGAGATCATGGGTGGCAGATTCCTGTTGTGAGCTTGGGGTGGATTTTGCCTGCTCAACTGAGTTTTGTCTCTGGCTATGAGATCAGAGCACCTTTTTCTAAGCCTAAAGGCAGCGTATTGCTGATGAAGCAGTATTGCATGTGTATCACCACCACTCCTTTTTGGGCTTCTGCTGAAAGGCAGCAGGTTCTGGGGAGGATGGCGTCACACAGGTGGCAACATACCTTGGGGAAGTGGAGAAAGCCAGGCATTTTTCATTTTTGGTTCAGAACAGAACAGCAGGGGGAAACCTGACTTGGCTGGAAAGTTACGTCAAAGCTAAAAACCTCACGCAGAGCAGCATGAGTGGAGTTTTTGTTTAACCTGGAATTAAAAAGACTTCCCTAGTCAAGTGGTGTAACACTTCTCCATCCCAGTCTGGGGGTGGGTTACCTGTCGGCACTCTTGCCTGTGTCAGCGCTTTGGAAATGCCCCTCGTGCCAAAAGGCAGCAGGAGTGGATACAGAGCCTGGGGCCTTCTCGGGTTTTGTCTAGGGGCAGCTGTGGGGACCGTTGGGATGGGAGCTGCAGAGGGGCTGGGGACCAGGACCGTTAGGTGAGGGCGTGTGTCACCCTCCCTTCCAGAGGAGAGGAGAGAAACCCGGGCGGTTTGACAGCCTTCCTCGGCAAAGTGGTGCTGTCACAGTTAATCGCCCTGACACCCGGCCAGATACCAACACCTCGGTGGCCACCAGTGCTCAGCGACAGACATCTGTGACATTGAGAGGGGAGCGATGCCCTTTTTTACGCCTGGCTGCCTTCCTCCTCTCTGCCCTCCCTGGCCGGATTCACCTTTAAGGGGGGAAATGGAGGCCCACAGGAGAGGAGCAGCAGACAGGCTCACTGGTCACGTTAGGAGCAGAAGGTCACCCTGTTATCTTCTCCTGCCCCGGGCCCGTATTTGCTGTCTCACCGAGAGCTCCTCTCCCAAGGGACGCGTTTCTCCCTTTGGGGCCTCTCTTGGGCCCGCCGAGCTGGAGGCGCGGCCGCCTCCCTCCCGCCTGCCCCTTCCCTCGGCCCAGAGCCCATGTCCCTCTCGGCTCCCCGGGGGACGGAGGGGAACAAACAAAAGGTCCCTGTGTGCCCGCCGGGGCGGGTGGAGGAGAGCGGCTCCGCCTCGGGGGCGCCCCCTCCTGCCGGGGCCTCCCTCCGCCTCCCGCACCGGCGGGGTGCCGGCGGCGGGCCCGGGAGTGCCCCGGGACCGCGTAACGGCTCCGTGTTGTGACTGATTTTCTGTTATCTTTGCAGTTGTCGAAGGCTGCGCCTGCCCTGGGGGATGGGGAGCGGAAACCCAATGAAGGTAAGCGCTGGGCGGCTTCCCGGTGGGCGTGGGCGGCCGGGGGCTCGGGGGATGGAGGCCCGAGCCCTGAGAGCCGCCGCCGNATATATATATATATATATATCTGTAACACGCGCGCGCACACAAAGAGCTGAGAGCAGCGAATGGTTTGCTAGGGATTCGCCACAGTTCCGTACTTAGGGATTTGTCATCTTCACCGCCCACCTCATCCTCGGCGATGCCCGGCTGGGTGGCCAGGGCTGATCCCCGAACAAAGGACGAAGCAAGAGCTCCAACTTTCCCCAGAGAGCCAGGTGGCAGGTCACCGGGGGAAAGGAGGAGACTAGGGGCAGCCCAGGCTGGTTTTCTGGAGTGGTGCCTCCTGACAGTCCCAGGTGCTGCCTCAGTCAGGGTATTGCTAAGCACTGTACAGAGTCAGGCTCGAAAAAGACATCTTTTTACTCCAGTTTGAGCTAGCACGCTTAGCAGATTCAGTAGACAGCGGTGTGAGCCAATAGGTTCTACTTAATTCATTGCTGATGGTCCAGTAGGAATGGAACCATTGCCTGGTGATGAAATGAGGTGATACCTCTGCAGCTGTTGTGATTTTGTGTCCCTCTGGCTGCCCAAAGGTCAGGCAGTGGCTGTATCCTCTGCCTTGTTGGTTTATGCCAGTAAATGCAGACCAGAAGAACAGGCACCCTCCCCCGCCATAGTCAGAGACACCTCCTGCAAGTGCTCTGTGTAGTGGAGCCCTGTGCATTGCAGGAGGCCTGCAGTCCTCAGCTTAAAAGTGAGGTAAAAGGGCTGTGGACTTTGGAGCCTTCAGGCTGAGGTGGTCATCACCTGCTTTAAGAGCATCCTGACCGTGTTTTCCCTATCCCTTCACAGCACAGCAGACCACTTGCTGCGTTGCAGAGTCTGGCAAAAGCCTTGCAGGGTCCCCGCGGGTTGTGACCTCCAGCGTTATTCCAGCTGGAGGTCAGCAGAGGGCTCTAGCAGTGTGGGTCCAGATTTGGCTTTTTGGGTGGTTTTTTTTGGGTTGCACTCTATTTCAGTTCCTGTAACTACTGATGTGACAGACTGCATGTGCATTGACAGAGCTTTGGGGAAGACTGTGTTAGGGGTAGGTGTCCCTTTTGCATGGGCACAATTTCTCATTTGCTGGTGGGCTGCTGCCTGTTGTGCTTGACCCTTGCTCCTGCTTGAAGTCAGCAGAAGAAGGTTCAGTGACTCCAGAGGGATCAAGATGGAGCCTGCTGTGAGGCTTATTTTGGTAACCAGTCTTCTGCTGTTGGCAGAGAAAGTTTAGTGTCCTCATCTGTGCCATTTGTTGTGCCTGGCTGAGGGGAAGAATCAAACAATTTAGTTCCCTCTCACAAGAAGTCTGATGGGGTGGCAGGAGAAGTTGGTCTGGCAATGTGAGCAGTGAGACTTCAGTGCTATTGCCTTGATGCTATTTCTGGTTCTGTGATGCAGATATATCTGTGAGCTAGAAATGAGGACTCTTGGCATTACCTTCCTGTCGCTACTTCTGTCCTGCTGTATGACCTTGGAGATCTTCTATTTGTACCTCAGTTTCTCCTCTGTGAAGATGAGAAGATGTTGTGCCTCTGTTCTGCAGGGGCAGTCCTTGAGTTCCCTCCACTGAAGCTCTTGAGAGCTTTAGGTGCAAGGTGTTTTTTTTTTGCCTTTGGTCATTTTGTTCTTTCTCTAAGATGCTGAGCTATGGCAGGTTTTATTTGGGATGCACTTAGTCTAGCTGGAGACTGCAATTTTAGCTTCAGTCCCTACCCTGTTGTGCTCAGGAGAGCTTTCCACATGTTTTGTGACAGGGGAAGTTGTAGAGGAGTCAGACAAACACTCTTTGTTTGTTCTACAAGAAAAGATTTTGTGGTATAAATAATGGAAACCACCAGCACTTGTGGCTGGGCTTTTATTTTTAAAAGAACAGTGTGTCTGTATTGCTGCTAAGCCATTGATGGGGAGAGAAGCAAAATGGTCATAGACTTGTTCCTTTTCTAGCCTAGCATGTTCCCACTTGACTGCTCCAAGTTTGGATTTAACCCTGCCTGCTGTGGCTGTGTCTGCCCTGAAGAGTTAATGTGGGCCCTGACTGGGTTTTAACCTTACTTACCTCTCCATTCACAGAGAAGAACCTCTGACTCAAATCTGGAGGTGTTTTGCAGGGTAAGGGTGTGGGTTTAAATGTGGGATTAACTTTTAACGTGGGTGAAAGCCCAAACTGCAGGAAGGGAGCAGGCCAAGTGGTGTTAGTCCTTCAGTGACCTTCTTGTGTTTCCTCATGGAAGACAGGCCTTCTTCTGACCCTGACACAACCAATTGAGAGGAAGCACAGACTGAATCAGCCCAGTAGAGTGTGGAATATAACTCCCAATACAAAGGAGTAGGTACAGTAGCAGGGGCAGGGCTTTGCTGTGGGGATGACTGTGCCTCAGCCGTGCAGCCCAGTTTGGATGCTAACTGTGGAGCATTGCACAGTCTCTGTGCCCCACAAAAATCAAGGCAACGTGCCTTTTTGTGGCAGGTTCTTCTGACTGGCAGCTGGAGAATGAATCTCCATTTTCCTTTCAGAGGCTGATGAGGACCTTGGAAAATCATCCTATGTTAAAGCAAAGGCAGAAACTCAGAGATGCTTTCTGGGAAGGATTTGGTCCTGTCAGATCTGCCAGATATCAAGTATAGTCATCAGGGTGCAGCCCTGAAAGTAAAGGCTCTGCAAAAGAAGTTCTGTGGCCAATATGTAGCTTGGATTCTCAGGTGTAATCCAGCTGTTTGCATAGTGCAAACATTTAGGAAGCTTGGCAGACACGAATCAGTTTCACTTCAGTTTTCTGCTGTTTCGGTTTATGTCTCCTTTATGCCCTAGTGTACTGCTGGGAGCAGGTCTGCGCAGGTAACTGCTGCTTTCCCTACCTCTTTTCTTCCCTCTTTCCCCTCAATGTGGGTCTGTGAGCATTTATATCCAGAACTATGCCTTTATAGGCAGAGTTGCCAGATCCTTTCTGCTGGCACAGTGTGAATAATCAGCAGTGCAGTTCAGCAGCTGTCATTGTGCCTGCAGAATTTCCCACGTATTAAATTGTTCAACTTGTTGGAACATAGTCGGTGGCTAAGGTCACTCCGAAGGGGAGCAGGAAGAAGGGAGGTAGCCATGGACAAGGTAGAAGGACAGGAGTCATGCTGCAGTCAGTAGAGGAGGGAAGAAGGGAAGGGACAAGGAACAGAAACGTGCTGTCTTCTAGACAATACCAACAAGCAGCCCATGCCTGCCAGGCTACATTTCCCTTTCACAAGCCACTTTCTCTTTTAATAGCTGCTCACGCTCTCTGACACTTCAAACTCCCTGGATGGAAGCTCCTCCCTTCTTGTACCCGCTCTTAGCACTGTGGCACTGTCAGCTCTGCATGACCTAGAATTAACTTTCAACAATTAACTGCAGGCTTTGAGCTCCAAGCCCTGCAGCTTTTGCATTTTTGTGGCAAAGTAACCTTTATGCCAGTTTGTCACAAGTTCAGGCCACTGTAGAAACGCTTACTGGAGACCATTTTTTTTTCCATGATGCAAGCAATTTGTTCTTATCACTCAGAGTTATCAGTCTTGGTGCTGTAGGACTCTGCATACAGTACAGGTGGATCATTATAGTGCATAACAGCATGGGGCAGGTGCTGTTTCTTTGTGCATACTCTTATCCTCTGCTCCATTTGAGACATCCTCTTTTACCTGTGTGCTGGTAAGAACTAGGAAGCCTGGAGAGCTCCAGGTGCTCAATATTTGCAGAACTGTACTAGCAGCTGGGTTTTTGTGCATGTGTATTTATCTATCCTATCTCTCATCTCTTTAAAAATCTCTCCAACCCTTGACCAAGCAGCAAAATGAAGCTTTGGCAAGAGACTGGGAAACATTGAGAAAGGCTTGTGAAATCAGTGCAGATCGCAAGCGGTTACTGTTGGCTCCATTTGTAGGGAAGGCAGGGCATAATGGCAGATCCACCCTGTTCCCCCTCCTACACTGCCTCATTGTGGTTCAGTAGCCAAGTATGTGGTCTAGTTAATCCTGGGAGTGCTGTGGGCTTGCTCTGGATCTTTCAGTGGGTGGCTTGATTCCTCATTTTGAGTGAGTGGTCAGTGTGGAGACAGGGAGGCTGTGACTTGTAGCAGGTGCTGTCGTGGTTCTGAAGCAGCCTGTTGAGGTGAATGTTCTGCATGGGCAAAAGAGGTGGCTGACAGGAAGAGAGAAGAGTTGTGGATGCATGGTTCAGAACCCTCTGCTTGTTCTCAGAAGTGTCTTTGTGCCGAGACCTGTAGAAAGGATGCTTCTGGCTTATCCCCTTGCCTTCTGAAACTGACTGGGGCATCCGCTGGCTGTTTTGAAAGGGCTTAAGAGGCAAAGTGGTGAAGGACCTTAATCAAGAGCATAGATCCTCCACAGCAGCCTCAGGTGCTTTTTGGCTAATCTAATATGCTTAGTGGCAGCATATCTGAGAGTATGGGGTATAGCAGGGAAAGGGTTTGGAGAGGAGGCACCTGTGGGATGTGTCATGGTGCCAGGGAGGCAAATAGCAAAGCTGTCTTGTCTATCTTGCCTCTGCCTTGAAGCAGCAGTAAAAGTAGACTGTCTCTTCCTCACTTGATTTGTGTGTGCGTGTAAGGCAGAGGCAAGGGACTTAGGCTTCCAAGTCCTGTGGTTCTTAGTGGAGAGCATAGAGTAGATGTGTTGCAACTGCCTGTCTCATTTTAAGGGGCAAAGCACTAGACATTCTTGAGATAAGTTTGCATTAACTTATTGCCTCCATTCCTCCTTTTAGTTATCAAATTCCTGGAAGTCTACGAGCGCAGCTTCTGCAGGACAATTGAGACCCTGGTGGACATTTTCCAGGAGTACCCTGATGAGGTGGAGTACATATTCAAGCCATCCTGTGTGCCTCTGATGAGATGTGCGGGTTGCTGCGGCGATGAGGGCCTAGAATGTGTCCCTGTGGATGTGTACAACGTCACAATGGAGGTGAGGGCCCAGCTTGCAAGTTGGCATGCTTGGCTGGAAGGAAGCAAGTCAGCCATCACAGCCACCCCAAGTCCCACCTCCCAGCTAACTCAGGAGGAAGGGCAGCATACCCCAGGGAGCTGGAGACTGTCAGATCAGGAGGGCTCACCTATCTTCTGACCTTTTTGCCCAGCATCTCACTGTACAGGGTTAAAAGATGAGTTGCCCATGTCTATTCAAGGCTAATAGAGAATCACTTTTTTGGCTGTGACCTCACTAGTGCCCAAATGCAGTAGCTAGTAATCATGCAAGGGAACATTTCTGCAAAGGAGCACTTCATGCTTAGAGAATGCAGAGGATGCATTCTGATGCTCTTATCTCTGTGGCCACAAAGAAGATACTCCTTGGGCCCTTGCTTCACTTTAACTCCACACAGCTGATGCTCTGAAGGGGGCTGAGTAGTGCAAAAGGGGAAAGCCAGTAAGTACACTTTCCTGGAGGGCATGTGAGGTCAGCCTTTAGGAGCAGAGCAGGGGATTTGGGTCATTAGCTGCAGTGGCACAGCAGGGGTGGAAAGGGGCTCTAAGAAACATCAGTGTTGCAGTGCTTCAGTGTCAAGTGGAAAAGCCTTTCTGCCTCTGGGCGTCCTCCTCCTTTGTTTATAGGCTGCTGAATTCATTCCTTGAAAGAGACAGAGATGGCCCTGATGGCTAGGGTTGGGCATATGGAGAGGATGCAAACTCTGCTTTAGAGAGCTTTGTCCTTGTCTGCTAGCCTGGATGCCAGCTTGTGTCCACGATGGTGCTGGTGCCCATTACCCTTAACTCATAGCTCCCTCACCTACTTTTGTCCCTCAGCCTCTTGAATGGCCACTCTAAATACTGCCATCACCTTTTGTTATGAATGAGAGAGATGCAGAACTAAGTGATTAACAAGAAAGCTCTTTTCCCTTGTCATGTGAGCTGTGTTCGAACTCTCGCGGAGAACCTGTCTGTGTCCTTCCGTGGTTCCCCATGCTGCTTTTCCACTTGCAGGCTCCAGGCTGGGCCAGAACAGACTAGCATGGTGTAGGTAGGGATGGTTTTCTTCCTACCATTCCTTGATGAATTACAGTTTTTGGCTGGTATGCCCGCATGCCTGTAAAGGATCAGAGGCAGAGCTCTGGGGCAAATGTGGTCCAGCCGGGTTCTGGTTTAAGAGACTGTGACAATACATGTCATGTAACTTCCCTGGAGGCACCTGGGGCTGAGGGATGGGCAATATCTGGCTCTGCAGGTCTGTTGGAAGCACACCTCACGAGATTTACTTTGTCTGTGGAGTCACTGAGAAAGTGAGATGTAAGCTGGGAAGGAATGGTGGCTTAGGGAAACGGAGTCAGAGATGAATTTGTGCGTTGGGCCTTTGTGTTAGATGGAAGCATGCTTCTACATAAGAGCAGGCTGGATGCTCCATTACTCTCTCTCTCTAGCATTGACTAGGGATGGCTCAGTAAGAACTTTGCCATGGTGTTACATCCTCTCCCATGCCTGTCTCCAAGGAAGTCCACCAGTGCTGGCACCTTGCATGCATGAGCAAACAGAGCTTTGGCACGAGTCTGGTGTTGCTGCTTGCTTGTGATCAAAGGCCTTCCCTGACTGGGAGAATGGGGTCTCAAAGCCAGCTCAAACTCTGCCATGTGCTTCCCAGGAGAGCACCTGGGGTGCAAATGCTTTGCCACGCAGTGGGCTGATTTGGAGCTGTGAATATAAAGAGTGAATGGGCAGTGACCCTCTCTGTTTCTTTCCTTCCAGATCATGAGAATTAAACCCCATCAGAGTCAGCACATAGCGCATATGAGCTTCTTACAGCACAGTAAATGTGACTGCAGGTGAGAATGGAGCAACACTGGTTCCTCTTGCAATAAACTTACTCTGAGCCTTTCCTTTTTCCTGTCATTGGGTTGGGACTATTGTCCAGAGGCTTCTGCAGTCTCCTCAGGTGGTTTGCAGTGGGATGGCTGAGCCTGGGAAAAGAAATTCTTTGCTGGCAAGGCTCCTCCATCTCTAGATTTCACAGGTGGACAGTGCTAGCCTGAGACCTGGGGTCTTTTGACACTGGCTGCCAGTGAGGTGCAGCAGGAGAACAAACACTTTGAGAAGGACCACTTAAGCTGTGCCATGGGCGTCCTGCAGTGCCAGCTCTACATGTCCTTCCCTGGACTTGGCAGGAACTGGGGATAATACTGGAAGCCTATGTGGTAAGCTTCCTTCTAATGAGACCTTTGTTCTCTCTTTCCCCACAGACCAAAGAAAGATGTCAAAAACAAACAAGAAAAGTAAGTGACAAGCCTTTCTTCTCTCTTTTGGTGGTTGGTTGGTGTTTCCTTTACCCACTGCCCCTTGCCCTTTTCTTTGGTTGGAGATACTCTGAGAAGGTGTTTTTGGAAATGGCATATGGTAGTGCATGGGGCGACACTCTGAATCCGTTCCAGGTGGGCACAGAAACCCAGATCTGACAGTCCTTCCTTCATACCCCAGACCTGGAGCTTGCATGACCCACGGCCATGGCAGTCATTCCTAATGCTTTATCCCGAGTCAGGGAAGTCCCGTCGTGTGTGTCCTACCAGAATGGATTCAAGGTGCAGCCCCCATTCTCCCTTCCCTCTTCCTGGGGTGTTTCTGGTTACTGTAAATTGCTGCCTTTCTTTATTATTAATTTTTTTCTTGCTGCTTGAGTGAATACTTGCTGGCTTCTTTCACAGCAGCTTGGGTAGGAACTCTGCTGACTACAGGGAGAGGTGGCAATAGAGGCCTGGTGGAGGCAGGACTGATACCGTGCAGGATGTGACACTGGTTTTGGTTGGGTGGGAGCCCAGGAGGGTATAAAGGGGAGTGGATGTCCTAGCTGGGTTTGGTGGAGGCTGTCATGAGAGTTCTTTTTAATCTGATGCTTTTGGTTTGGTGATGTGAAGGAGGTTAAGGCTCAACCCTCCCTTTCCTTCCTCCTCCAAGTAAAAAGGTAGCGTAAAATAGAGAAATAAGCTCTTGTCCTGCAGCAGTCACAGGGACAATCACAAAAAGTGGAACCTGAAACAGAAAGAGTGACCTCTCTGGGCAAGAGGGTCAGCTGGACTGTGCATGGCTGGGATAGTGACTCTGCCATTTAGAGGTGTGGAGTTGGAGAGGAAGTGGGGTGAATACTGGGAGATGAGGCTGAAACAGAGCCAAAGAGAGCGAACAGGAGAGTGAGAGAACTTCTTTCACCCCTTTTCTGGTGGCTGTATATTCCTAGCTGCCTTCTAGCCTCTCCTCCTGCCCCTGGAAATCTGCTCCTGGCTGTGTGCAGCCAACACTCCTCTCTGTGCAGGGCCGTGTCAGGGGCGGTCGATCTGCGTGGCTCTGTGGTTTGAAGATGTGCGAGAGTTGGGTCTGTGTGAGCTCTGGTGAGGATGGGGTGTGGGTGAGGCAGTCAGCCCCGACTGTGTTGCATTCCCTTTCCTCTTCTAACAGCACCTTGCCTGCTCTTTGCTGGTCCTGCACTCCCTGGGGAAGGAAAGGAAGGGATAAGAGAAACTGGTGTGCTTTGATTTTTGCTGAATTGAAAGCCTTGTTCTGTTGGTGCCCCTCTCCTCCCTTTAGGTTGACTTTCCTCCCCGCCCTGCCTCCCTGTGACTCCTGACACGTAGGGCAGAGGCTGGGAATGAGCTAATGCTCTGACACTCCTTCCAGTGAGAAGACTTGAACAGGGCCTAAGAAACACCTATGGTGCTTTCCCTTCTGTCCACCCATGTCCCCTTGACAGTTCCCTCACAAGGTGGGCTGCCCTAGGGAATGAGGCAGCCTTTTGCTGAACTGCCACAATGCTGGGGTTCACTTTCCTGAGGAGCCCTGGTGCTTTGCCTAGGGATTTCTCCTTGCATGTCTCTCCCTTGGGCCTGTGCTCACGTGGCTCATGGAATAGCACAGGCTCCAGCCTCCCTCCCCCCCTTGTGCTTTTATTGGCCTGTAGGCCATGGTTAGCGTCCAGGCCTGCACGTCCCAGCCCATGCCCATTCCAGCTCCTGCCCAAAGGTCAGGAGCAACTGGTGAATTTTTCAAAATGGAGTCAATGCCTTGATTCCCTCTGCTCATCTGTGTGGCAGATCTATGTGGAAGGGGAGGGAGGCAAAGGAGGAAAGATATGAAAGCTGCTTGCTAGTTACCTCCTGGGTGTCATAACTAGGTCAGGCATCCCTCTTTCTCTTTTGGTGCTCAGGATGGAGGCTGCCAGAGAGGATGTTACCAGACATCCAGGGAGGTCTCCTGGAGTCTCCTGAACCACAGTCAGGAGTGGGGTGGGTGAGCAGAGTCTTCAGGCTAGATAGTCCCCTCCCACTCAGCATTGCTGTGTAAACCAAGTCTCTCCCCTTGACTGTGGAGTGCTGATACCAAGCCCCCTTTGCTTCCATCCCAAGGCAAGATTACCAGGATTACCACCAGCCCTGTAGCAGGGGCTGTTGAAGCTTGGCTGCTCCCTCCTAGTCCTGGTGCCAGGCAGTGTGTCAGGTCAGAGTGGTTTCTGGGGTGAGCCCCTCTGCTCAGGTTGCCTCCCGTCAGTCACTGTGTGCCCACGCTTGTCACCTGGAATGGTTGCCTACGCGCACTGCAGTTGTGTGATGCTTTTCACAAAGCTTTCTGTTCCGTCCCTCTCACCCCCTGTCTCACTGCTGCTCTCTGAAGGGGGCAGGTGCCCCTCTGAGGCTCCAGCAGATCCACCTCTGCTGACAACAGCCCCACTGGAGGTGGTCTCTGCCGAGTCCCCTGGCATTGCCTTGGCTGTGTGAGTAGGCTGGTTGTGGTGCTAGCAGGAGAGCCGGCGAATGTGTGTGCAAGGTGGAGATCTGTGCTTCGGCCCTGGGCCTTGCCCTCCAGTCCTGTCTCATGTGCTTCCCCCCTCCCAGCAAGGCACATGGCTGGATTTTTTTTTTTTCCTCTTCTTCCTTGCCTTTTCTTCCGTTTTCTCTCTGTCTCTCCCTCTCTTTCCTTCTCTCTCTCTCTCTCTTTCTGTTTTTTTTTGTTTTGTTTTTCTTCCAGAAAATCAAAGCGAGGAAAGGGGAAGGGTCAAAAGAGAAAGCGCAAGAAAGGCCGGTACAAACCACCCAGCTTGTACGTTTGTGTCCTCTGCTTGTAGAGTCTCTTCCCTCCCTCTCCCCAAAGCAATCCGCCTGCTTGCTGCTCGCTCCAATCTCACCCTCCCCTCCCAGTCACTGGTGGGTTGCAGATCCTGCAGGGGCAGCATTGGTGGTGGCACCACTCTGGCACTAAGGGTGTCTCAGGAAAGGTGGCTTTAGCTTGCTTGGCTCTCTAATCATCAACGACAACCGTGTTGCTAAGGCACAAGAGTGTGGATGGATGGGCAAGTGCCCTGCACCTCTTTTCCATGCCTTGCAGTTGCAAGTCTGTCATGTGCTTTCCCCGCTCATCTTATGCCCTCACTGCTACGACGGCTGGCGACAGGCAGGCTGGCATCTGCCTTGCAAGTGTGTGTGTGTGTGTGCGCGTGTGCGTGCGTGTCTGGTGGAGTCACAGATGGAGAGCAGAGGTGGGATGGTGGGAAGCTGGAGAAGGGGTCCTGGGGAACTGGGGGCTCTCTTTCTTGTTTTCTCTTTCTGCTGGATTCGGTGGCTTCCCTTTTCCGATCTCTCTCTCTATCTCTGTCCTTTTTGCTCTGCCCCTCTCACAGTGGTTCACAGAATTCTGCATTGTTAAATCACAGCCCCTCTCTTAAGAGATTCCTAGGTGGCAAAGTTGGGATGGGGCTTACAGAGAGGAGAGCAGTGCCTGCTGTGGGGATAAGCACGTGATGCTGGAGTCCAGCTGCTTTCCAGGGAAGGAGAAACCCTATATATTTAACTGGTTTAGCTGCTGGCCTCTTTCTACTTGAATAGCCCACTTCAGAGAACTCTTTTCATTGATACATTCATAGCTGGCTGGGACCTCTCACCTTCCCATCCTTGCTTTCCCCTTCTTCCTCCCTCTGGCTTGTGCTGATGAATCCAATGCAGCATTTGTGACTACTGTGCAGAGAGCCTGGTTTCTTTCTCTTTACGCTAATGCAAGGGGGTGCTTTCCTGGGGCTGCTGGGGTGATGCTGGACAATCCATCAGCCTGCGATGCTCCAGTGGGCACCATGGGGGCTGCGGGAGGGGGCAAGGGGATTGCTTTGATGTTTAGGGTGTTGCATGTGTATTTTCTTTCTGCTGAAGCGCTGTAGCTTAGACATCTTTCCTTTTGCCTTTTTGCAGTCACTGTGAGCCTTGCTCAGAGAGGAGAAAGCACTTGTTTGTACAAGATCCCCAGACCTGTAAATGTTCCTGCAAATTCACAGACTCACGTTGCAAGTCGAGGCAGCTTGAGTTAAACGAGCGCACTTGCAGGTTTGTGTCTTGAAGGGCGAAAGAAACACACACAGAGAAAGAGAGAGAAAGGGAAGGAGAAAGAGGGGGGAGCTTGCTTCCTGCTGACTTCTGGCACCGGTGCTATATGATTGCTTCTTGTCTCAGTCCTTAGTGGGCCAGAGGGCAGAGGGGCTGAGATGAGGACAGAGTTTCCCTGTGTCAAGGGGCGGCTGTGGGTCTTGGATGTGCTATAAGGACCTGGATGGGGATGGCTTCCAGAGATGGAGCACTTGTATCTGAGGCATCCTTCTCCACAGAACAATGTAACGGAGCTCATGTTGCTGAGGGAGGGTCTGTAGCCCTCTGTACATTATCTGTATGCAACTCTGAGCATACTGTTGGACGAAGACAAATCCTTAGCTGACTAGGATTTGACCAGCCCTGTCTTCTAAGCCCTTCTTAGGTGGCTTGTGGACACTCTGCTGAGTGCAGAGCGAGGAAAGCCAGGCCAGGAGCTTCCCTCAAGACTATCCCCGTGCTCTCCTTTGCCTCTTTGGTCTTCTAAAAGCCAGGGAGAGCACCCTGTCCTCTTGCACTGGGCTCACAGTTCCCTGTCCTTGTCTCAGCCAGCATTGTGGTTTGAGGGGCTGCAGCTAGGGCTGCGAGGTAGGAAACAGCAGGATGAAGTCTGTCTGTGGGTGAAGGCAAGCAGAGGTCTGTATTGCAGCTGTGAGGTGGGAGATGCAAAGGCACCGTGTGGTCAGTGTTTGTTCAGGCATCCATGCTGTTGCATATGTCGTTTGAGTGCTACCTGTCTTGTACCATATGTGGCATAGACATCTGCAGAAACTGATTCCTGGTTCTTCCCTGAGTGCTTTGGTGAACTCAGTGGGGTCTCTTGACTCGCACCAGCAGTGTGTGCATCTCTGATGTGGGATCATCCTACCCATCCAGAGAGAGACAGAGAAATGGGTTGCTAATGAACCCTTGGCTGTGACTCTGAACTCAGATCCCTTTCACAGAGATCTAGGAGGTTCCTCCTGCCAAGAGTGTATTGCAGTGGCAGTGGCTGGGTGGGAGAGAGTAAGGGAGAGAGATCCAGGGTCCTCTGTGGCTGCATCCTGAAAGAGGAGACATCCATTTGCCTACTTGAGCTGGCTAGGTGACTAAAGCTGCTACAAGTAGCAGGTTCTTCCCTTAGGTGTGAAAATGCTTTGTGCCCAAACCAGAGAGGCACTGGCACTGACAGCATAGTGGAAACTGCTCTATGATGTACAGAGATCTGGGGTGCTGCAGTTTCAGTGGGAAAGTAATTGATGGAGGGACTAGAATAGTGCAGCTGCTGGAGTTAAACTTGTCCAGAGAACGTAACTGCTGAAGTGTGAGGCCAGAGCTAATTTTGATCTCTTTCCTCTGCTCCTGTTCCCAAGCCCCAGAATAACTTGAAATTGCCCTACAGAGTTTAAAGGGTAAGAAACTGTAACAAATAGAGAGAGAAAACAAACAATACCCCAAAGAACTCGTGATGGCAGAAGGAATTCACTAGTTACTAGTCCCTCTCTGTGGTGGAATAATTGGCATTATAGGAGGTCTTCAGAGCTGGTGCATTGGCCAGAAAGATAGGAAGGAGACATAGGACTGGGTAGTTTATTTGTTTACAGATAAAAAGCTGGTTAGGTTGAAGTTCTTCATGCCTTTTCTGGTAGAATTAGAATTGGGCCCTGCAGGGGAGGGCAAATTCTCATGTCTCTTGCTGCTTCTTCAGGCTGCTGCTGCTGCTGTTCTGTGGTGCTAACCTCCTGCTCATGGCAGCTAGTGGAATGAGAGGCACTTTTATTTTTCCCTTTCTGCCTGCATGAGGCCTTGTTGTCTGCCCTTCTTCCAACCCAAACAACAGGCTAGGTGGAGAGCTGAGGACCTTGCTGCATGCACTGCTTAGCCTTGTTTTTCCTGTGTGCTTGTGTGCGTCTGTGTGTGCACGGTGTGAGAGGGTGCAAACAAGACACTCAGCTCATCTCTGAGGAAGCATTTGGTTCTGTTCCTAAATTTACCCCTGGACCAGTATCTTTCCCCAGCCCTATCTAGGTGAGCCTGGGGAAATAGAATCCATCAACCCAAGATTCTCAGCTGTTTTGCCCCACCTGCATAGCACTTAACCCCACCAGTGACGTCATGCTGTGTCTTAACCCCATGTGCTCTTAAACACATTAGCCACCTCCCTTCCTTCCCTGCCCTCCTTGCCCCCCCACCACAACCATTAACCCATCCTCTCTTTATTTCCCTCCCTCCTTTCTCTGACAGATGTGAAAAACCAAGACGGTGAGCAGCGGAAAAGAAGGGGGGGAACAACCCTGTTTCTGGAGCCTGATTTCTCGCCTGGACAGACAAAAAACAAAACAAAACAAAAACAAACCACAAAAAAGAAAAAGCAAAACACAAAACACTAATCCAAATGAACCCTACAAATGAAGGATCGGTAGAGCACAGCACTTTCAGTACGGACGATGGACTCCGGAAGGAACATTCCCCAAGGCACCCGCCGCCCAGAATTCACCTTTTGGTTTTTGAACTCTTTTATTTTATTTTTTTTCTTTTCATGCTGCTAAATAACAGAGCCAGGAAGACTATAGAGGTGTATTTGGATGGGTTTGCCCATGCATACATATATATGTGTGTATACCTGCATATACATATATATATATGTATATATATTTTAACCACATCTATATATACATATATGTATATCTTAACCACACACACACACATATATATATATATATATAAAAAATATATATATACTGATTATTTTTTTTAACATTGCTAATGTTATTGGTGTCTTCACTGGATAATACTCGACTGCTGTGGACACAAGCGGGCTACTTGGGGCATAAGAAACAAGCTAAGACTGGACTTGAGTAGAAGCGCTGGGTGTAAACTTCTTAACTCTTAACTGACTTGTGCGGCCTCCGTTGTTTCTCTATAGAGTGTGCTGTACCACAAACCACCTTCTCCTTGCCTGGGGACAGGGAGGAGAGGTGCTGGAGAGGATGGGCAGGGAGTTCCAAAGAACGGCATCCTAGGGTGCGTTGATGGGTCAAAGGCCAAGGAAATGGCCATCTGCATGATCAAGGATTCCTCCTTCCCTCTCTTCCCCAACCTTCACCCTTCCTCGTCTCATAACCTGCCTGCCTTGCTGGGACATGAGATGTCAGTGTACATTTTGCGTTGACTTTATTCGCTCTAGAAACTTTGCCAGAGAGACACGCTGGCTTCTCTTAAGGATGGTGGGCAGCTGATGCGCACTAACTTTCCATTCAAGGAAGTGTCACAGGAGTCTAGATTTCCTGCCCTTGGTGGTTGCAAAAGGACACAAGGCCTACAGTGTGTTGAAGCAAGAATGGGGACCGGTGCGTAGCCACACAGTTGTTCAGCACTGTCTGCTTTCTTCATGCACAGAGCTGCCACTCAAGAGCATCCAAGATGCTTACGGAACATTTCTGGAAAGGGATATTAATCAAAAGTATATACACAGTAGGGGTGTGTGTATGTGGATGTGTGTGCATTTGTGTCTGTGTGTATGTATGTTTGTGTTTTTCTCTCTTTTTTATATATATATATATTTATTTTTATACATATATATATATAAAAAAATAATATATATGTATGCCAAGATTGAAGAGGGGGAAAAAAGACAGCAACTCTTGCTGCCTTCAGTTTGCATACCTAGTGTGAATGACCCTTAAGAACATCAAGGTTTTTTTTGGGGGTGGGGGGGGTGTTATTTTTTTGTTTTGTTTTTTTTTAATGATGTACTGTAAATATCAGGCCCCTTTTCCACATCTTGGGCTGGGGAATCAGAATTGAAGGCAGCCAGAATCCCTAAGCCGTGTCTGAGAATCTTGGCTCTGTGTGTATCTGCAGTACACAGTGTGGCGTATGTGAAACCCACCTTCCACACGCGTGCACACACACACACCCCCCCGCTCCCCGAAAGCGTGTTTGTACATCTCTGTGGATATCTATAATCTAGTTCTGTGATTAAAATGATTATTAATAATAATAACCAAACCAAGGTACTCAGTCTGTGTCAGAATGCTGCCAAACATCATCTGCAATCGAATTTTCAACGCCCGATGATAACGTACAACACGGAAAAGGCTTCCCAAAAGACAAGATGAGACAGTCTAAAGCCAGGCTCACAACCAGCGACTACTAACCACTAGGAACTCCCCATCCAACCCATGGCTTTCAGGAGGAGACAAAGCACACGGGTGGGTGCTCGCGGCTGCCGTGTGGAACGCTCAACGCTCTATCGTGCGCAAGACAGAGGCTTCCGATGGTGGGAGGGGGGGAAAGGGGGGCGGGGAGGGCAGAGAAAAGTGTTTTATATACTTATTTAATATCCCTTTTTAAATTAGAAATTAAACAGATAATTTAATTGAAGAGTAGGGATTTTTCAGTATTCTTTGTTAATATTTAATTTCAACTATTTATAAGCCGTACCTTTTATTTTTTTTTTTCCTCCTTTGTTTTTTGGTTTCTTTTTTTGTTTTGTTTTTTGTTTTTATTTGTACTGGTTGTGTATAGATTTAACCTTCCTGTTGTCCTGTCCCATCTCTTCCCCAATTGTTGGCAGAGTCAGTAGCATGTTATGGGCAGTTATTTAATTAATTTCTCTTAACAACCTACCCCTACACATTCCTATTGAGACAAGGGTTAGATATACATCTACATACTATATATATATTTGGCTATGTGTTTGTGTATATATATATATATGTTTATGTATATGTGTGATTCGGATTAAATAGAGGCTACGATTTTTTTTATATATGTACAAAGAAGAAGCAGGAAAAATAGAAAATTCTACATCTTGAATCTCTCTCCTTTTTAATTTTAATATTTGTTATCCTTTTATTTATTGGTGCTACTGTTTATCTGTAATAATTGCGGGGAAAAAAGATATTAACACTACATATTGTGTCTAGTGACTTTTTTCAAGATATTCCTTAGTACATATTTATTTTTAAACAAAGAAATTACAGATATATCTTAAAAAAACCAACGACAACGACAAGCAAACTTTTTTTGTATTAAAAAATTTAATTCTGACCTTGATTTCCTTTGCCTTCTCCTTCTGCCTTGCATCCTGGTTTTCTTCCGTTGTGTAACAGACCCTCCAGCGTTGTCTCTGGAGGCTACAGGGCAACAGCAACCTGGCATTTGGACTCTTGGGCCCAGGGCCTCCAAAAACACCTAGGTACCTAAAGCCTGTTGAAATGAAGGGGAGGTAGGCAGGCACCAAAACACTCGTGTGGAGCTCAGCCCGAGTTCCCTGCTCAGTGAGAAGAGGGTGGTCTGATGGACTGAAACGAGGGGGCAGGACTTCTGGGTTCCTTCCCAGCCTCTGATGCCAAGGAGTGCAGTCCCAATCCTGTCTCTCTCTTGTCAAGAGTCAAGGAGACATGATCCTAGTGGAACTTACAATCCAAGATGAAATGCTCTGAGCCTGCCCTTCACTGGTAATGGACTTGGTGTTTGCAATTGGAGCAGCATGTATGTAACCTGCTGTCAGATGATGGCTTGGATCATGGTAAACAAAGAATTGTCCAGCTCTGACCACGCTCATCGCTTCCTTAGGGGTCTTGATACCATTGCACCTTTTGTGATGTGCTTTGGGGTCTTTGGGAGGAAAAACTCTTTGGAAGTGGTGATGGTTCTTCATCAGCCACAGAGGTGAGTGTATCACGTGTCAGTCGCCTGGCCACCTTAGAGAGGAGCATACAGGGTGTTCCTGGATGTCTGCGAGGCGACGCGCTTGTGTGAATACAGACCACTGAGTTCATGGCTGCCTCAGTCCTTCTCTTGGGAAGGTAAAGGATCTGGCTTTTACTTAGGGTGAACTTAGGTAGCTCAACAGGTGGATCTACACATGCAGACTCTGCTGAGGAAGAGTGGAGGAAAGAGGACGTGTGCTTGAGGAGGCTCTGGCTTGTCTTGTTCAGTAACACCTTGTGGAGTGCGGTGGTGAGGTGGGAAGATGAGCAGGGGCAGCCTGTGGATGCTGCTGCATGAGGAACCCAAGGAGTTGCTTCCCTTGTGTTTTTGCCACCACCTTGTGCTTTGTGAGGATCTATGGACTATTTGACAGATGTCTGTGCAAGGTGACCAAGATGGCAAAGCTATCCTCAGTAGACCTGCATTGTCTCTGTGACCTGGGAAATCTTTACAAGTCATCAGATTTAAAGATTGAAACTGGCAAGTCAGCATTGCTCCTTTGGGCTGAGCTGGATGTGAAATCTTGGTGTGAGGGAACCCAGGTCTCTTGGATGGATGAGGCAGTGGGTCCCTACTGTTGGTCACAAGACGTCAAACTCTGCCTGCTGATGGTGAGCTGGGCTGGCTGCTTCCAATGCCTGGAGGAGGAGAGCATGTTGCACCACTCTCTTTTCCTGATTCTGAGGGCTCAGGACAAGTAGGACATCTGCAGAGCCAGATGACCTGGTAGGCCCCTACTCCATGAGACAGTGGCTGTGCCTGTCTGGATGGCACATTTCAGCCATGACAACTCTGCCTACTCAAAGGATTCACTTGCATGTGGCTAGAGAAAAGCTGAAGCAGCTTCCTCAAACCACTACATCAGGAACCTGCCCAAACCAGCTCTGAATGCAGTACCTGGGGCCCTGGAAGCAGTCCAGCTCCTCAACTTTTTCCTCTGGGGTGGATATAGCTGGGTTGTCACTGCTCACAAGGAGAGCAATTGCAGCTTGGTGTTGGAGGGAAGCTCAGCCTGACTGGAGAGGCTGTGTGCAAGTGAGGATCCTGCTCCTGGATGGGTCAGGACACAGGAGTGTGGCTGCTTCTCACCCTGCCCAGGGTTCACACCTAGCTCAGCTGTGCCCCATCCTGAGATGAGGCAAGGACATGTGGAATGAGGCCAGGTTTGCAGGCTGGCATTCTGATCTTGGTGTGCAACCTTTCACCTTGTGCACAAGAGCTTTCCCTCAAGGCTTCTGGTGGCCCATGTTTTGGTGGCTGGCTGATTTAAAACACCATCACCTGCAGCACCTATGTTAGAAATGCCCATAAAACTTCTGTTCTGAGTGGTACCACAGAGGACCTTGGAAGCCTGAAGGTAACCTGTTGCCTAGGCCATGTCCTCCACCATCAACCCATGGGAGCTTAGTGAGAGATGGGTAATTTTAGCCCAGACCAGAGGGTGAGTGTGTGGGCAGCCTCCCTGTGCTTGGGACACCTAAAATTTGCAGCAAATCCTGATCATCCAACAAAAGGTCTGTGAGTCCTCATCCACCCAAGCACCATGTTTGCTCCCAGTGACTTGCTTGGGGCCAGGCCAGTGTGGCTCCAGTGACACTGTGCCAGCCCACAGGCAGCTGCTGGTCCCTGCTGTGCCCTGCAGCACCTGATACCCCGCAGTGTCATGGAGTGGCTGAGCTGCTGGCCATCCCAGAGGAACCAGGCTCTCCTGCCTGCACCTCTAGCCAAGTATGCTGTATCTTGTAGGAGTTGGTGAGTTGTGACTAAGAGTGGGCAGGTGACATCACCTGCAGCAGCAGCAAAGGATGGTGTGAAAGGAATGCAAAGAGAGCCTGTCTGTGGCTTTGGGGAAAGCTTTCCCTTTGGTTTGGGGAACTGGGAGGACCCTGGGGGCTTTGCATCATGGAGGGGACAAAGATAGGTTTCCCCCTCAAATGTCAATGCCTTGATAGCTGCCTGCATCAGGAAGGGGGTCCCAAGGTGTCTCCCAGAGGTGTCCCAGCTCACTGTCTGTGTGAGGAGGTTATAGGCTTATAGAGGCTTGTTGAGCACACGCCATGCATTTACCCGTCCAAGGCTGGCTTCCCAAGGCCAAAAAAGGCTTCACATTAGGATTTCTTTCAACATGCTGCCTGAGATGCCACCTTCCAGGTGGGTGATACTGCACATTCACAGCTGAGGGAGTTAGGAAATACCTAAACTTCTGGACTACATCTGTCTGTTGTGTTATGGACCCATCATGCTGTCGCTCTCTGCTTTTACCTTGCTCTTTCAGATGCCCCAAAGGCTTCTTTGGGGGTGAAAGAAAAGCCTAATTCCACCCTAAATCCAAGAGTGCCCAAAGCATCTCCTTAAGCATCAGAGCTGCCCACTGCAACCTGCTGCAGTAGGCTTCTAGGCACCTTTAGCACCCAGGTACCTCTGCTGCCCACCCCATGATGTGCACCTCCTGGCTGAAAGTGGTGCACACAGCAGGGAGAAGGTGTGCTGCAAGCCTGATGTCAGTGTGGCAGGGGTTCAGCTAGGAGGTAACTTTGACATCTCCTTTGCCAGCTCTTCTGGAAGCTGTTGGTGTGCTCCATACTTGAAGCATGGTGAGACTCAGGCTGGGAAAGTTGTCTGGCTCTGATGAGCACCCTTCCAGGAGAAATGATGAGTGGCAATTCTTGCTGAGCACTCCCCAGGGAGGCCTGTTTAATGCTGGCCTAAAGTGGGATGCAAGTCAGGATACCTTGCTCTCAGCCTTTATGGTGGACTCTTCTCAAAGAAACCCCTTCTCTGGCTGCTAGGAGGCCAGTGCAGGTACTAAACTTTGCAAATGCATCTTGCTGTCAACCACCTCCACTTCTTCTTCTTCTTCAAGCTTAAGTTGGCTCATTCCTCCTCCAAGCCCCTTTCCTTATGTTGGACAGCTTGCCAGAATATTTAAGCCTTTTGTTGTTGGGGTTTTTTGGTGGTTTTGGTTTTGCATTCCAAGGATCTCACACCTGGGAGAAGCAGCTTGGAGACTTCTAGGCAAACCACATGTCTTCTAAGGTGTTGTTGCTCCTGGGGAATGACAAGCCAACTCCTACTGACTTTGATTTATCTCACCACTGGAATTGTGGCAAATTGGGGGTTCAACAGCACTGAATCTAATCATTTCCACCCTCCATAGGCACCATAAATTATGAGTCATAGGATCACCCTGAGTTATTTGGTGACTAATCTGAGGTCTTGAGGCTTAGGGCCAATTTCTTGCTTGCAGTGTTGGCTTGCCAGAGCTCTGTGTTGTGAACGTGCAGCACAGTCCCAGTCCACAGACAGCACCCAGGAAAAGCTGGCTGAGCTTCCGCAGGAGGTGCTGATGCCTCAGGGAGTGGCACTGCCCTCTGCACCAGTGCCCCACTGGGGTGGCTGGAAGTACAGTGCAAGAGGCTGACATTTGTGAGTCACTTTGTGGGACTGAGTGTGATCCACACCCCTGCTGAATTGTTGTGACCAGTCATGGACTCAGAGACATCCCAAGAGGGACAATTTCTGGGTGTAGGTTGTCTTGTCAACCGGTTGCAAACGTGCTGCTGTTCTGAACATGTCTATCTTTGTGCAAGTCATACCCCATAGCCTAACCTGTTGTACTGCCTAGGCTCTGTCCTGCTCTTTAGCCTCTGTTTTCTCTGCCTTAATCTCACCCTGTTGCTCTAAGTTTGCAGATGTGTCAGTAGGTGTTCCCTTCCTCTCTGACACAGACCCCTCAGATGCTTGTGGAGCCTCACTGCACCTCCTCTGTGCCTGTGTCTTGAGAAGTAACATGAACAGGTTCTTTAAAGCCCATTGAGCTCTGCCCTTGATCAGCCCTGTTCCTCATCTCTTGGCACCTTTCATGCATAACAATAATACTTATTATCCCTCAGAAGGTGTCTACTGCTGAACACACAAGTGGATCACTCCAGAACCACAGAAGAGGAAACAAGGGGCTGGCTCTGAACATATCCTCTTGTGTCTCTCTCTGGATGCATCTCTTCATGCTTACTGTTTCTCAGCCTCTTCTGGCAGTTTTGCTTTCCAGGGTGTTCCCTCCTACTGCAAAGCAGCTTTGCCCCAGATACATTAGCTTATCTTTTCCCAAGTTAAATCTCATTTTGTTTCCTGCTCATTTCTAATCTCTCTAAATCCTTTTGGAGGATTTTTCAGTTTGCACTGGAATTTGCAATCTTTTCTGCTGGAGGTGCCAGCTCAGGGACTTCATGGGGGAACCTTCTTGCAGCTGCTGAGTCAGGAGGCTGCTGTGGCTCACAGTGCTGGGGTGGGGGTGCTGGTGTCCCACAGTGTGGGCACAGGTGTGGCCCTGCATGTAGATGTGTTCAATCATCTAGTGAGCTGTATTTCTTCTCAGCATCAGATAGGAATTGCCTAGCACAGCTGGAAGAACTGTGGGATTCAGCAGGTCCTAGTCTGTAGAGCAGAGGAGAGGTCTGGGAAGTGAAGGACCTGGATTTAGTTGCCAGCTGGGCCACTGATGCTCTGCCTTCCCTCCCTGCCTTGAATTCACCATGCATAAGACAAATCCCATCTTCCTCTTTTGGGACAGATGATTAGGTGCCATTCACTGCTTGTAATTTTATTGCCAGTTTAGTAGCAGGCATCCCATCTTGCTAAAATTGTTAGGGAATCTCTGTGTGCTTTCCCCAAAAGAAAGTAAGTCATCACCCCCTCACTCTCCAGTCCCAACTGCAGTCATTTCTCCCTGTTCCTCTCCATTGTTTGAGAGAGAACTTCAACAGGTCTTTTGCTACCAAGAGTACCTCCTTCTATCTGCACTTTAGCAAGGGGACAAGAGGTACAGGGGAAACAGAGAGGCACAGCTCAGAAGGGGCTTTACTGGCTGGGAGAAGTAGGGAATAGTGCAACAGCAATGAGGGTGGAAAGTGGGGGATGTCCTGTGAGGTGGGAGGAAGAGGAGGACTAGGCTGCCTATGTTTTAGGAGTGGGGTGGGGCAGCCCTGAGATTATCTGGCAGCTCCAGGAGCAGGGAACCCTCCCAGTTATGAAACATCCTGCACTCCCATGGGCACCTCGCTTGCTGGTGTGAATTACTTTGAGTGCTGGAAAACTCCTAGTTAAGGGTAGCAGGAGTGCTTGAGCTGCCAGCTTCACCAGCAGCTGGGGAGCCTTCCCTGGGTCACAACATCACCTCCCTGTGTCATGGAGAGCCCTGCTGCAGAAAGGGTGGCAGTGAGATGCTGCATGGCTGCCTCCCTGGCTATTGACTTCCTGGAGTCTCCCCTCTCTGTGGGGTGACCATGCAGGCAAAGAGGCAGCTGCTAGAACCCAAGGTGGACAATGCTGAGAATCTTGTGCTACTTAACACCAGCACAAGAGCTAAGGTGCAAGGCCACCTGCTTTTTGCCAAACCAAAAAGCTTGCAATCCTTCACACTTGTGGAAAACCAAAATCCAATATGAATCAAGTATGCTCCAAAAGCTGGGAAGGCAAATGTCCCCAGATTGCATTACCGTTCAAGCCACTGTTGGGTTCAGCTGGGCAGGTGGTTTGCCAGTAATGACTTCCCTTCCTAGCCTTAAATCCTGCCAGTGAGTCCCCTCTGGCACACTTCAGTCTCTGCTCTCCAGGCTCTTGCCATATTCCACCCTATTGTTAATCTGGTACCCAAATGCTGACATTGTCAATCTCAGACCTGTCCTAAGCCTGGAAGCTGATTGTGTGGTTTTAATTCACTTCAGTGAATTAAAGCTTTTGGGTTATAGATACACACAAACTCCAGGCATCTAAGCAGAGGTATCCACAGAAACTGCTAAATATCTTTTTCCAGAAGAGACCTTCAAGACCAGCTTGGGGAACAGGTGAAGTTTTGACTGACTTCTGCCAGGATACATCACCTTGCACCTATCCAAGGGTCATTTCATAGGGCTGTTGTGCTGACTCACTCCAAAGTATCTTTACATCCCTTTCAGGTGCCTCAGACATCTGAGCACCATGAGCCAAAATCATTAGCTCCTCATCCTCAATGTGCTGGGATCACTCAGCAGCAGCCAGAGCACTGGCATCCTGTGGCTTCCTCACTGGAGGCTCTGCTCCATGCAGTGAGTTTTCACTTTCTTTAATCACATCACCAAGTTTTAATGCCCAGCAAGAACTTTGACCCTTATCCAGGGATTAGTTGTTATCCTTAAGAGCTTTCTGTGGCAAGCCTTATAAAAGAACTCCAGCTTTGGAGAATGGGGGCAAATCATGTCCACTGGGTTAATTTTCTTTATTAGCTAACTACCTCAGTTTTCTGCCCTCAGCCCTCAGATATTGTCTCCTCGCTCCAGGAGAAAGGCAGTTCCCATCAGTTCACAGGAAGTTCACTGCTGCCTTCCTTGTTCCTACCAAGCCACCCTCAGCAAGAAGGGGAAATCTTGACCTTGGTGAAATTAAGGGGAAAAACATTGTGTTCCCTCCCCAGGCTGTTTCACATCCCATGGCAAAATTAGGCAGCGATGGAGGTCTGCCAGACCCTATAAGGAGGCCAGATGTATTAAATAGGGAGTGGAGAGGCAGCTGGGGTTATGCAGGGGTAGCAAAATCCATTCAGCTGTTTAGCAAGTTGTCTTTATGAAAAGAAATATAGGCATTTCTGTCTCTCCTTGTGTCTCCATCACAGCTTCTTTCAAGTATAATCGTGTTTACTGAGCAGGATTTTAGTAAGGCATCAGATGAGGAATTTTCTTCTGGTTATTGACTATTATTTTTCATGTGTGTGCAAGGTAGTCAGATAAGGGAAAACCAGGAGCACAGTGTGTTTTGTTCTAAGTAATTAGAGGCAGGATTCACAGGTATATTCTGGCTGCTTTCAGCCTTTCCCGTGACAGAAAGCAGCTGCACACCCAGCATTAGCCAATCTGCTAATAGGCTGTGTCACAAGACACAGCATCACCACGTCTCACAAAGCAACTGCATTGTCCTCTCTAAGCTTATTGTGTGAAATATCACGAGAACACCACCAAACTGTGTCCTGCAGACTGTTCCAGACTAAACATCCATGGCCTGGGCTCCCTGACCTGGTTTGGGGTCCTTGAGGGAGGAGAGGACCTTGCTTTTGCTGCGCTGGGAGCACAGGAGCTCTGCACGCTCCTTTGCCATCTCCCCACAGCCTCTGGTGCATACAAAGGCTCCTCGTTTTCCTGGTCAGATGCTAAGTACATGGAACATGTTCCTGATAAAAACTGGTCTCTGAACCAGGTCCTTGGCTCTCCCAGCCCAGGTGGTGAAGCAGACCAAGCCCTGCACCAGAAAACAGTGAATCCTTTGAGTCCAGGGTGCTAGCTAGCACTGGATGACTGGTCTCTAACTGAGGGTGAGGGGATGTGGGTAAGGATGGAAGGCAGGGTAAGGATGGGAAACCTGCTTGCAGGCTATTGCAGAGAACAGAGTTTTGAGTAGCATCTTTTAGCCAAGATGAACCAAAGCTTCAGCCTCTGTGGATAATTTTTTTGCCAAAGCCTGTGTTTTTGCTTGGTGTAAAAGAAATTGGCTAAAAGCTATGAGGTCGTGCAGTACAGGTTACCCTGTAACTTAGTGCTGTGCCACAGCTGAGAGTCCTGGATCCTTTTCCCTGCCCTGTGCCTTGCTTGCTAATTAGGATGGTGTCAATCACTCTTCTGGTCTGTGCCTCAGTTTCCTCATCTGTTAGTGGTGATAACAGTACAGTGGTGATAGCTGAGCTACCCTGAGGGACGATTTGTAAGAGAACTAATGGGGAGGAGTTAAAGAAGAATTAATTGGTAGCCTCTGTCAAGTGCTCAGAGATTCCACGATAGCAGGCAGTGAGTGGCAAGCCAGAGATTTTGTGTGCTGCATAAAGTACAGCTTTTGCCTACAGAGCAGCTTGTCTCTCAGTCTTTGCTCCTCCTTTTTGGTGAAAAGGCTTCCCTTTTCTCCAAGGGAAAGTCACACCTTGATTAAGACAAGCACTTATCAGCTATGTAATGTTATTTCCAGGTGTGCAGCAGTCTGTGTGGTGATTCCCGGCTGCAACTGTCTTCCCTTGAAGCAATATGTAAAGACAATCCAGGGGGAACTTTTGCTGGGAGACCCCCACATGTTGCATGTAATGACAGGGAAGAGAGAAGGTTCTAGGAGAGACACAGCCAAGTGGGATGTTGCTTGTAGCATTCTGGGGCTGTAGTGTTTTAACCATAAACTGGAAAAAGCTAGGGAGCATGGCTTTGAAGGAGGGAAACCTGGAGAGGGCAAAGCACCACACAAAGTCTGCTGTGAGGGTAAGATGAAGGACTGGAAAAGTCTGCCAAAAGTTGGAATTGGTCTCTGTTTCCATGGTGCAAACTGTGAGTCTGGGCTATGACAACACCTTACCAGGTTTCAAGTTATTTTCAAGTCACTGAAGCCCTGCTCCTCTTCCAGGAGTGTTTCAGAGTTCTCCAGTGAAGTCAGATGCAAAGATGTCTGTAGAACTCCCAGTGAAGTGCCCTACTTCATCACTTCTTCTGGATTACTAAGAAATAGTTGCCAGATCTGTGGAAACCTCTGGAACTTAGGCAGAACATCACCCTTGGTACTGTTTTTCAGCTCTCTGCCCCTCAGTATCCTTTTCTGTGAAGCAGGGATATTAAAACCAATATCCTCCTAAAGAGCAGCTTGATGCCCAGAGGCTGGCAGGGACCATGGGGGCAGGAACAAGGCTCAAGGGCAGAGCTAGGGTCACATGTACATCTGAGTGAGACTCCAGAAGACCAGGACTCTTTGTGGATCAAGGATGGTGCCTCCAGTGCAGCTGAGTGGAGGTGATGGGAAGAAAAGTGGCTGCTCAGCTCTGGTATATGTCTGCTCTGCACCTGTTTGCCCAAGCTGTGCTGTGTGCTACATGGCTCACTCCAGAGAGCCAGGGTACCCCATGCCATGGGGACTACTTTGCACTTCAGGTCTTGTAACCATCTCTGCTTGTAACACCCCTGCCTGGGCATAGCAGGTCCCCAGGGCAGCCAGGTACCCAACTCACCTTCCATCCCTGTGGCTTCTTCTTCCAAAGATGGAACCTCTCTCCCCTGAGAATGAAGCAATGTGGCAGCACTCTCAGACCTTGGCTTGTAACAGCAGTAACCTCCGAGCTGCTGACTGTTGCTCAGCAATAAACACCACTTGTGCTATTAATAAACACTATCTATCAGCCTTGGTATTTTTAATGCCAGGACACTGTGCCCTGGCATGCAGAGCTACTCAGAGACTGAAGGCTGGATTCAGAGACGAGTCTTAACTGGCATAAGGCACTGCATCGTGCAGCCCTGCAGCCTGTGCCTGCTGCAAGGTGGAAGGTCTCTGCTCTCCTTGGTATATCAGGCAGGATCCAAGTTCCTCCCCACAAGGGATTTCCTCTCCTGCCCGTTGCAATCCCAAGGCACTGAGACTCAGAGACAGGCTCTACCTGCTCTCATTGCCTGGGATAGATCTAAGAGGATCTCTGAACCTGTGTGAGTCAGTGAAAATACTTCAGCTTTTTCCCAGTGGTGTGCTGCTGCATTTAGCTGGATCAGCAAGGGAATGCTGCCTGATTACACAGTGTCTTTGGACTCACAGTCGGGGTGTAGGAGGTTTCAAGCTTCAGACCAGCTTGAGAGGTGCTCCCCTGCCCACAGAGGTCATCAAGAAAGTCCTGGTAGGATTGATGCCTCTGAACAGGGTGCCTGGATCCTGTCCTTCACATGCAACTCCTCTGCAAGCAGCCTGGAAGAAAAATAGGATGGGAAACCAAAATGAAGCTTGTGTGGGGACTGGTCATGTTGTATTGAAGCTCCTGGCCTCTTCCACCTGTCTAGGGTATGAGCCATCCCTGCATGGTCTGTTCTCTGCTGGGGTTAGTCTATGCCCAGGCAGGGCTGAAAGGGGCTGGTGTGAAGCTGTGAGGCAGTCTGCATGGGAAAGGGTCCCGGGCAGTGGGAAAGAGCTGGTTTCACCTGCAGCCTCAGCTTTTTGGCCCTGGAAGAGCAGCTGGGACGGTGGGTGGGTGGCTCCTCCTGTGCTCAGGGGCAGGGAGTGGGGCTGTGGGCGCTGGCTAGCTAGGGTGGGGTGTGAGTGATGTCAGAGAGGAACAGCACAGCCCTGGCCCTGGCTGCTGCTGCTGCTGGGGTGCACGCTGGGCTGGCTGGGGCTGCAGCCTGGGGGGGTGCTTCAGCTTTTTGCTGCTGTGAGCACGGCAATGGAGGCTGCAGAGGGTTTTGGAGGGGCGTGGGGGAGGGATGGCCAAGCAAACAGTGAGCTGGCCGAGCAAACAGCTGCCAAAGTGGAACAATCGGGGCCCGTCCTGGTAAAGCTCAGCAAATACTGTGCTAAACCTGCTGCTGGCAGTGGTGCTTGCCCTAGTCATCAGGTATAGCACTATCAGAGGGCAGATACAGAGCAACCTGAGGAGGCTGGGAGAGGTTGTGCAAGAGAAAGCTCTGGCCAGCATGACTCAACACTCATTACCAGTGGCACACCTACAAGAAGCCCATTAAAACTGAAAGGAAGAAGCTCAAGCACCTTATTTCTTCTCTGTGCTGTAAACCGTGTGCACAACTCAGTGTCTGAGGTGATGGTGGAAGAGAGAGAAGTGCTGTGTGTCATAATCTCTGGCTCTTGGAGCTGCACAGCATTTCTGGAGAATTAGTTCCTGGCCTGAAGAGCTTCCAGCATCCCTGGAAGCAAGTAATTATAATGGAGTGCACATGGCCAGGGGAAGGGGAAGTGGGAGAACAAAGTAACAGAAATAATTCCTTACCCCTTTAAAGTGAATTTAATTTGCTTCAACCCCCTTTAAATTCCACACAAGCCTGGCCTCAGTATCTGTGTCTCTCTGCTTCTGCCCCTCTTTCCTGCCCCATGGCCCCCACCAGCCCAGCCTAGACCTCCAATAGCTCCCACCAGCCTGATGGGCTTGTCAGTGGTATGACACAAAGCTCATTTGTCAGCCACTGCCTTGGACCCCAGTTTCTTCAGAGCCATCCACTCTGGTGCCTGCAACCTCTTAGAAGGGCAGGAGTAGGCAAAGAACGGCACTGTCTTTGTGTACAGCCCCGAGCTAGACTGACAGTGTCCATGGCACAGGTGTAGATCTGCATCTGGGAGATGCTCTCAGCTTTTAGGGTGTAGCTGTGCTCTCTGAACACCATCCATCTGCCAACTTTCCCTTACCTGCTGGCTGATTTCTTGGGCAAGCCCTTGAAGAAAGCACCAAACTAGAGAGAGAGAGGAGACTTCTATGTGTCTAGATATAAATACCTTGAGGATCCTGGGGTGTGCAGAGGGAAGACATGGGCAGAAAGCATGTCTCCAGCACACCTTCCTGGCATTGGTGTCCCTTGCTGGTACATCACTGTGAGAATGGCTTCATTTTTATGCTCCCATTCAAGACACTGAAATATAGGTTTACCCTGAAGTGCTTAGGATATAGTTCTAGGGCTAACCTTGGAGAAAAACTCCCTTAAGTCACTTCTCCATCAGTGTTTTACAAGGAGATAGCTAAAACCAGTCACCCCTCGGGTATGTCTGCATTGCATTCCAGAGGTGAGATTGCAGCTTGGTAAACATATCCTAACAAGCTTGGGTTTAATCTGGGTTTTAACCTAGTTTTCTGTCTGTTAGCATGGGTACCAGCAGTGGTGTGTCACCAGGATGTTTGCACTGCAGACCCCTCCTAGCCCAAGCTTGGCTGTCTGCTGCTTCTCATACTGTCCCATTAGTCCACAGCCAGTTTAAGCTGGCTCAAGGATGTCTCCCCAAGCCATCCTCATGATTTTGGACTGCTGTTTGGGCACTTCACATCACTGTCCAACTCCCACCACATCCTCCAGCCCAGAGCCGCTATGAGTGCTCCTTTTTTGCCCTGCTGTTCCCAATACATGTCTGAGTTCTTGAGCTTGATGGTTTGGTCTTTAGGAGAGGTCTTCTCTCACAAACACCATCCTAGGCCCACTGTCTTTTATCTGATTCAGATTAGGTTTCTTTCTGCTTTTCTTTTGCCTCTGTTGACACACAGAAGGGTGATACCCCCAGAGGGGAGGGTCCGGACGTGCTCCAAATGATGTCAACTTTGATTTATTATTGTTTAATATCATGTTTCTTACTGTTGCCATTGCATAGAGATAGCTCAGTTTGGGAAATGTTGCTCTTCTTTGGACAGGACAGATGGACTGAAAATCATTTTTTTCCTTACATGTCCAAAGCAGGCTGCTCTGTCATCAGAGCTTTGCAAGATCTTTCCTCACTAGAAGTAGCAGGGGAGAAAATGGGGGTAAGGGGGAGAGCAAGAGAGGAATGAATGTGCTCTACCACAGCTTCTCAGTCTCTCTCCTCATCTCCCCTTCATTGAGCCTCCTTCCACTTCTGCCAGCTTCCCAGTGGTCTAATTCAGAGCTGTGCCTGGGATGGAGCCAGTGCCAGACACTGCAGGAAAGAGGGGCAGGAAATGTGGCTGCAGGTAATTATGAACCAACCTGCTCTGATGTGTCCTTTTGTCTTAATCCTTGTCAGTCAAGGCTGGCTTCTATCCTAGAGCAAGAGGGCTTAGATCTCTTACATTTTTATTCTACCTCATGTAGCTCTGGATGTTCTTTTTTATCCATTGAAACATCTGATCCTTTCGTGCTTCCTGTAAAGCTTTTGGCCTCCCTGATGGCAATGATTTCCATGTGTGCTCTCCCTCAGATCATTTCCAGGCTCCTTTTGGTGAGTGTGTGGGTTTGTGGGGATCTGAACTCCTGTTTTGTGAATGAGCTCAAGGGCTTGCTGGGAAGACTTCTTGAGCTCTTCCTGCCTCACAAGCTCCACAAAGCTCAGCTCCCTGTGCTGCAGTCATCAGGACTGTGTGGGTCGTGGTGAGTGTAGATCAGTCCTGTCATGCTTCTTGCCAGGGTCACAAGCCAAGCTGTTGGGCTGTTCAGAGCAGGGAAAAGAAGACTCCAGGCAGGTGGAGAGGAAGGGCAGATGCCCAGAACCCACATGCTCAAGCCAGTTCCTGTTTCAATCTTAGCAGCAATGCTACCTGACACACACTTTACTCCTTGTATATCAGATGAAGCACAGTACACTTGTTGTTGTTTGTACTTTTAGCATGCAGTTCTCAAATGCATAGACCTATATCTTCTCAAAATGTTCACTTACTTTGTTTGGCCTGAATCCTGGAGGACATAGCTGTGGGTTTCTGAATATTTAGGGCAAATGTGTTATTTATAAGCCATATCAGAAACATCCTGAGCATGTGGATTTTTAGTGAGGAGAGTCTGGGTTTGGTATGCATGCACACCTCATGCTGTCTGTGGTGACTGCATCTGAGGTCAGCAATGTCTTTAGCTGCACTAGTGTGGTGATATTCTCTTCTTAATGTCCTCAAATCTACTGGCAAATAGCAATGAAATAATAAGGTGGGTAGTGAAGTACTGAGGGAGACCTTGTGTGCTTTTGGATCCCTTGAAGCACCCCCATTTAAACTCCTAGCAGCCAACATATCCCTCCTCTCTGCTCTCCTTAGGTCCCCAACAGAACCTTCCCCCTTTTCTTCTGAGATTCTTCTTTCTTCCTTGGCATAGCACCCCAATCTGCAACCACCTCCTCAGGGAGGAGACAGAGAATTGAGCCTCCACCTCCGACTACAGCTCTGTCCACCCCTTCCTCAAGGTGTCTAAAGGGAGCTCATCTCCTTGCCCATGGCATCCACCCTCAGCAGCTTTTCCTCCAGAATGCACTACCCCTGCAGCACAACTGCCCATCATTTAGCTGAGAACCAGAGTGGCTCCTGAGGCCCAAGTTTTCCATCTCCTGCAGGAGCTATTAGGCTGCTCCCAGGCTGTCCTCAGTAGGCTGATGTTATCTCCACCATGACGCAGGCAAGCAGCCCTAAGTCCTTGTAATAACCATGCCAGGGTCACTGTCTCCCCACAGCTTGTGTGCCTCTACCTGTGAGATAGGCTGAACTCCAGAACACTTCCAGCTACCTTTGGCCAACCAGCAAAGCCTTTCTTTTAGAAGCACCAAAGCTTGAGAAAGTTCTGTGCTTGAGGCAAGCCCTGAAGGGTTTTTACCACCCAAAATTTGCTTGGTTTTTCCAGGCCAGGGAGCCAGTCCAGCTGAAGAGTTGTTCTCTAGGGGAGAACTTTGGCTTTCCAACCAAACCACAGAAGGTCTGAAGTTTTGCTGCCCACTAACTGGGACAAGATAAAAGTTTGCGTCAGGGCTGCCTGCTCCTGCTGACACCATCATATCCAGAGAGGCTGCTCTGCTTGGGTGTTAACTGAGTCTAGGAGACCTCCCAGCCATGTAACTGCATGGGGAGAGATGATCTCTACCCTGAAAAGCTTTTACCTAACTAGACAAAGACAGATAGGGAAGGAGGCAGAAAGAAGGAAGTGGCAAAATGACTTGCCCAGGGCCACGTGTCGGGTGAGTCGTAGGAGCAGGACATGAAGCCAGGTCTCGTGATGCATGCACTGACTACAGGTACATTTCACCTCCACGGCAGGGCTTTGGCACAGAGTGGTACCTGCCCCACCCCAGGGCCAGGCACTCTCCAGCCCACACTTTTCCTTCACCCACAGGCTGCAGGAGAATATTTTCTTCTTCTGGCAATGACCACTGGCCTGGCTGGGGACATGTGTGGGAATATGGGGAGGTGAGCACTAGCCTGTTGGCAGAGCCTGAGAGCAGATGGAGGGTTTGGGGCACTGTCTGCAGTGGGTGGTGACACCTGGTCAAATAAGAGGCATGTTGTTCTGGAGCTAGAGGCAGACAGGTGTTGTGGCTGATGCTGGTGATAAATGTGCAGCCACAAGAGTGATGGGGTGAGTCATGCTCGTGCCCTGTGGATGGGTTCCTTGCCCACAGACACCATAGCATCGACCACTAGTCCTGAGGACACCTCTCTAAGGCTGTGGTGTCTGCTGCTGCATCAGTTACTGGAGAGAGAAGACCATGGCTCAGGCACTGTACAGGGCACTGGTCCCATTGTGGTCTGTCCATGACTAATGTAGAATTTGCCATGGGGCAAAGGGGTCTGACTGGCACCAAACCCACCCCCTCGAGACCTGCCTTGCCTTGAGGGTGCCTCCAGAGCAAAATTAAACCACACCACCTACAGTTCTCTGTATGCTCCAGGACACATTCTTGTAGGTCAGTGAGACCTCTCAGCCCTGTCCTGTTGTCACACTGACCAAGGCTCTCATCCATGTTGTCCAGTTTTGCTGCAGACCTGAGGGGTTTGAGTGACAGGAGACACAAAGACACCAGGCCAGGCCATGACCCTTCTTGCTGAGCTGTTTTATTCCTCTATTCATGATTATTTGAGGTACATCAGGATCTTTAGTTATACTTCCTAGCAAAACACTTTCTATCTTATGGTGATTGCAAGTTCTTTAAACAGCAAACCAAGGTCTTGCAAAGGAGGGGAAGGGCATGAGTGAAAGAAAATGGCCTTGAACTGTGAGACACTGAGTGGAAGAAAGATCCTTATTTCAGCTGTTTCAGCAGAGTTTCTTCTAGATACCAGCAACCACTTGGGATCTGCTTGCCATTCCCCCAAAGAGGTAGGTTAGCAATGATGTTCTTCCAGTGAACTTGAAGGACCATGGCTGCTGGGCTTCAGGTTCAGCCTGGCCTGAAAGCCATTTCAGTGCATGCATGCTCACACATTATGGCCTACAGGATTACCTTAGTAGAACTCTCTTTGCCTCATTCAGCTCTTTCTGATGTTGGGGATCACCTGGCATTTTGCTTACAGGGTTTTTTGTTCATTGAGGAGAGTCAGCTGGGGCCAGCAATGAGGTGGTTCACATTTCTCCCTGATTAGATGAGCTGGTCCCATGCAATTAAGCAGCTTAGCTCAAGGCAAGAGAAACCATTATCACTGGGCTCCTCTCCTCTGCTTGAACTCTGTTATTCAAGCTAAAAATGTCAGAGAGAGAAAAGATTTCCTTCTCTCTTTGGCGTCTTCCTGGCGCTGGTTGAGTGGCAGGTGCATATCTGAGATACCTCTATGTGCACCTATCTGATCACCCTCTCTCCCCACTTCAGGCTGTCTCATTGGAGGGGAGATGGGAATCAATCTCATGAGGGAGCAAGAACACCTGGCTGGGTGTTACTCTCAGCCCTCCTTGGGGAAAAACCTTTTGGTTTGGCAACCTTCCTACCTCTCAAGGAGACAGCTTATCTTGGCTGCTGAAGGCTCCGTGCAAAACTCTCCACCTGCCCCTTAGGACACAGCAAGGGTTGAGAAGAAGTTGGCCTCTGAGTGTTTCTGTGCTTCTCCATCCTTCTCCACCATATCTGCACTGGGTTGAAGCAGAGGAGAGGGCATTGCCTGGGGAAGGTATGGAAAACTACTTTTGGAGTCATCCTGTGGCTTTTTATCTGAGCCTGATCTTGGCATGTCCTGCAGGGTCAGGAGGGGGTTTGTGGATAAGCATAAACATTGCAAGGATGATTCTCTTCTGGTTCTGAATGTTCATGCTGCAGTCCCACTCCCCTTTATCTGGGCAAAAATGAGGAACATGCAGAGAAAAACACACACACATCACATGGATGTACACTGTGAAGTGACCCTGCAGGAGGTGTTGGTGTGTATCATAGCAGCTGCAACATGTGCTCCTGTCGAGGGTTAGGGCTAGAGAAGAGGACAGCAAAACTTGAGAGCCAGGGAGTGGAGGGCAGAGTCTGAACCCTGGCAGAAAAGAGCAGGGAGATCAGTGGAGGTAAACTAATCTATCTTGTACTGGATGCTGAAGCACATAACCTCCAACAACACAAACTCCTGTGGACATAAGTGAACTGTGCAGAGACACCTTTCTGTTTCTTTCAGGAGATGCAAGTCTCATACTGTCCCCCTAATGGGGAGAAGATCCAAATGAACTACTTTGGCTCCAAGGTGAGCAGCCATGCAGGATTAGGTAGGAATATGGGCTTTTATCCTTACTAAGCACCTCTGATTAAAATAGAAGATCTCAGCTCCTTTCCTTGAAGAGATTGCATGGGATTTAAGACCAAAATCAGCATTAGAATTTGCTGTCAAATGGGAAGAGCTCCTCTGGTGGGCTAGATAACATCTACAGGAGCAAAGGACCACCACAAGCCTTCCCACTTTCTGTCTTACACATGAGGGCACTTCTTCAAAGGTGCTTTCTCTGGTTATGATACCTGGTGAGCAAAATAAACCACTTGCATTAGTTGTGTGCTTCTGCCTGTGGGAGAGGAATGAGGAAAGAAGGAGTCCCCAAAGGCAGATGTTATTCAGGCTGCCTCAGCTGCTACTGAGAAGTCTTCAGATTTTACCATACTATGTTCACTTAAGGAAGGGAGCACCTCCAGGTTTGTGCTACTGTGGGCTGGGGCTATGGCTGACATTGTGGAGTCTGACATTTGGGTAAGAGTCAGCAAAGCATCAGAAGTGGGAGAAATGTCTGGTCCTATAAAAATGACACATGGATGGGGGTAGAGAAATGAGAGTCTATTCTTGTGAAGTGGTATCAGGAGAGGGCTTCCTTTGCCACTTCAGCAGGTGGTACCTCACCCTGGATGGCAAGGATGGGCTCATTTCTGAAGCTGTTCATCACTGTGTTCCTGCAGACACAAATATTCCCCTCAATGCTTTTACAACACAAGAGGAAAGTGACTTCATGGCATTCCTTTTCTGACTGTTTCTTTGGCATGTTCTTTCTAAACATAGATCTAAAAATCAGAAAGCACCAGGAGAATTATGGGTTTCTACACCCTATTGTGCCTTATAATAATTATAATTATTGTAAATAGGGCCCAGACACTGTAATTTTCTGCTCTCCATTGGGTCTTTCTTTTTCATTTTCTTCTTCTTTTTATGACTGTTTTCTAAGAAAGTTTTCATGTGTCACCTTGTAGATGGGAAATGGCAGAGTCAGCTCTTAAAATAAAAGGAGAGGAGTGGCTTAGGGGGATGGAGAGACAGATGAGAAGAGAGTGAGGAGAGAGAAATGTCATACAGTCTAGGATGAGTGCACCAGTGGGGACAACCAGGAGACCTGGTGCTATACCTACTCTAATGCTGATCTACTGTGTGATTACAGGCTCCATCTTTGTACCTATTTTTGGCTGGGGGGAGCCAAATGTCTGGTTAAAGTTATTGGAAGAAGATATGGCATGGATATTTGAATAGGAGGAGGTTTTGTGGCATCATTCAGGTACAGTCAGGAAAACCTGGCTTACACTATGGATAGGTGCATGCTGTAATATAGACTCTGATCCTGTACCCTACCATGCCCCAGAGCAGACATGTGGCTGTGATGTGTCCTCCTGCCCAGGCAACTTGACCTTGTTCTTGTGGACATTAAAGCATGAGGTAGACTGAGAATCAACTATATCTAGCTTTTGTCCCACCAAGAAATTAGAATGTGGCCACATTATGGACTTAGGTAAAGTGGAAAACACTCCAACACCTCAGAGAATAGAGAGGTAATGCCTGTGGGACCTTTCCACAGGAGTGATAAGAAAAGGAAAGATGCAGTTAACAGCATCAGGGGAAGTAAAAGACAAAATATCCAGATATGCTGAAGTCAGGCAAGAGAGTTTATATGGAATTCAGACTGAATTTCAATAATTAGAAAGAGAATGGAATAAGGCAGGTTAAGGGTGGACAGATCTGGTAAAAGATGTTGGGGATATAGTGTGAATGATAGTGGAAAACCAGAAAAAGCCATCTATGTGATGTAGAGAACTGGAAAGCAGAAGATAGGCAAAGGAGAGCTCACCTGGAATGAGAAAGTACTGGTTTTAATTAAGGAACTGAGCTGAAACATCATCACCAGAAACCCAGCAGAATTCCAGATTGGACTGCAATCAATTTAGCCAACTTTTGCCCAAAGAGGATAGTTGAGTAATCTCTCATTGAGAACTTGATCTTCTTCCTGCCTCAGGAGTCTCCCCTGGAGAGGTACAAAGCAAACCAAAGAGCAGAAAGCTGCTCTCCACCACATGACCATTGGAACCTTGGGTTTATATAATTTTAAAGCAAAGGGAGGAGTCTTACTGTGGGACTTTCTACAAGTCTAGGGTTTACTCTGTGGACCAGGGGCTTGAGAGATGCAGTTATTATTCTGCCAATGAAAAGAATAATTTAGAGATTGCAGCTGGTGATGAGAGTCAGGATTTTGGCTGCTGGTTCCAGGCTTAGGGGGTGACTGTCTGCAGCCTGGAAGTGAAAAGCTGTTGCTTTTGACTTGCTAATATAACTCTGTTGTAATAAAAACTTGTGCACTTGTTTCTGTTGTTTGTTTGGTTGTTTTTTTTTTTTAGTGGGTCTAACACTCAGATGTTACTTCATGCCCAGCAAGAAGATGGAGTTTGCTGATATGTTACCCACCACACTTCACTGCAAGATTGCTAGAGGGTACCAGTGTGTCACCTGTGCACCCTGGGTGGTGCTTTGCAAGACTCAACATGGACCATGAGCTCCAGGGCTACATATGGTACTGAGAGGACTCAAAAAGGGAAGAGAATGAGGATCTCCAGAGTAGGCAGCTGGCAGTTTAATTTCAGCATGGGTAGGTACAAGGTAATGCAACATGAAAGATTAATTTAAACTACTTATGTCACATAAAAGACCCTTAAACAATTATTTCTTATTCAGGAAAACATTAAGGTCCCTTTCAAGCTACTTGAGCACTAGTGATCACAATAGGTAGCTGGCACTGAAAAGGTTGTTTTACACCTTCTTATGAATTGAAATTATGTCTGCAGTTGAAAAGATGTGCTCAGATTTTGTCACTTCTCTGAAATAGGAGGTATTAGCAGAAATAGAAGGTATCCAAAGATAGATGATGAACATTATTAGAAGACCTAGAAAGATTTCACAAAGAAAAGATTAGGACCATCAATTTAGTGAGAGGGATGTGACATGGGAATGAAAAGAACAATGGCAGGGAGAAGGCACATGAGGCCCCACTATTTATCCTTTATTGAAAGACAAGAAGGAGAGAGATAAAGCTCATCACTTAAAATACTGCACCTGAAATACTAATAAAGGTGTCACAAGAAATGTAACCTGTGGAATCCACTGTTTAAAAATACAAGTGGGGTCAAGAGCTTGGGAAGACCTGACTCTCCCATTTTCCATAAAAGAACAATCAAAATATCATCCAGCCCTGCAGCAGCTGGGATAAAATCCTGCATGGGATATAAATCTTCATCTTGCACCACCATAATTGCTGAGAGCTAAGTGAGGAAGCTTATTGCATAACTGCCCACTCTTTTACTAGGGTTTTACTACCTCCAATGAAGCCTGTGGTGCTGGCTGCTAACAGAGGTGGGCATCTTCCCTTCTCATCCCTCCCCTCTCCATGCTCACCCTTTCATCTGGAGAGGTTCTTTAGCTGTGCCAGGGACCTCTGCAGTAGGGAAGGGGACAAACCACCCTCCCTGGTGCTGTCAGTAGCAAAGGCTGTATTTGGTGTACATGGTGGTGTTCTGGTGAGCTGACTGCAAGGGGATGTGCCTCTGGCCTTGGGAGATGGGGAAGCTGGTGGGAATTCATCCAGTTCCATGCAGGAGCAAACTCCAGAGGTAGGAGTCAGCAGCAGAGAAGATGCCCATGTGCTGCAGATGCCTTCCCAGCAAGACAGGTACATTTGGGTGAATCACTGCTGGATCAGAAAGCATGAAGCAATTCCCTTAGGCAGCTGGTAGCCAGACTGTGAATTGCTTTGGAAAGGAGGGTTGAAAGTTTGAATTTGGCCCAAAATTTGGTACAGAGCTGGTGCAGAGAATCAAAGGGGTTGGTGTTTGAAGCCAGGGGAATAAATTCAGGGGTGGTCATCTCTGGAAAGGCTGCTTCCAAATGTGAAGCCAAGGGGAAGAGGTGTTGTCTCTCTGCCAAAAGATGCTTTATTACTTTATTAATCTGCAGTAGGGTTAGGTGAGAGCCAGGAATGGGACTCTGCTGCTTGAGGCAATGTTCATACAGAGCAGCAGATATGAATCTAACAGATGTGGCTATTTCAGTGTCTAGAAGTGATGAGGGGCTGGGGGAACACCAAGGTTGTCCTAACATGTCAAAAAATTGGGCTGATGATGTAAGCTCTTCTTAGTCCTTGCCTAAGGGTGAGGGCCTCAACTTTTTTCCACAGAGAGAGACATCCTGAAAGGTATTTGCAGGCCAAATAAATGATTTTTCTTACAAAATGAATTCTCAGACAGTTTGGGATTTGGGGTTTTGCATTTTGTCTTTCATTCACATTCTGGCATTTCAAAGCATCCATTGGAAATCCTAATTCATGTTCTTTTCATGTTTGATGATGAGTACTGGCTGGTTTAGGGTAAAGTTGCAATGCATCATATGGCAAGAGATTTGAAGCCTTCCATTCCTCTATTTTTAAACACAATTAAGGGCAGCTGTTATATAGTACTAATTAAAAAATCTTATCTTTCTCCCCAGATCAAAGTGGCTTTTGTTTATTCTGTAATAAAACAGTCTGACAAAAAGTCAAACACAAAAAGTGTCAAGCTGCTTCATTACAAAACAAACAGGAGACACTTTGATCTGGGAGAAAAGATAAGGTGCTTTAATGAGTACTAAATAACAGCTGTCCATCTTAATGTAAGAAAGGAAATAAAACTCCAATATTTCAAGGCTTTCATATGGTGATGTGCACACTGAGGAGCTCTCATCAAGTTAAACAGCTTTACAATGAAAATTGGGATAAGGTTTCCAATTTTATACCTTTATGAAGGTGTGCTTCTCAACCCAGAATAAAGGAGGTTGCCCATACTGACATATTTTGCCAGGAGAAATTTCCATTGACATCAATCCCTGGTAATCAAACCCAATGCATTCAATCCAAACATCTTTTAGGATGAAAAGCTGTGTTTATAAACATTCCAGCCTGCTCTGCCTGCAGACACTGGTATCAGCTGTGGCCCTGCTGGGTGGGGTATGGAGGTAAATAACAACTTAATGCAGAAGCAGCTTCAGCTGCTGGCAGTCAGATGGAATGCAGATGCAGCCCTCCAAGAACTTATTACATGGTTAAGTCATCCTGGATATAAGGCTGGGACTTTGCCATCTCTCTTCACTGCACCATGAAGCCATCTGCATTCATAGAGGTGTCGAGGGGAAGGCAGGTGAGCTCAGATCTTGCAGGTACTGCTGGCTGTTGGAAGGCAACAACTCTGCAGGGAGTGAGGTACCTTCTTGGTGTGGTCCTGCTGAGCAATTCCACATTCCTGGGCCAGGGTAAGTGTTTTGTTGTTGGCTGTGTCAAATATTGCCAAGAGCAATGCAAGTCTGCTCTTAGAAAAACAACAGTTATCTATTAGTAAGTATTTCCACAGATTCTCCTTCAGTCTGCATGTTGTGCAAACCTGATGAAGGGAAACTCCTGTTCCAGGGAGCTAGGCTTAGAAGAGGGAGCAGACATCACAGGAGGACCCCATTCCTGCTAACAAAGCTCAGGTGATGGGTGACCAGGTGGTGGGTGATCATATGGTAGAGTCAATCAATTGTCTGAGCCATAGAGTGTGTTTTGTTCTTCCCTTGCCCCTTGCTGTTAACTGCCAGTGAATTTCTTACAGAAACCCTCTGGGAAGGGTCCTCAAACCAGCATTCTGTGGTCTCAAGGGCAAGCAAACACCAGTCTCAGTCCAATTCTTGGACGTCAACTCTGCCCCTTGTTCCCGGATCACTGGGAGCTGCTGGGCTATGCTGCTTGCTTTTCAGAGCCTCCTGTTTATCTCACCTTTGGTCCTGCTCTGTGTTTACAGTTAAGCTGTTCATTCAAGTGCCATATAGTTTGTCAGGATTTGCTGAGGGAGCAAAGGTCTTCAAGCAGAAGATGAGTACAGAGGAAAAACAGCCTCTGGCTGCCACACTTGTCCATGGCTTGCTTCAGAGAGGTTGCTCAAGAGGAGCTGGCAGGTAATAGGTACAACAAAAGATAGCAGTAGCAAAATTTGGAGGCCTCTGAGACTCCCCTTTGTGGCTGTCTTTGGTTGACTTCACAGTGCCTTTATGATGCTGATGTAGTCACTGCTGGTTTTACTTCTAGTGTTTTATGAGGAAATGGTTTTTTATGGTTGCACTAAATTCTGAAATAGAGATGGGGTGACTGCTTCTGCTCCTCACCTGAGCTCTTCTCATTTACATGTTCCCATATTTGTTGTGGTAGATGAAACCACATAAACAAAGTGTCATGGGGAGGAAATATGCCTTTTACTTGGACCAAATCACACAGATAGGAAAAAACCAGAAGCTTTCAGGCACCTGAAGGCAGATTTCCCCCACCCTATACTAACAAAAGACACCAAGATTTAGCATTTTATTTCTTCAGAGAAGAAAACCTAGGTCTTTTTGACAGGATCCTTGAAATCTAGACAAGGTAGGCACAGGCCTCCAATGCTGTAAGAATCCCTTAGCTGTGGCTGAGATTGAAATACTCTGAAATTATTTGGGATGCAGTAAATTCAAGGCTCTGAGTGAAAGGCAACAGCCTGTTGCTTAAGAGGTAAACAGAAGTGGGAACCACTGGAAGAGAATGCTAGCTTAGGCAGGGGCTAAGAACCAGCATCTGCATATGAAAGGACAGCAAAAATATTGTGTGAAGGGGGAAAACAGGTGATTGTTTATACAACTTCAAAGGAACTCTTGAAATAATAATTAAAAGGGGTAAGGAGAGGAAAATCCAGCTATTTATCCAGGAAACCATGCTGAATAAAACTGGAAACAACACCACCAGGGGTCAAGGCCATGCATGGGCATCATATTTCAACCACTTCCCTCAGGCTAGTGGTGACCTTAGGGGAGGGTGGACATGCAGGTGGCTTGGGCCTCGGGTTGTGGCTCCCATGGCAAGAGAATGCCTGAAGAAGCAAGCTCCTATGCAGGTTAAAAGCTAGTCCCTTTGGTAGGCAGTGAGATGTAAACATGGAGAGTTAGAGCTGAAAGGCTGAGATGAGGAGGTGGCCAGAGGAACTGAAGGAATAAGCATGTTGGAGGTGGATTTATACATTTTGCTGTGTTTTCCAGCTTGGGAGTGTGAGGAATCAGAGCTGGGGTTGCAGGACTGGCTGTAGACAAAGTGAAAGCTATCCCACATGTGCACAAGGAGTACCTGCCACCCTCCTAGCCAGGTCTGTCATTTAGGTGACCTAAGGATTCCCCTATTTCCCATAGCCCATATTTATGCCCCAAAATCACAGCTCCTTTCCATCCTAACCACTCCCTCCCCAGACTCCCCAGGGAAGGTCAGTCACCTTTCCAAGCATTAATTATCTTCCTTGGCAGCCTTCCCAGGGGAGGGGACCTGGTATCTGTACACAGCCCACATGCTCTGTGGCCATGGCAGCCCTGAGTATGCAGCAAGTGGCACTTCCTGAGGGCTGCCTCTGAGCTGCCACTTCAGTGACAAGCTGCCTGATATTTCCACAAAGACCTTTCTTTGCTTTTCCCCTTGAGGCAGTCCCAAAGATGAAATAATCCAATGCACACAACTCTGTGCTGTGGTGGAGTAGGTGCTGCTGGCATGGCAGGGAGGGAGTTACTCTCAGAAGGGTCACTTCAGGCAGTTTTCCTATCTGCTTACTAGGGGTTGAAACCCTTCCTTTTCCAAGCATGCCTTGAAAGGTGAGCCAGCCATCACACCCCTCTGGGAGGGGGTCTGTGGCATTGTGCCACCTAACTCAGATTGGCAATATGATCAGATACATGTGCCAACTCTGTCTTCAAACCCCACACAAGTCCTTTGGCCCCATGCTCCAGAAACAGTACAGCACCAGACATTCTTTACACCTTATGCCTTTCCTCCAGGACACTCAGCTGCCTGTCCCTGTGAAGCCATGGCTCTGAATATGTCCTCATTCTTCATGCTGCAGTCAAAAAGCAAGGAACACCTCTTCAGTGAGCTCTGCCCTTGGCTTGTGACCTGTGGCCTTGCAGAGTGTGCACATATCACATAACCACACAAGGACTATGGCCTGCTCCTCTGCTCCAACATGGAGAGCTGCATCCCATATTGCTTTGTATGTCTTGTGGGGGACCTGAACATCTTCTGGTAGCTGGGTCTCCAGTTGAGTTCTTCAGCCCTCAGTGGGAGTAGGAGCACAAGTTTGCAGGGGTCATGACCTCCTCTGGAGCACACCAGGAAATTTGAGGACAGGACATCTCTCACCCTTTTCTTTCTTAACACAAGGTCACCCCTAGATGAGATGATGGGCCTTTGGCCTGAGTGGAACTTCCCACCTACTGGTTCCTAAACTTAATTGAGAATTAGTTTTCAGTCACTTCCTCTCAGCAGCCACTCTGAGAAGCTTTGGTCCATGAAAACAAAGCACTTGCCTTGGCCTCATGCTGGAGCTGAACATGCCAAGCAGATAGCCAGTCGGCCGTTTCTTCCCATCACTCCAGTGGGAGATTGCAGGATGCTTTGATCATGTCCTCTGAGTGAGGACAGCTGGGCTGTAAATCAGGGTTCCTGCTGCTCTGAACACTTCCCCCTACCCCCCAGAATCACAGAGAGAAGGGACATGTTTTTCCTCTTCATGCAGAGGTGAGCCAGGGTGAAATCTAGACCTGGCAACTGGGCCAATAGTCCTCTCTGTGCCATTCATTTGTTGCTTTTGCAGGAATTTTCCATCTTCAAAACCCATCTGTCTTCTCCTCTTCCAGGTAAATAATATAGTCAAGAGGTCAGCTTCTTTCCTGTGTAAAGAACAACCACGTTACACTTCGATGATAAGCTGAAAAAGTGCCAAATTTCTTTTTATAGCTTCTTTATTGCTCTCTGTCTGTGTATATAAAATGAGGAGAGCTGTGATTAAGATGGTAACTTTCAGGCTGCTCTGTGAAGGAGTCTGGGAATTGTAGAATAGGCTAAGATCATTTTAAGGGCAACAGGTACTACAACAAAGTTAAAAGGTGGGTACCTACTGAAGCATGTGTGCCACCTCTTCCATCTTAAGAGGCACGAAGGCAATACACATGAAAGCAAGGACAGTCAATTGGGAGGGAAATTTGAAGGGGGCTCAGTAGTGCTTCAGATGGTTACCTGACCTCTACCCAAAGTCCCTCTTCTGCAATCACTTTTCCAGTGATCTCATGACCTCTGTTAAACATGCCATAACCCTGGAGGGGTTGTGTTCGGTAACTGGGCTCTGAAACAACTTTCTACTCCAGGCAAATACCCATCTGCTTTTAAGATGGAATTCAATATATTTCTGAAATGTAGCCCCTGTGAGAACTGAGGACCAGGCTGGGTGAGCCAGGCAGCTCCTACAATCTCACATTCCTCAGCTGGAGACAGGTAGGGAATGTGCACAATTCTTGTACAAACCAGGACTCTAGTCTACATTATGCTGGACTTTTGTCTCCCTGTCTCTGGCTGTCACCCTGTATCATCTTCCTCATTTGAAGTTCCCAGGTCTCTCTTTTCAGTTCCAGAAGGGTTTCATCCATCAGACAAAACATTAATTGGAAGCTGTGTTGATACTATCACACTCATTTTGTGTCCTCACAGATGCCACACAAGTGAAACAACCTCCTTGGCCGTGCAGTCCCCAGAGGGCTGCCAATCCCCTCTCCACATTCCACCTGGTGCAGGAAAACACCAGGGCATCAGAAACATACCTGTAACCTTTGTGTGCATTTGTGTGCCCTTGCTTCCACAAAAGCACCATGCATCACAGCTTCTCTACTTGGGTGGGCAGGTTGTGCATTCCTAGCTAGCCCCAGAGAAGCTCAGGATCCAGACTAGGAAGGCAGGCCTTCCCTGGGGTTTGTGGAGGGATTTGTCATCTCTTGCACCATGCTTCCTTCAGCAAATGAGGCTGTCTTTTGCACTTGAGTAATTTCATATGCCACCATGTAGTTGAAAGCAGGCCAACTGGCTCTTTGCTTTGCTCATAGTACTGCCCCACCAATGTGTTCTTCTGCTGACCCTGCTGAGCAGAAGCTAAATTTGCCCCCAAACCAACCTGTCTTTCTTTGGGTCTCATTCCCAAGTTCAGTGACAGACAAGGGAAGGACCAGGTCTTGTGAGCACTTGATAGTGAGGTTTGCTTGATCCTCTGAGGCTCCAAGGGCTGCACATGTGTTAGGAATTCTTCCTCTTAGGACCTGCCTTATTGAAAGTTAGGTGAAGGGAATGGTTCTTTGCATCATTCCTGCTGCAAATGTCAGATGTAATCCCCACTCAGCATGCTCTGAAGTATGTTTTGAAGCAACTAAACATGTTTGAAGCCCTGAGGCGCATTTCAGTTTATGGTTCTTGCATGAGGGTGCTGGAGATGTGAACTTTAAAGCCTTTTGGACAATTTGAAAACCTCAGTCCTGAGAGTTTAGAGTGAAGATGGAATGCAAAGGTAATACACAGGATGCACAAGGAAGTCACCACTTCCTCCCAGGCAGCAGTTTCCCACAGACAAACAGGACATGTCTGCTGTTCAGAATAATGAAAACAGTAAACTCTGCCCATGCCCAGTGGCCAGTGCTGTGTTTTGAAGAGGCAGGAAAACCTATCACGCTGGTGCAGCTGCCCAATGAGTCCAGGTGATTCCAGCACAACAGGCAGCCCTGCAAAACCACCAGGCTGATGCCAGAACCTTGCAGTTGTTGTGAACCGTGTCTGAGTCATGTGCAGGGTCCAGAGACTTCCCTTGTGGTGCAGAAGGCTTTCCTGAGTGCTTCATTCTTCCAGGTGCAGATTGGTGGTGTGACCTCCAGGTGCAGACACATGGATTATAAAACCACACAAATTAATGCCTGACCCTTCTAACAAAATACCAGCAGAGGGAACACATAGGAATGAAACTCAGCCATGAAAGAAACTCAAAGCCACTCAACCAAGCAAAAGCCAGGCAGAGCATGTAGACCTAACAGCATACATTGGGGATGGCAACTGCACTGCAGCATGCCCCGAGGTGAGCATTTCTAAATGCCCCCAGTGGGGCATCCCAGCTACAACATGTGTTTCTTGAGCCAGGTAGAGCTCAGAACCAGAATCTGGGATGCAAGTGCAGCACTGAGCACACCAACAACAGACCTGCCAGTTTGTGGCAGTTTGGTGACATGCAGCCACACAGGTAGGACATATTTCAGCTGCAAAGGTTAGACTTTGCTTTCCTCTCTGCTGACATGCAATGTCCATTCCAGGATTTTATGGGAGTGACTCCTGGCCTTGCCTAAAGAAAAATGAGAATTAGTTTGGTTCTGAAAGGTGTACATAGTCAGGAATAAGCTGTGTTCCCAACTCATCTCTGGAGGGTTTTGTCTCACCCATAACAACATCACTTTTGAGAGCTTTCCAGTAGGACATTGGGCAGTGTGGCTCTATCTGAAGACTGCAGAACAAGGGTCCACTGCAGATGGGACCATTCCCTTTGTGTGTGGAGTCATGTACCAAACAGTACCCATATTTATATTTAGGGGAAATCCTCAAAAGCTATGTATGTCCCAAATGCAAGCCAGGGGTTTGATTTTCCCTGAGAAGTGTTTGGCAGTAGCTTATGTTACTTCATAATGCTTTCAGCATCTCAGGGTGAAACCATGCTAAGCCACCTTCTTGCTGAGCACAAACACAAGAAGCAGAGATCCTGTTGCCCAGCTGGACACTGCCTGCAAGCAGCAGGTGATCTTCACTGTAGGAGTGAAGAAGACCTAGATACACTTCTCAGGGGACCTGCAGGCCACTTTGCTGGCAGCAGCCAGACATGTTTGGCAGCCAGCTGCAGCTGGCTTGAGACAGGGCATTCACATCAGCTCGGTTGCTGACTCAGGCTTGCTGCAGGTGATAAACAAAGAGGATGTTGTGTCTTTCCAACCTGGTGTAGCTCCTCCTGGCAGCCAATGTGGCAAAGGGATGGCTCACAGCAACAGATATTTACTCCCTGGGTGTGGATCTCTGAACAGCACCTCTGCCAAGGCAGGCAGATCACGGGGCTGTGCAGGGTTTCCAGGCAGAGTCCATAGGGCATAGTGCAGGAGTGCAAGGTTCCTCACACGTTCTCAGTGATGTCATGGGCATGCTGGTCTCCTTGGCTGCTTGTGGCATGCCAGTGGGGGCCAGAGTCCCCCAGTGGTAGTGGTGCTTGTGGGTGCTGTGGCCATTTGATTATCCCCCAAATGTGAGAGGTTGCCCTGGCTCTTGGGAAGGTCTCAACAATGAAGTCATCAGGCCACATGTGATCTTGACAAACACACAGTCACTCTGGGGCCAGGCTGTGCAAGCATTCAGTGCAGAAGGCAGTTCATCTTGTGAGATCTGTCATCACTTGACAAGTGAGATGTATTTGAGTTTCTGCTGAACTTCTGTTCACATAAAAGAATAAGAAAGATCTATGGGATCATACACAGCACAGAAGAATGTAGTGGTGGCCTTGCTGGCTCAGGCCTAAATGTTCAGTTAGGGTTAGGTGTGGGGACCCAGGTGGTCAGGCAGATTAAGGTGTGGGAAAGGATGAGACAGAGGCACCAGGCAAGACAAGGAGAGGAGGTGGTCTAGTGGTTAGGATTTGGTGCTGTCACCACTGGACCTGGATTCAATTCCCAGTCAGGGAAGCTTTGTTGTGACTTAGTCTTAGAGAATCCTGCTCTGGCAGAGGGGTTGGACTAGATGATCTTTCAAGGTCCCTTCCAACTCCTAAGATACTGTGAAGATGTGCCTTGGAGGCTGAGCATGAGGACACCTGAGATGCTCAGCCCGATGGTGCCTGTGCACTGGTGGAGCACAGGTGAGGAGCTTGCACGTGGCCAGGTGTCTTCTTCACAGACTTCAGCCTCTGTGAACATCCACCCATTTCAAAGCACTGACCAGCCACAGGCACAGGTAGGGAAGAGTAATAACTGCCAGGGAACCTGGGGTAACTCAGGAACATGCATGTTTCATTATAGCTGGGTTAGCTTGGCACAGGGAAGAAATTTATAACTGACAGCAGGTTTGCCAGAGCAGTTAAACAGAGCAGTGGAACAATAGGAATAAGCATTTCAAATATTTGATTTTGCCTTGTAATTCCTTGCAGGCTGTTCCCAATTAACAAGGGGAATTTTGTCAAGCCTTAAGAGACTTTGATATGGTAGATAAATTTGCAGCTCTTGTTGTTGAAAGGTTCTGCCCCCCTCAGAAACAAAAACAACAACCAAACCCCCCCAAAAAATACACCACCCCCCCAACCAAAAAAAAACCAGAACAAACCCCAAGGTTTATTTGTTTGGCTGGGTTTTGTGGCTTTTTTTGGGGGGGGTTTGTTTGTTTCTTTATATGTCTTTTTGTTTCTTTGTTTTGTGAAGTGGCATGTGTGGGCAGCAGAAATTCTGAGTAAGGAAGTGATTCTTCTCCCTTCTGAAAGTTGTGCATGGGGGCTAGGGCATGAAATGTTAACAAGGGTAGAAGTTCCTCATGTTTTTAAAGCTACATTTTCATACAAGCAATTTATCAAGGGTAAAGTGGATCCAAACATGATGCTTCTGGTATTTTATCCAGACACCTAACCAGGAACAGTCCTGATGTCCTGATTGCACAAATACACCATGCTTGCTGAAGCTGCTTGCAGTCTGATTTGCCTTGTCACTGTGCTCATTGCTGCTTGCTAAGTAGCCTGCAGAGTTCCCACTCCTGTAGGGTATTTTGTTAGACTGCACCTGTCAGCCTGATTTACAAAGGTGCTTTTGAGCACGTTCACACCTCATGATTGTTTGCCACAAGAGAGGACTGGATGTGGAAGGGTCTTTCCACTGCTCTGCTCTCTGATATCCAAACTTCCAGGTAAGCTTGTCATTGCTGATTTAATGCCTGCCAGGGACTTTGGCATCCCCATATCATCTGGGCTTGTTTTTCCTTGTAATGCATCCTAGGAAGGTCCTTTCCTTCATGTGGATAGGTATCTTCACAGCAATGTCTGGGGCCTTTCTGTGGAGGGCTCAGAGGTCTCTTAGCCCTAGCTACAAAAATCAACAGTTGTAGTATCTCCCACAGGTGCAGTGCCTAAATGGGAATTCAGACTTGCTTCCATTCCTCCAGAAGTTCAGTCCTGTTCTCTGCTGGCAGAAAAACCCATGCAGACATCTATCATTTCAGGAAGACACAGAGACAAAGGTTGCTTCTCAAAGCTGACTTCTCCTCATGTCTATGTAGATAGCAAATAGGGTCTACTTTTGGAGACAAGTGGTGTGGGGATGAAGTGGCATTGCCTTTGCCAACAGACCTAAAGACAAAGGGAGCTGGCCTGGAGGTGACAGAGGCCTGAAGAATCTGTTGGTGCATGTCTGAGAAGATAGAGGTTGCAGTGGTACCTGTTTCTTCATCCCTACACACCAGAAGCCCCCAGTCAATGGTCTGGTTACCAATCTTCCACCCTGGTGGAACCAGCAGTGTTCACTGGTCATGGTAAATGGGAGCTGAGCTGCTATTCACTTGGCATTTACAGCTACTGTTGTAAAACAGTAAAAGCTGAACTGAAAGCCAATGACACTCAGCTTCTGCAAGTCCCCCTGGCAGGTGTCCAGCTTGCTGGGCCAGAGGCAGATGCAGAGAAGCAAGGCAAGGCTATGTGTTGACAACCCTGCTTCAGACTTCTGTCAAGGGGAGTATTTGCAGCATATTCTCCCTTGAGCAGGCAAAGATGAGTGGAAGAGTTGTCATAATGGATGGCTAGAGAATATGTCATGGCCTTTCTCTTCTTTCTCTCTGCCTTTGCTTCACTTTCCAGGCTAGTTTCATATACTGACTCCTTCCCTGTTGAAGAAATAGTAGACATCACAGGAACAAGCCCATAAGTTCCTCCATTGTCAGCCTGGGTCCCCATTCTGTCTAACAGTCTAACCAACCTCCTTTTGGGGAGTTTGGTCCATGGGATAATAGCAGGAGTGAGGAGGGTCTGTCTCCCTGGGACTCCTGGCTGAGAAGGTGAAAGGCAAAAGGTTGCATTTCTCACCACAGCTGGAAAATGATGGCCTTATTCTGTTCACTGTTGTCATCTCCACACCAGTGTGACTCTCCTAATTTTCAGTGGCACCCTGGATGGCAGCAGCCTTCTTGTCAGCAAGGCAAAAAACATTTAGCTTGAGAAAACACCAGTGGGAATGTGTTGTGGTTTCACCAGCATAATAGACTGGAATGGTTTCCCCATGTTGTGGATGGTCTGCAGACACTGTGTGATTTTGGTGGCCTCAGGCCTGTTTGCTGATTGGAAGGATGTCCCCACCCCTCTTTTATTCCCATTCTCTGTGGCATTTCCCCAGCTCATCTTCCATGATTGGCATTCTGCCCTTGCTTTTATTGAGCTGCACAAAAGAGCAACAGATCACAAGCACAGGAGAAGCAAGGAAAGAGTGGAACAGGGCAGGAGTCTCCAAGGATGTTGTTTGAAATTGCCATGAGTGTCCTCAGGCTGCAACATAGCAAACACCAGTGCAGTGCCTGAAGAGTGAGATGTCACAGTCCACCTCCCAACCTGCCTGTCATCTTGGATAGAGGGATGGGAAGTAGCAGGATGTGATCAGCTCTCAGCAGTGCTGTTGACAGCCTGGGATAAGCCCTGGGAAATGACTCTGGATCTCTATCAGTGGCGTGAGAATTTGAACCAGCAGAGTGGAAAGGGCAAACAGAGAGAAAGGTTACTGGTGGAAGGGCTTCAATATGTGACAGGGTTAACAAGTCATCATAGCAAAACCTATCCCAGATCTATTAGTGACTGTTTCTGAAGGAAGGACTCACAGAGGAGCAGATCTACAAAACTTTCTCTCAGGCAATGCACTGCCTGGGTGCCCACTTAAGGCTGTTTCAGGGAAGAGCTCCAGCACTAATGCAGAAACCATTCTCTAGCAGCTGGAGGTGATAACTGAGTGAGGCATAGGAGGGGAGGGGGCCACAGGTGGGGGGATTCAGTGTCAGAGGTTTGCCACAAGCTTTGGTGAACAGTGTCACTTTTCCAGGCTTTGTAGCTTTAGTATTTGCTTTTGTGAGGGGTGCAAGTGACTAGAGATGCTTGGCATGACCAGTGTATGAACCTCTCCCTGCCAGTTAGAGGCAATACTATGTTGGGCTATATACTGCTGCTGGTTTTGCCTCTTCATACTGTGCTACAGATTTCCATGGCAGGATTTCAAAGCTTGAGAGAGCAGAGCTTGCCCTGGTTAGTTTTCCAACAAACACACATTAGGAAACACCTCTCAGGAAGATGATGGTCATGACTTTTTATCAACAGCAACAGCACTGGAGACCATGAATCAAGGGTCCCAGCAAATTCCACAGTTCCTTTGCTACTCCAAAAGCCATCTTTGCACAACTCAAGCCCAGCTTTCCAGTCCTGCTGGGTTTTATTCTGCTGCTTCTAATATTGCCTGCCTCCTGGAGGTCAAGGCAGCTGGAGGTATTAAAGCAACCAGCTGGCCAGGAGTATTCAGACATGCAAGAGCTGCCTAAACACACGTAGAGAGGCTGCTGGCTGGCACATGACCCATGGAACAGATCAAACAATGTTGCTAGGAGCCAAGAACAATTTTCAGTACCTGCTGCAGTGTTCATATTTCTCCTTGGTTTCCCCCCCCCCATCCTTTTACAGCCAAGTCAGGATACTACCCTCCAACCTTACTGAAGTTGCATGCACCTGGTTCTGAGCATACATACCTCACAAGGTGACAGCTGTTCATGATGAAGCAATGTTTATGCTGCTTGTGTCCCTGATGGCATTTGAGTCAACAGATCACTTGGTGTGGGTGCATGTGCACCCACTGAAACCAAGGTGCCAGAGCCACAGGAGTGTAAAACTTCATCCTGCATTGGTTATAGATCCTCTTCCCTTCTCTTTCTCCTAATGGAAGGTCTGACTCACACTAAACATTGACAAAGCAGACAAACACTAAGGGCAGCTGGTTTGCAGAGGCAGCAAAGTCACCATAAGCTATTGTTTACCTTGCTAAGGCCACAGCAAAAAAATACCCTGGATGTTCACTGTTGCTGAGGGTAGATTTGGGATGCTGGGGTGGGCAGCTATCAAGAAGAGCTGGAAATCATGTTTTTCCCATTTGTCCCAGCAGTTTATTCCAAGGAAACCAAATTCATTTTTGCCCACTATACTGAGAAGCTTTGAGCTAGATCTGTGCAAGGATCCTTGCAAGCCCTTTATCACTCAGTTTCTGAACCCCTGAGCAGATGAAGAAAGGTTCATATTGAAGCTGAGATTTCCCAAATGCTGGAGAAGTCAAGCTGTAAGTCATGATGTTCATCTCAACGGGTACCTGGTCCTCCAGTTTTTCTGGCTCTTGTAGTGGGACACCTTGAAGTCAATGACTCTGACCTTGAACTTAACTGGGTATAGTGTGGGAAGCCAGGCAAAAAAGGCAGAGATCTCAGCAGTCCTGGGGACAGCCTGTCCTGTGGTGGCTCTGCACTGCAAGGAATTCTTCATGCTTTAAAGGTTTTATGCACTGCCACATCATGTAGGTTTGATTACTGCATAAGCAAAGCACAGTGAGAAATAAGACAGAGCAGAGCAAGCTCTTGAAGTCCATCCTGTTGCAAGAGCTGGCTCCATTATGTCTGCCACTCCACATTAGTCCAATGTCATTGCACATTTTGCTCTCCAAAGGTAGTGGAAATCTTTTCAGTGATTTTGGAGAAAGATCTGAGCTAACTGGAACCTTGGAGCTTACCCTTTGTATTAATTAGGAGTTAGTCCTTTCCCTAAGCAGAGACAAGGTACAGTGACATTACAAAGGAAATCCTGCTGAGGTTGAAGACCATTCTGAAGGATGATGGCCTGCAGGATCTAAATTCTGCCCTTAGCTGCCTGCTTTGTTTGTTGCCACATATGGAAATGGGGAAAACACAAACTGGCCATTTGTGCATTGTTAGCTCTTGCTTGCCCCTTTGGGTCTGCTTCTGGCAGTGTGATGGGACAAAGTGGAGACACCCTCCTGTAGTGGAGGATCAGTTTGCAGGAGAGATTTTAAGACAGCAGCCAGAGCTGGCTGCTGAGAGACATGAGGCAGCTCCATTTGTCTTGAAGTCAATAGGATTTTGGCCATAGTCTTCAACAGGGCTAGGATTTCAGTGAGTGTACCTAAGCAGGCACTGTATCATACAGTCCTCTTGTCTGCCATGACATTTACTGTGAGAGAAACCAGTGTGACCCCTGTCCTGCTTGTCTCCATGTCTCTATCTCTTCATAGCTCTTCACCTGTGGTTTTCCCCCTCACCTACTGTCTTGTCTGTATCTGTCTGCCTGTCTACCTATATATTTATCTATCTCTCCTTTCTTATCCTTCCTTCTGTTTCTGTCTGCTGCTTGCTGCTCTCCCTCTTTGGCTTCTCAGCTTGCTCTCTCACATACGCTGCAAAGAATGTGCCCACAAGAGGTAGTTTTATTTGGCAGCCTGAGTAAGCTTTCTGTTTTGGCCTCAGGTACTGAGATAAGCAGCCAATGGAGCTGAGATCTCCTGTGTCACGTTTGAGCTCTTTCCATCTGATAGAGAAGATGACCTCACTGGCTGGCTCTGTTGGGGAGGTCTGGTTGCAAGGGCAAAGAAATTAGAATTAACCTTGACAGAAGCAGCATGATGACCCACATATGCTTTCAGGCTGATTTGCTGTCACAAGGTCACAAGGATTCAGGCCTTAGTTCAACACAGAAAGTGTGTAAAGACAGGAGAATCCAGATTCTGGGGCTTCATCTGCTCCTGAGGAATAACCACCTTAGAGCAAGGTTAACCAAACTAGAGGTAATATAAGGTGCTATATGGTTTTGGCCTCTTCTGTTAAAGTATGTGGAGCTGTTGTGTATCAGGAGTACAGATGATGTGGTATTTTGTGGCATCACATCAGGCCACAGTGGGACCCATATAAATCAGGATAACTCAGTTTAAAATTGTCATGGAGGGTCTGAGCCTTCAGCATAGTGTGCCATGAGCAAGACAAATTTAATATCATCCAAGATGGTTTTAATGTCATCCTTCTGTACATACATGTAGGAAAACACTCCAGGTGCAGATGTTAAAGCCTCCTCCTGTGAGATTTGAGATTTGAAAGGGCAACATTGGCAACCTGAGAATATTTTCAAAACATACTAATTATTGCTGCAAAATCAATGAAGAACTGAGAGGAAGCCGTGGTCTGAGAGGTTATGAAACCAGGATCCAGGTAGGCCTAGGGAAAGGAAAGGTCTGAAGCCTACTCTCTTATCACACATCATCAGCTAGTATCAAAACTTTGGCTACAGCTGCAGAAAAGCATCTGGTATTCTGGAGACTTTGCTTTCCATCCTGCCCTACCACCCTTCCCAGCTTTCCAACATCTGATACTGGGAAGGAGCCACCCTCCTCTTCTGAGCAGAACTGTGGTGGCCAACCTATTCTAGTGGCACGACAGGGGAGTGATTTGTTTGCAACTTGGGTAGCAAAGGTCCCTCTTGCTTTCTGTCACCTCGTCCCTCACGCCTTGCCCACACCCATCTGAAGCCATTAACTCCCTTTTCCTTCTTGACATGACATGAAGGAAATGGGGACACTTTTCCAATAAGATCTATGCATATCCATAGACAAGCCAGGTTTGTTCTGGTCTATACAGGTGCTAGCTCAGGCTGTGTATCCTTGCACGTAGTAGCAATGGGGCAGACAGGGGTGTGTGCTGAGGCAGCCAAACTGCTGCGCTCTGACAGCTCCGGTGCGCGCGTTAAAATAACATCGCTGTGGCTTGTTGTCTCTCCTCTTGCACTCTCTCCCCTCACTCAACAAAGTCTAAAGGGAACAAGCTCCAGGCATTAAAATAGCTCCCTTCAAGCTTGTTCAGTCTATTTCAGGAAGCTGGTTCCATCTTGACACAGATAGAATACAGAGAAGTTGTAGAAACCACAGCCACAAGAGGCCATCGGCCAAAACGAAACGATTTCCCAGAGCATACTGAGCAGTTGGTTCCCCCTGCCTCCTCCCTCCATCCCCTCTCCTGGCTTAAAATAACAGTGGCAAGCTGGTTGGCTTTGTTTTGTTGGATTCTTCTGCTCACTGTGTTTGGTCTGATGGTGTTGAGTGGGAAAGCTGGAGGCAGTTTTGTGCTGTCAGGGACTTGTTGCCTTCTGTGTTTCTAGGTGAGACCTCTAGAACCACCAGGGAAATGAGAGCTCCACAGATGTTTCTGGAACATGTCTTCATAGAGGAAACAATCAACTGGTGCTACTGCAGTGCTAATGCATGGATTTACTAGCTTACACCACGGGTTTGGTCTCCTAGCTTGCCTTAGGATGACTAGAAAGGCAGTGGACATCTAGAAAGAGGTTAGGGTAAAAGCGTTTCAGGGATAACTAGTCTGACTGAGCAATCTGCAGGAAGAATTTCTTTTCTGGTTTCTGTGATCTTTCTGTTGCCAAATCAGGGCTTGTGACCTGGAGATCCACTGCTTAACACCATCTGAAGGTTTGGTCTAAATATCCCTCAGCTGAGGATCTGGCAGGTAAGGCTGATGTGAAAACACTGTGAACAAGGCACAAATGCTAGATTCCTTTCTCACCTCCTTCCAGTCTTCCACCCATCTTCTTGGAGTGTCAATGCTTTCTTCATTTCCTCACTCTCAGGTTCATAGATCTTCCAGATTCTGCTTCTTCCTGGGGTTATCTGTTTTTCCCTAGAGGGCAACAAATAACACCAGGTCAATTCCACACATGGCTCAAAATCAGTGGGTTAGTTAAAACTCTGTCTTTTAGTCTAAACTGCACCAGAGTTGGGGAATATCTCCAAAAATCTCTTTGGGATTTGAAGGTGTTTGTAACACTTAAGGAGAGTCAGATGTAAAAACATCAGCTCTCAAATCTTTACAGAAATACTAGTCCTGTTTCCCCAAAAGATCTCAAACTGTGGGTGTGCAAATTACAGTGGGGAAACTGCAAATGTGAACTAAGCCTTAGGACCAGATGGCTCAGCACCAGAAGGATTCACAGGCAGCTCAGCCTTGAGGATGAACCTTGCTGCTTGGCAAGTGAGCTCCCACGGCTTGCTCTCAATGTCACTGAACTCCAGGCTTAATATCATTCTGTCATGCCACAGACCTCATGACCTGAGGTCTTCTGTGTCTCATCCCAGCTGTTTCACTCACTATAAAGAGAAAATTTGCCTGAGCAGTGCTCAGTGGGCACTTCTGCCTTTGTAAGCAGAAACAGGGCATGGATGCAATATTCAACTTCAAGCAGCAAAAGTTTCTAAGACTCATTTAAAGGTAGTCAGCACTGTGGAAGTATTTAAGTTATAAGATCTCCATGTCAGAGTCATCATTTATTTTACATAATAGCAAATCTGCTCTGTAATTTGAGATTAGAAAATGTTACCTGGTGGGGTTTGGGTTTTTTTTGTGTTTGCTGCTATGCAGCAAGAAAGCAGAATGCAAATAATCATTTCTATATGATGAAATAGATGCTTCAGCATTTGTTTTATTACACACATGGAATGTGTATTTGAAATACAGAGGGGGTTTTGAATGCAAAATTCTAAGATGTTTACATCTGTAAATTGGTTTTATTGACATTTCTGAGAGGAAAGGACTATTTGACTTTTCCAGGTGGCAAAGTTCTGAGTCAGTTCATTCTCCTTACCAGAATGCTTCTTTTTGAGTCTGTTCAGTATGACAAAGAAGATTTGTATGGAGGCACAAGAGCTAGGATGAATGGCAGACTCATTTCCTCATGTGAACCAGAAGACTATTGTATTATGGGAAAGAAATGCAAACACTCAGGATACAGTGCATCACAGTAAGCAAATGCATTTGAAAGTATTTTGGGCCAGGTCAACAACATAACATATAGTCAGTCACATTGAATTATCTAATTTAAAATCTATGGGTTTGATTTTGCTGGTAGAAAACTTGAAGGCAAAAAAGCCCCTGGAAAATAAAACTTCTTGGTGTTTGTAGAAAGTCTTTTAGCCTCAGAAAGAGATTACAGGGGAAACATCCTGGCTAGATCTATTTCAGTGTACACAGAATTTATCTATCTATCTAGTTGTCTCTCTCTTTCCACTTTGCCATTTTTCTGTCCTTTTATCTTGAGGTTTAATAATTCTTTACTTAAGAACAGTCTGTCCTTAGACTTTGAATCAAGTCTAAAGTCACTTGCATGTGTCAAACTATAAAGTATTTGTCATGTCCCTCTCTATGGGCTGATCCACAGGACATAACCCAGCAGGCTATCATCAGGAGTTGAGTAATTACCTTAATTTGAGCAAAAAGGTCAGTGGGACCAAATGTTGCTGTAGCCCTGTGGTTGGGGCATTACACACTAACTCACCCATTCATGGTATTATTTGCTTAGTGTTCCTTTCCCTCCCCCCCCCTTTTTTTTTTTTCTGCTGGGCTTTTCCTCTCCCTCTCACCCCCAAACCATAAAAATAAAGATGCTGTCTCTGGCTAGAAATGTGAATGGAATAAATTGTAAGTTCCTGAAATGCTCCATGTCAAATTAGCCTGGGTAAAAATGCTTTCCACTGACATAGCTTCTAAACACTGCTAGGGCAGTCTGCTCTCCTTGAGCCAGACATGTGGAGCCCTATTTCAGGAAACATGGCACAGGAAGCATTACATAGCCAGGGCAAGGCAAAGTCAATGAGGCCATTTCAATCTGCTCTAGTGGAGGATCTCCAGCAGAAAAGTAAGATGTCTTGGGAACATCATCACTTGGCGCTGTGGATGAGTGAGATATTCTTCATGGAGTTTCTGAGAACTAGGAGCTTCATGGTGAACTGTTTAATAGATATCTTGAACAAATCTTCCTGGAGTGTGTTTTTTGTGGAATACAGGGAGGTACAACCCAGCACTTTGAGCAAGGAAGAGAAATCTAGGGTTGGTAGGCTCTTCATGTTCATCATCAGAAGTGACAAGGGGGATGGGAGAGTCCCATCCACATCAGATAATACCTCTGGCTGCCAGGGTAAGAGTGGCAATAAGATCCTTCCAAATTGTCACCAGAGAAGAGAGGGCTGTGGGAAGACCTTATTGCATCCTATCAATACTTGAAGGGAGCTTATGAGAAAGATGAAGGCAGACTTTTTAGCAAGGCCTGTTGTGATAGAACAAGAGGTAATGGCTATAAACTAAAGGAGGAGAGGTTGAGACTGAATATAAGGAGGACATTTTTCACAGAGAGGGTGGTGAAGCCCTGGCCTAGGTTGCCCACAGATGGTAGTAGATGCCCCATCCCTGGAAACATTCCAGGTCAGGTTGGACAGGGCTCTGAGCAACCTGATCTAGTTATAGATGTCCCTGCTTGCTGCATGGGGGTTGGACTAGCTGACCTCTAAAGGTCCCTTATAACCCTTATAACTGTTCTAGGGTTCTGTGAAAGTGCTAAATCTCCTCCACTGTTGCTCAGTCATGGTGGCTGTGTCTGGCACTGGACATTTATTTACACTTGTGTGAAGCAAAAGGTCTTTTCCTTTAAGGTAGAAATGTCAGTGTAAAGCAGTGTGGGAAATAGGACTCTACTTCACAAATAACTCAGTTTCCACTGACAGTTTTAACTCTTAGAGGTCACTTCTGTGTTCATTTGAGTGTGTCCTAGGTTGTACAGAGTAGAGATGGGAAAACACTGGGAAAACCAAAGAGCCCAGAAGGTTCCCACATTAGCCCAGGGAAAAAAAAACCCCACCTACCTTGTGCTCTGTTTAGCTACACTTGATAAATGTTTCAGCCACAGATTTTACTCTTTAGTGTGCAACTTCAGCTCCATTCCTTCCCTTCACACGATTATACTTGCAACAATTATACTTGTATAAAGGTATGGTCATAGACAAAGAAAAAGCAGAGAGACCTGTGGAGAGTCCCAGAGGCTGCTCATGGCTGAGTGTTGAGGTTCTGCAAAATCACAATGTGGCAACAATAAACAGAGCAGCCACTATTTTGCAATGTACTGACGTGAGAGTGATCAGTAACTGGCATTTGCTTGAGCTCTCCACACTGCATTATTGTGTGAGAATGTGTTATCTGGCAGTGACATTCATCTGACTACACACACCCTACATGTTCACAAGCTGGCTCCAAAGAAGGAAGGGTTGGTTTGTTTTAATATGTCATAGTAACTATTTCATCTCATGTCCTAGGGGAACCTGGTGCTTATGTTTAAGGACACTTTCATATGGCTTCTGCTCCCTTGACAGATCACACAATAAACAGCAGGGACAATATTTGAGGTGGCAGTGGTTAATGTCCACAAAGTTTACGAGACTAAAATCTCTGCTTCACAGGCACAGGGGCACCATCTTGATAATGCTGGTGGAGTGTGGTGCTGAAGAAGTCACCCCATGCAGGGGAATCCTTCTGTGATGATAGTGACATAAATACCTGTTGCATCATATGCACTCAGCAACCTAAGCAGGAATGTGGTGGGATTGGGTGCTGAGAATAGAGGTGGTGTAAGGGTAACTGTCATGAGCCTGTTGTGCTGGATGAATATGAGATGCTGCAGAAGAGGACCTTGATGCTCTAGGTTGCAGAGTGTACTTTTGCCTATAGGATGTCTTTAGACCTCTCATTCCCAGGTTCACTGAACCTCTGTAACAGCAAGGAGAACACCTTCACCTCTGCAGGCCCTAATGCTCCATCCTTCCTAGGTGCTATGAACAGAAACTCCCTCAACATGCAGGCAGCTCTGACCCCAGGTCTCATGGGAACTCTGAGCAATGATGGGCAGAAACAGCACCTTCACAAGCAGCCATACATGGGAAGAAAAGCAGTGAGGGGCTGTGAAACAGCTGCCCAATATAGGCCCATGCTTTCAGGTTTGGGGCTTAGTTACCACTATTTGTCACATGCTCTGTGACTGCTCATGAACAGCTCTCCTCTCCATCCTTCCCATGTGGCCTATTCTTTCCCAACACACAGTTCTCTGAGGTTTCCTCGTGGCAATGACCTAATGACCTTAGGTTTTGCTGCAGAGGTGCAAGTATAATTTAGATGGCTTGACTTTAAGATGTATAAATGGGTAGGGAAATGAATAAAAAACTATTCTGTATGAGCAGGACACAAATATTCTCTCTGGAAGAAACCAATTGACATAGACAGCACTTTCTTAGTCACCTGCACTTGGGAAAGGAAGCAAATCTTAACAGCAGTCACTAATGCCAAATGTCTGTTCCTCTTTTATCATACTTACCATGGGTCATCTGCACATGTCCACCCAGGAGCCTGGTACATGTCCTGCCAATGGGCTGGTGGATGTGATGCTATCTTCTCCTGCTACTGCTGACTGAACAGTTGGATTGCTAGACATGACTCTACAATGGCTTACCCCAGAACTGCCAATTTTCTAATGCAAAGATTTTATCCTCTCTCTGGGAACAAATCTGTACAAGGATATAACAGTTTAGAGCTACTGGTTTGACATTTCCTTCCTCGATTTGGAGGGGTGGTTTCTTTACACCCCTGCAAGTGTAAGTGGCAAATTCCTCCTCAAGTGTCTTTTTATGGCAATTTTGCCATCTGCCTCTAAAGGAGAGGATGTTGGCAGTTCTGCAGCGAGGTCCCACCTCTCTGTTTTGTAATTCAGAGTTGTACTTTGCTATTTGATGACTGAGACTGAGAAAGTTGGGGTTGTTCAGTCTGGAGAAGAGAAGGCTCCCAGGAGATCTTCCAGTATCTGAAGGGGGCCTACAAGAAGGCTGGGGAGGGACTTTATAGGAGGTCAGGGAGTGATAGGAACAGGGGGAATGGATGTAAACTAGAGGAAGGTAGATTTAGGTTGGATATTAAGAAGAAGTTCTTCACTGTTAGGGTGGGGAGACTCTGGAACAGGTTGTCCAGAGAGGCTGCGGAAGCTCCATCCCTGGAAGTTTTTAAGGCCAGGCTGGATGGGGCTGTGGGCAACCTGATCTAGTGAAGGGTGTCCCTGCCAGGCATGGGGGTTGAAACTAGATGATCTTTAAGGTCCCTTCCAACTCTGACAATCTAGGATTCTATGATTTAGATTTACACAATCCCATGGAAGCTATTCAGTCTGGGACCAGACATGCACATGCAATCCACGGAGCATTACACTGCACATCGCTTCTGCTCACAGACCAACAGATTGTCAGCTGCTCCATTTTGGGTTTTTATTTTCCACACATGTGACTGACCCTTGGATAGATAGTCCTGTGACTAATAGGTGCCAGGAACATCTTGATGGACTTCCTGATCTCTTGTGCTCTGTAAACTACCTGGGCTTCCTGACCGACAAGGAAGTACAGCCCTTGTAAGATACAACACTCAGTGCTATTGCACTTTCTTGTTTGCACCATGATTTTATCAGGCAACATCAGAAGTCCTTACTCAATATTTTTCTTAGCCTTTATTCCTCCAAAACTCCCACTAAGTTGGTACTAACATGACCATGTTGATAGATTTGGCAGGAGGGGTATTGCTGTTGTGCCAGTGCCATCTGTAAGTTAGGGGCAGTGATGGATAAAGCTAGTCAGCACTTTGTCTTCTGCTTTTTTTTCCCCCTTGTAGCTGCTCAGAACAATGCCAGTCACTATTTTGCTTAAAATTTTCCATCCTGGGTCTCTTGCTTCAGCATGATTAATTAATTAATTGATTTAAAACCAAAAACCCAACAAAAAATCACCCCACAAACCAACAACAAAACACCCAACATTTGGGCTAAAATAGTTCACTGGTTTAGGAAAATTATATTGCTTTGCCCTGTAATAATCTTTCTTTTTTTACAGTATTTCACTGAGTACTTTGGAGGAGAGCCTTGACATTTTCCCAGCAAGGGATCAATGTGTTACTTACTGGTTGCTGCCCTTGTTAAAAAATGATCCAGAGCTACCCAGGCCTTAAGCTCCAAAAAGCTGCAGCGTGCACCTACTTGGCAAAGGTTTGTAACAGTTTGGCTGCTAAAGTCTCCCAGGGCTCTGCCTCTATTGCCTCTGCTCCACTCCCTCCTAGGGCTTTCAGCAGCTCCAGGGTGCAGGAGAGCTGCACTGCTGTCTCAGGGATCTCTCCTTGCTGAGCAAGGCTTTCTCTGTAATTGTACCACTGGCCCTGAGCCTTGGGCGTGTGGGAACTTGTGGTGAGTCTCTTTTCCACGTCTTCATGGCTAGATGTGACTTCAGACAACGTAGGAGAAGAGCATCCTAAATGTTAATGTACAAAGATAGAAGGTTGGAGGAGAGGAGAAGAATTAGAAGACTGGTTGGTGGGGGCTACAGGGAGGACAGTGGGAAGGGGTGAGAGAAAGAAGCCAGAAGCTGATGAGAAGTGAGGTGGGAAGAAAGGGAAGATGACAGACAGGGACTAGGGATGACAAGCAGGAGAGGACAGTGAAAATGAAGAGCTGGTAGTGAGCTGGTGATTGAGACACAAGAGGAAAAGGTGACTGGAACAGAGCAACTGACAGTCCTACAGCAAGAGGCCGTTCTCCAGCTTCAAACATAACAGGGGATATCTGAGCTCTTGTGTCCCAGCTAGCTAGGAAAACCAGTGCTAAATTAGGTTCCTTGTCCTAGAACAGTCCTCCTGGACACAGCTCCATCTCCTTGTCTCAAGACAGGGTCAGCCCTACCTAAACCAGATATAACCAACATGTGTTTCACAACCTCCCATGGCATCCTCATGCACTACAGACAACAGCTTCCCTAAGACAAAGTCTATCCCAAAATGTCCAGCACCCTATAGCATCATCACATTTCTTTTGCCCTGTCCAAGTGGGCAGTGAGAACAATTTATTTCCTTCTTCTCTGTGGCAGACTTTTGCATATCCAAGGAACATAACCTTGTCTCCCATCAGTTCTATCTCCCAAAGGCTAAGCAGCTCATCTCTTCTGGCCATGTATCTTCTAATCTTCCTCTCCTCTCTTGTTTCCCTTCTTTTTCTGACATATGGTCCTCCCTTCCCCATTGAATAGATATCAGCTCAGGCTGTCCAGGAACTGAGAAGGGAGATCACCTGAAGTCATCCTGCTTCTCCCTCACACTCCACAAAAATTTTTCACTTTCAGGGAATAATAGGACATAGTTGGCTCACAATTAGAGACTCATTACCACAGTTATCAAGTGATCAGGTAGCATGTGAGTCACGTTAGCTCTGTGTGAGGTAATGTGAGCAGGTTAAAGTCTCTGACTCACTGGCAGGAAAGGATTACCCTAGCAGAGTTTATGCCCCTGCTTGTTGCTGTGCTGTTTCCCAAACCCCACCACAGGGACAGCTGTGGTGCTGGTGAACTACTGCTGTGTACATCCTGTGGTGTTTCATCCTCCTGCACAGGGCTGGAGGCTGAAGGTGCTACCTGAGCTGCTGAACAATGCCTGTTCAGAAAGGGAAACCACCAATGGATGGCAAAGAGCAGCCATCCAAAAATAGGGTCAAAAGAGAGAGAGTTAACCTGTAGCCTCACCCACTGAGGTGTTTCTAACTCTGCCTACTAACCATCAGGCAGTCAGTTTCCCAGCATAGGTGACAAGGGGGGGAATCCAGCCTGAGTGGAAGCTCAAACTGGTGGATCACAGAATCATAGAACCCTCAAGGTTGGAAAACACTTCTAAGGTCATCAAGTCCAACCATTGACCCAGCACCACCATGCTCCAAAGTGCCATGTCTACAACGTTTTGGAGCACCTACAAGGTGCTCATCATGTTAGCCTTGATCTCACTAATGTTTGTGAAGGAGCAGGTACAATGGGAAATGTATCACAGCAGGAAAGGAATAATAGTGTGTTCAGGGCAGAGATTGGACAAAGAGTGGTAAATATGGGTAAAGCAGAAGGGAATGATGAACCTGTGCAGACTGCATTTTGTAGTTCCTTCTGTGCAAACAGGAAACCTGTGGGTTAAAAGTAAACTTCCTTTTGCATGTAAAGTCTGCATCATAGTGTTTGTACCTGGAGGGAGCAAAAGTAGGGCTGTACAGAGAAGCCTAACCTATGCTCTTCCTAACCTGGTGCTCCTCGACTTTGCAGATTTGCCTGGCTCTGAGCAGAGCTTTTTGTGCAAATAAAAGAGTGGTCTGAGGGAGTGCCCTGTTGTAGGGGACTGGGGCTTCCTCACAGGTAAGAAAGCAGAGTAAGTGGCAGCATCTTTGAGCAGGGGAGGGCTGGCAGCAGGGACATGGGTTCTTTTTAGGGAGACCTTGGCTGCATTTGTTTCTTCCCCCAGATCATGGAAAGAACTGCACTGGAGAGCTCTGTGAGATAAGAGCATGTGGGGAAGCAAGAGGCACAGTGGGATGCCATCATTAATGCTGCCTTTGAGTGTGCCTGGGGTCCCTTCCCAAGCCCTGATGGTTTGGCCTCATGCAATGAAAGTCACCCTTGTGCATTGGGCCCACAGGAGGCCTGTGTCCTGCTGATATCTAAAACTGATGTGGCCATGCTGACATCTTACCCCCTTGGACATCTCCCTGAAATGAGAGGGAGGATGGTGTGTGGGAAGGAACCAGCAGGCACTTTCACAGCATTGCTCATTAATAGAATGACTGCAGTGTTACCCTTTATGGAAAGCACTACTTTGAGGGGTGAGTCTTCAGGGGATATTTTAGATGAAGATGCATGTGTCAGTCCAGTCAGACAACATGAGGGTCAACAGGTTCTCAGGCTACATGTCCCCAGGTGCCCAAATCCTTATGAGGAGCCACTGTATCTGGGCTCTCTCCATAAGTGAATTGGAAGGAGGCCAAGGAAATTAGTGCAGTGAAATGCTTACCAGGAAGCCAAAGATAAATATTCATGTCTGGATTCGTTTTCCATTGACTTTTTTAATTACATAAGGAAGAGATGATGTCTGTAAAAGAATTCCCCTTCTCCTCCCACAGGATATGTAGCACTTTGATGCATGTCCTCTTCAGCAACAGGAATCCTCCTGAAGTGAGTTCCTAGAAAGTCCCAGAGGAACAGAGCTTCATATTTTCTATGGCTCAGCTGCCAGCTCTGAAGAATGGGATGGCTGAGATTCTCCCTGTGCAGCGGTGGAGCTGAAGGCCTGTTCATCATCTGCTTGACCTGCCTGGCCAGGCTCCACTTTCACCCCTCTTTCTATCAAGACTTTCCACAGCCTTCCCACCACTGATGATCCCAGATAAAGCTGAATCTCATGGGGAGATCCCAGAATGGCTGGAGCCAGGGCAGTAGTGGTGGTGCTCACAGCTCTCCACAAAGCATGAGTGGGACTGCTAGAAGCAGCAGGCTTAAGGATCCTGGCACCATGGGCTTTTCCAGAGTCTTCTCTGTCAACATGGACAAAGCTGTATCATAATCAAGCAGACTTCTCAGAGCTGCTCTTGTGTCTGGGTCAACAGTGAGGCTTGAGGTGTTGAGCAAAGAAAAGGCAATATCGACTCCAATGGATGGTGACAATTCAAGGCAGGAACCTCAGTCATGTAAATATATCAATAACTGCTGTGTTTATGTTGGCTGAAGTACTTGCCTCTCTGAACTGTGGCATTTACCATGTATTGTGCTGTTCTCAAAACAAACACCCCACTTTCTGGGCAGATATCCCATGGTACAATGTTTTGCTGACATGCTGTGAGCATGCTGGAACTGTCAGACCTTTGTAACATCAACAGGTGACAAAATGCAGCCCTTTCTTCTGCTTTGGAGTGCCCTTCCCATCTGCTTTCCCTGCTGGAGTTGTGTTTGGTGTAGAGGTAGATCCTGTCCCAGCCTTCAGGGGATTGTTGCCTGCCCAGACACTGCTGCAGTGTGGTCAAGCTTCCTGCATCCCCTGACCAGTGGGAAAACAATATAAACCCTAGCAGTATCCACGTGGTCATGCCTGCTTTCCTAGCTAACTACCATCTAACTGGGATTAGGTCTGGGGCAACCAAAGCCTGGGTGACAGTGTCCATATTTGTCCCAACTCCCTGTTTTTCAGCTGTTAAAGGGCTACAGACAGTACTCCATGGGTTTCTAGAGGAGAGACGTTTGCTCTGCTCAAGCTTTACTTACAGTCCTACCAGATTGTCCTTAGTTCAGCTAGGATAGGGTTAATTTCCACAAGAAGCTGGGAGAGCCCACAGCCAGGATAGCCAAATCCAATGAGCCAATGGAGTATTTGATGCCATACTGATGTCATGCATGTCATCAAGGGGGTATCTGCCTGGGGGGAAGCCTGTGCAATGCCCAAAGGCATGGGGTGGGGGTTTCTGGGTTGTGTTGTGCATCACTGGTTTTATATATCGTTTCATTAGTATTATTGTTATTCCTGTTGTGTCTTGTCTCTTTATTTTGTTCTGTTAAGCTCTCCTTATCTCAACACACAGAGATTTTGCCTTTTTTCTCCTGATTCTCCTTTCCATCCTACCAGGTGCAGTCGTGGGGATGTGAGAGGGTGGGCGAGTAGCCACGTGCTGCACGTTGCTGGCTGGGCCTAAGCAATGACACAGATACACGTTGTGCTCTGCTCCACCAACTCCTACCATGCTGCAGAAGCAGTGGTCCATCAGAGAAGTCTGTTCCAGGAAAATTCACTCTCTGATCTTCAGTTAATTCCCCTTCTCCACCACCCCAGATTTGGTGGGATTGGCAGTCAGAGCTGAGGGTGAGAACAACACTGTGCATATGGGGAAAATGTGGTTTGATGGCTGCAAGGATCAAGAACAATCTCTCTCTTTGTGAGAAACACACATTTGGGAACAGCTGAGACCTGAGTCTTTGAAAGGTGACAGAAACTTAGCGACTTCAAAGGTCTCTCCTAGACAGACAAGCCATTAAATTCAGCTGGAGGCAGTAGCTAGGGATTCAGCCTGCAGTACCTGTAGTGACAGAGCAGAAAGGGCTGAACAGGAAACAGGACAGTGCATCTGGCCCCTCTGCAGCTGAGAGGCAGTGTTTACACTACAGTAGCCTTCCTGTTTGCCACTTGACCTCTCCAGGCTCATCCCCACTCCTTTCTGGTTGACTTTTGACTGTCCTCAGTTAATCTCTTGCCATGCCCTTTCCTTTCCCCTTTCTAGCATATTTGCTATTCAGCAGGTTCACACAGTGATAAATGATTAACTGGCAGATTTGTTGCTCAGTCCCTTACTGGAATGCAGCAAAGATTTCCACTAACTTTGCACATAAGGTGTAACAGAGGCAGGGCTTCTATCAGAGCACCAAATAAACCCTGTGGCCTGTGCATTAAATGCAAGTAACAGGAAAACATAAAAGCAACCAAAAAAAAAGGAATCACACTGACTTGAGTAGGGAGACAGCAAACCCCTGGCACGCTAGGAACAGTGTTATGCATATGTGACCCTCACATGGAGAGCAGGGACATGCTGAATAACTGAATAACTCAGAGCACTGCCACTGAGACATGCAACCACATTTCTCAGCAGGGAGGACTGGAAGGAGGCAACCACACCTCCACACCAGCCCCACACCAACCAGTCGTCTGGAAGATCTTGACTTGGCTCACTTGGGAGGGGAGAGTGGGGCTTGGGCTGGCACAGCAGCCAGCTGAGCACCACTGATGCAGGAAGATGAAGCAGGTGCCAGGCAGCTGAGGGAAGATCTGGCAGTGCAGAGAGAAGACCCTCTCCAAGGTGACCTCGCCCCCTTCAGAGGCAGCCAGAAAGCAGCTGGCAGGAAGCGGAAGGCACAGAGCTGCTGGTGCCATCGCACCCCAGCAGGCGAGGAAGAGCTTGGAAAAGAGAAAACTTCCCCATGCAGGGTGCTTTCCTCCCTCTAACAAGGTAAGTTGGCAAATGACTCAATTATATGCTGAAGAACAATGGAATAAATGTTTACAAAGAGCCTTTTTAAACGCCAAGAGTTATAAACCAGTGAGTGGAAGAAAGCAGAACTCAGGATTCCCCAGTGCCCAATTCAGGCAATGCTTAACTACTAGACTGTGAGATATTGGAAGGTGTCCAGTTCCTCTTCTGGCAGCTCTCCTTCCAAATCACAAGCACAATTTTTCTTTTACAGTCAAAGAAATAAATAAATACCATCCTTAATTGTGTTTTGTCTAAGTGCCTTGAATGGAGAAAAGAAGGGAAAGAAGGAATAACAGTTTTGCATATCATGCCTGTCTCACCAGGCTCTTCCAGGCACAGGCAGTTTCACAGAGCCCTTGCCTGGCTACAGGCATATATATAATTAGCAGAGCACATTAGGCATTGGCTTCCTATTTGCCAGCATGTTCACTTCTGTGCAGGACAGCACAATGCCCCAGTGTGACTTATGTGTTATCACCAGCCTCAGCTGGTCAGAATCCTGGAGGTTTGCCTTAAAGAGCACAGGCACTGAGAAGAAAGGTAATTGGGGCAGGGGAATTGCTTTGCCTTGCAGTTTTCAAGCCATCACCTTGCACATTGTCAAGTTTTTCTCATTAACAAAGGTGTCTGGAAATTGGCTATACATAAAAGTTAGTATTGCTGGTTTATAGTAGAGATTCTGGAGCTGGAATTGGCAGGAAAGCCATGTCCCTTCCACTCAGATAGGGGAGCACTAACAAGGTCCCTCCTTAGCTGCTCCATGACACATTTATCTGTGACTTCAGAGTGGAGATGGAATCAGAAAGAGATTCCCTGGGCAGCAGTGGGCAAAGCTGTGCAGCTGCATGACCTCGTCGCCTGCCTGGCTGTGCAAATCCAGATCAGGGTAGTGTGAACTGGGAGGAAAACGGTGGGGGGGGGGGGGGGGTGGGGGGGGGGGGGGGGGTGTCCTTCTCCCTTACCCTTCTGTTCCTGGAACAGCTTATCTGTGGTCATAGTCCCACCAGGTGCTCCTGATGGATGTGTGAGGTCCATGATGAAGAATGTCAGAAAATCAACACATTTTTCCAAGGAGGTTTCATGAGCCAAATGACTTTAGCAGAAATAGGCAGTACGAGAGGTTTAAACATCAGCACATAAGCACCTGGAACCCAAAAACCAGGGAATCAAAGCATAACTCAAGAGACAAAGAGGGAAGAGGAGATGAACATATAACCATACTTTTTAAATGACTTAGAAACCCCAATAGCTCCTTCTGGGACATGAATTCTCCTACTCAAGTTTACCTGAGCAGCAGCTTGGGAGTTTGTTAACTGGGAACTATCATGACTGAACAAATCGTGGAAGACACAAATGTGCTCTGCGTGGGGTAGAGCATTTGGTGCCCCTCTCTCCTGCTGCCTTTAATCACTGGCCATGTATCAGCAGAGCAGCTTGAAAAGGTTTTACTACCAATACAGACAAGTGATGTATGCAGGCTGTTCCTTCCCCCAGCCACCAAAACTCTTAGGTCACTGCAAGGAGTTGTTACTAGCTCTTACAGGGAAGCACATCAACTTTGAAACTATCCAGAAAATCAGGACAGCAAAGAAGCATGAAGCTTGGAGATAGAAAGGATGGCACTGGAGCTTCCAGACATATCTGCTGTTTACACTACTACTGTACTTGCCAACTCCAAACCTAATAACTTAGACTCTGTTCACTGGCTGACTTTGCTCTAATAACTTAGGAATGACATGCAAAGAGCAGGGCACAAAGGCCACTGCAGCTGTCCAGCAGGACCACGGTGCCAGCATAGTTCTGCAGAGGAATGGGAGCAGGGTATGAACATGGAGGCAGGAGTGAGAACTTCTGCAGCTTTGAAAAGAAGGTATCACAATGTTTAAACTATAGGTTTAAATCTTTGAGGACCCAAGACTTGTTTTCAAAACCTCATGGGCCTTAAAAACCTCTCCTGCTGAAAGGCCTCCCCCTAATCCATTTCTAAAATGCAAGTTTAGGGTCCTAAGTCACTTTGTTACCCCTGGAAATCTCTTCTCTTTCATGGTTGCTTGCCTTCTCTGCGGGAAGGAAGGACAGAAAGAAAGTTCCTAAATGTCCCACATACAGATCCAAGCTTTTTGCACTGCCCTTCTTTTTCCTGAGTTTCCTCCCAAATGCAGGAATTCCACCGGGTTCCTTGCAAGACAAAATATATCTCTCAGGATTAGACTTGTCTCCTGATGTGTAGACTGTGTTTGTAGGTAATAATTCCTACTTATTCTGCTGCTGCTGCTCAGTTCTTTGAAAACCAGTCCTGAGCACCAGCCATGTGGTGACAGATAATTAAAGACTTTGGAACAGTTTTATTGGCACAGCCATCCCCTTGTGCTGTTCTCACCACAAACTGTAGATCTTCCCTACCTCCCCTTCCTGTACTTGGGTGAGTTGGCTTGGCTTTGCACATGATGAAGCACCCAGCAAAAATAACTGCATACCTTTGTATAGCAGAGGTTCCTTCTATCAGGGTGACTCAGCAGGACAGCCATGCATTCCTATGCAATGTCCTGGAACAAGACCACCTCTTCTTTTAGATTGCATGGGGTTTAGGGTGGGACTTGGGCCTTTGGAGCAAGATTGGTGCCAAAGAACAGCTTATCCTTACTTGCATTTCCACGATAGGATTTGGCTTTGGAAGAACAAACAGCAGTGTATGCAAGGTGATAGAGCTGATTTCCAGACCAGGTAAATCAGAGAAGTGGGAACCTAAAACTGAGCAGCATAAGTTCTGCAGAGATAGAGATTTCATCATCTCTGCAATAGGCCTTGGCAAAGCCCCAGCAGACAATGTATCTAAGTTACTCTGTGGCTTTTAAGTTCTTTCATGTGGCTGCTGGAGAGCTAAAGCCTAACCACAATTGCAGTCATTTTATTTTAAGGAATCACACAAAGGCATGGCCATCTACTCAGGCCTTTTGTGTGGCCCCTAAGAGGGACATCTTGGTGGCATTTTCGGTCATTGGCATGGCAAGATGGCAAGTTTCTTGCAGAACTGTTGAGTAAAAAGCCAACAGTTGTTGTTTTTTTAAAGGCTTATAGTCCAACCTCTGGCTTCCTTATTTGTTTTGTTTTCATAACTTTCTAGATTCATTATTTATATGGGGTTTTTTGCAGACACTGGGGTAATGCTTTGAGGTCCTGCAAGCGAGGCAGCATTTGGGGTGCAGAAGTGTATGTTAAGAGCATATCTGGAGGCTGTTTGGGTGCCTGGCAGAAAGTGGGAAGTGTCCAGGAGCTGATTTTTGGGAATTGCTCTCCAATGGCGCCAGTCTGCCTGTTTGCAACATTTCCCCCAGTTCTGCATATCTGGCAGCCCTCTGGCCACTCTTACATGTCCTGCCACAGGGTTTTGCGAAACATCCTCTGCCCCTTATCGAAACAACAGCAGGGTAGAGTTCTGCTTGTGGTAAAAGTTCACAGCACTCAGCTGGCCAAAGAAACAAACCCCAAAAAACCACTACCACCACCAACAACAAAAGAAATTTGGGACAGATCATCAGTGAGTGAAGCACTGATTTGCACTGCCTGAGGATATCGTGCCTTGGTAGTAATGCCATTCTGCAGACTTCCCTGGCCCACTAACTTCAGTGCTGGCTTTCCTCTCACCACACCCTGATGAACTGAAGAGCTGATGGTGTCCTGTCTGTCTTGCTGAGGCCATCAGGGTGCTGCTGTGTTCTTAATGACTAGCTAACTCCTAATGGCTCAGCCTGAGCTCTCCTGCTGACAGATCTCCCTGTAGGTGTTTTTTAACCATCTCTCAACTTGCTAGACCCATTTCTTCAACATGTGTTTGGACAAATTGGCAGATGTCCTTCTAACCACTGGTGAGTCCATTGACATGGCTGTGAACACAGTAAGCTGTAAACACTCATGTCCCAGTTTCTCTTTCCCCTTGATCTTAGTATGATCTGAGTTTCAGTTCCAGTAGGTGTTGTGGTGAAAGATGAAGAAAGGAAAAGACAAGAGAGGTGAAGCTTGGTTTTTATTCATAGGGACAGCTCACATGTGACTTATGCACTGCTGGAGACAAGCTGTGCCCTTGAGACCAATGTGCCAACTCTTTTATCATCCAACAACTCTGACCTTTCTGATTCTCTCCTTGCCACCCTCAGTCTCCATGCTGTGATTTATACCCTTGATCCATAGTGTCTATCTGTTCTTTGGGACAGGTTTGTACAGCTGATGCAGAATGTATTACAACTAGGGCTTAATTTTCACTTCATGTTTGCAAAGTCCTCAAGACAAATAGTAGTGATCATGTCAATAAACTTCACAGAACTTGGGAGGATGTAGAGGTAGATAAGTCCTTGCAGTGTATAAACCTTGCCTAGAGGAGAGAGAAGTGGTTATGGAAGAAGCTATGCCTTCCGTTGCCAGGTTCGTCACTGACACCCCTCATCCATTGCACTCGTTGCTTGAGGTTCCCCAGTCCTCCAAGAAGACAGAGAGCCTCTTTAGAGCTCCCACACTACACCCCAACCTCCTTGAATCAACCTCTAAAGAAGTATTAGAGCATCATCTGACAGGGAAGCTAAGGTCCCTGAAGGTTTCAGGCTTACCCAAGCATAGCTCATGTCTGCAGTGCACAAGCATCCCCTCGATGGCCTTGGGCAGAGGGAAGCTGAGCCCTTCATGAGCAATCTCATTCCTGTTAACTGGTTTCTGCCTCCCCAGAGGACTGTAGCATCACCTGTGCAGGAGAACAGGAGATGTTTCACTCCCTGGCTAGATCTAGAAGTCTTCAGCAAAACCCAAAGGCTTTCAATAAGCAAGACAAACACAGCCTTTTTTGCTAATCTTTTTTTTTCCCAGCAAAGCCAGCTGCTGTCCCAGTGACTGGAGCTGTTGGTTTGCCTTTGCTTTTGTATGGAGTGCTTCAGAGGGGTTTGTGGAAGGAGCCACATCAGAAACAGGTCTCCCACAGAGGTGGTCTCAGAGGTCCTGTGTGACGTGCTGGGACTTTTGAGGTGGCCCCATGTTCTGTGTTAAGCTCATGCAAAGGAGACAGAGGATTTAAACAGCATTTATTCAGTTTCTTTGTGGGTGCTTTTTTTCTTGAAATAAAGCTTTTTTCCTCTTTTGTTTTATTGGAAACACACCCACAGCAGGGTGTCTGAAGTCAGGCAGGGCTGTGCTTGGCAGGCACCCATAGGGAAGCAGCATGCAGTCCAGCAGGGCTGCTCCTTACATGCATTCTGTGGCTCTCCATTCCCCCTTAGCCTAGTCCATCTCCCACATTCACCAGGTACCAAAGGATACTTGGACCTGCCTGGAGAACTCTGCCCCTCCCTGTCATGCCAGCTACCACGGGATGGATGTAGGTCGAAATCCCTCCTCTAACCATGTGCCACTCCACATCACCATCCCTTCAAGCTTCTTTGGACACAGTAAAATTACACTGAGCAGGATTCACTGAAGTGGTCTCCCTCTCTGCAGGGTCACAGAAGGTGCCAAGTCACTAAACCAGTATCAGAGATAACACTCATAACCATTTTGCACCTAGAGGGGCCTCATCTGAGTGAGATCTGTCTCTCTTGCACTGGGATTTAGATATTTTTATATATATATATTTAAAACACAATCCTTGACATCTCTGTGAACAGCCAATGGGAAATCTTGTGACTTTTAAACAGTATATTTTTGTAGTATCTTGTTCTGTGTAGGAAGGAAATGCAGGGAACTTGTGCAGTGTCCAATCACATCCCATCTTTCCCCTGTTCCATGGAGAAACTTTGGAGATTCCTCTTCTTCCATCCCTCTTCCTTAGTCTTTGCAAGCAGAGCAGTGACTGAAAGCTGTCAGTGGAAGAGGGAAGCAGCCCAGGTAGAACACCAGGTATTTGCCTACAGACAAGGAACCACCCCTGTCCTGCTGCAGGAGGAGCTGAAAGCATCTACTCATCTAGCATGATCATATGTTGAAAATCCAGTTTGTGTCAAATAGCAAACCTCAGAGCAAGCCAGCATGGGCAAGGCCCCTGAATGATGATAGATTGCATTCGTTTGCCATGCAAACAACAAGAAGGCAGCAGTCAAAAACCATCAAGTCTCTGATGAAACATTGATGAATGTCACTCAGGCTTAACACAGTGTCTGGAGAAAGACAAGTTAGTTCTGCAGAACTGGTACAGGAACCATGTCTGTATGTCAGCACAGCAGATGGCCCACTAGATCCATACTTCTTATTCAGGTCAAGAATGCAATGAGATTGAGTAAGGTTCTGCAGGGCATCAAGAAGGGAATGGCAGCAAAAGTCATGCTTGTTCTTTCAAGTGCTCAGTGCTGACCTGAGGTCGGGCAATGCCAATGGGGAGCTTTGCAGCAATTGAATTCTATGGACACTGACTGGAAAGGTTGGCCTTGTTCTTTTTCTGAATGTTGGGGAAGAACTCACAGCTGGAGCAGGATGTGAGACCCTGGAGCTTCAGTGTTTTTGTGCAGTGAGTGATATGGAGCTGTGCAGCTCCTGCTGTGATGAATTAGCACCAAGCAGCCCGTCGTTCTTCTGGGAAATTATTCAGATGTACTGAGGTGTAAACAATCTCTTCCTGAAGGAGAAGCCCAGGAAAGAAGCTAAGTGTCTAGTCTTGTGTTTCCTTCAGAATTAGAACTGGCCTATACAGGGATCTGAAAGCTAACTGAGGGTGGCTGGGCATTAGAAGGACACAGCAAGCATTGTCTCGTGTGGATACCTGTCTGGCTCCTACATAAATAGCTGTATTTATTTAGATATGTTAATAACCATTGCTGTAGGGAAAGCAATCAAATCTGAATGCTCAGTCATTACCTGTTGCAGGCAAAGGGTACACACACAAGTGGAATTTGATGGGAGTTCTTGCTGCTAAGGAAAGATGAAAGGATTTTAGAAAGAGAGGTTGTGAAAACAAATAGTACTGGAGAGCTTATCCATGCATAAATGAGATGGAGCTTGAAGTGATGGAGAGTCCTCATTGCTTCCTTCAAAACAGAAGGACAAACCAAAAGGAGGGGCTGAAGAGGATGTAAGGCCCAAAACAAGAAAAAAAAAATCCCCAAATTATTAGCAGTCAGGAAGGGAAGGAAAAATGTCAGTGTACACAGATCCACTTTGATTTGATGCTCACCCCAACATCCTGCTACAGAGGAATAAGCTTGCAAACCTTCCCCCCTTCAAGAAGATGGAGCATGCTTGCAGCTCTCTGAGTCCATGCCAGGCTGTGAAGTTGACTTTCAAAGGCAAAGCTGACGTGGAGACATTTGACAGACTCATGCTTCCCAATCACGTGGATGCTTCTGTAAACATGACTCCTGGGTGTACTTAATATCTCCACTATTAATCGGGCTGCGGGGAGTTAAAAGCCCATTAATGGCATTAACAAATGCTATTTAACTGGGCTGAATTGCAAATGCAAGTTTAGGCAGAGAACAAATGCAATGTGACTTTGGAGGAGCAGAAAGCCAGCAAAAACCCCTTCTCATTGTTATCTTGAAAGAAACCTGCAAAACAACCAGCTATGAATCCACCCAAGTTACACAGCCTATAAGAAAGGAGGAAAAAAAACCTTGGCAGATGTGATATTGAAAGAAATTGGGAGTGGGATGGTTAAAGGCAGATGTGGGGCTTAGCAAATGGAAAGTCATAGGTGGGCCAATACATGGAGCAGATTTGATAAGATATTAGCATGTTGTGTGACCACAAGGACAGTCAGTGGAGTTTGGTCTTGCTGGCATAAAGAGCACACAAAACAAGACCAGGAAGTTCTGATCCTACTCTTGAAATCAGTGGGCTATCAAATGAGGGAGATGGTGACAAGCTGGATGGTCTTCAAAGCAAAGCAAAGCAATAGCAGGGACTGAGGGTCTGGAGAAATCATTCAAGCCTGTTTGGGTTTTTGAAGAGTGCAATGGGAGAACCACACAAACCTGCTTGGCTTGGCTCTGTATTGGCTGGCTGTGTTTGTAGGGGCATGTCAATACCTGTCCACACTTACTGATCTCTGAGCAGTCAGTCCCATGTGTCTTTATCAGGGTGCCTGTTTGTATATAAAGGTGTAAAAAGGAGAGGAAACTGGCCTAAGGGAAAATGTTACTTGAATATTGGGGGGAGGGAAAATTAAACAGTGAAATGCACAGGAATATGAGTATCTCCCCAGGCTCCTTGTCTGGGGCTTTCAAAAGTAGGTGGTGGCATGTATACTAGAAAGTCCAGTGCTGTACTGTCTCAGAGGCCAAATGGATAGCCAAGAAATTCTTTTCTAAACATGTTAGCTGCATAGTCTTTCAGCTAGATGGGCATTTCTTTTGATATTGTCAGTGTCCTTATTACCTCTTAATTATGGCATTAAAAAACCCCACTGAGGTTGGAAACATGAAATTTTAAAGTCACAATTGCTCTTCATACCTTAATTCAAACTTCTGTATGCATCTGCATTGTGCTGCAGCCACAGGATGGTCACTGCACAGGAGAGTTTGTCACTCTGCTCACTGGGTAACTGCTCAGAATTTTTTCTTATCCTCATAACTTGACCTCAGACCTTACTTACTAAACACCACTTAAGCTCTGCCTAGAACACAAACTGATTACATTTCCTCATGGGCTTTCCTCTGACACTTTCACTCTAAACCTAAGCAGTTCCCAAACATGAACAGTTTTCCCTTTACCACAGCCCTTATGAAAAGAGGAAGGAGCTAGCACTACTCTCCTTTTGCCAAAGTGGAACAAGGATAAAGACTTTAGAGTTGGCACCACTGACTGTGGCTGTTCACTTTACAGCTACACACTTTGCTTTTGGGGGATTTGTGTGTCTGCTGTGTATGTTTAGACATTGGCATGCTACTGAAATCTGCAGAGAATTTACCCTCCAAATGACTATGGAGAGAGACAAAGTTGCAGATATTTAACAAACCCAATTGTTTTCTGTGAATGTGAGAGCTGGGCACTTACTGAGAGAAAAAAGGAAGAAAATGAAAAAGTGTTGAGAGGGCCAGGGATGAAAGCAGGGAGGGAGAATGGTGTGTGGACAAGAAATTCTAATCATGTGGATGGTTGCTGAATAAATAAAAGGAGCTTGAGAACCTCTTTGGGCAGGACATGGTGCTGAGGAGACAGAAGAAAGGTGAGCTAAGCAGCCCCTAGAATATCCTTCTCAGCAAGTTTTGACACTGAAGCCACTGACAAACCCACCATGGCCTGCTGGGAACTACTTCTAGGGGCAAAATAAACATCCTCAGCTGAAGACTGGATGTGTAAGGCTGGGAATTTCTGAGAGTGGTCAGAATTTCTTGAACCTTTAGTCCCAGGAACTTCCATAATTTCACGTTCAAGGCACAGCTCCCAGCAACTTTGCTTGCAAGGCTGAACACTCTGCACTTTTGCCAGTCTGGCCTCAGGTGTCCATAGCTTGGCAAACAAAATGGGAAGTAATGGCCAACTTAGAAAATGCTTCTTTAAGTCACTTACCAACAGCACACAAGGACTCAGTTGTAGAAGCATGTCTAGGCAGCATTCAGTTGCATTAATGACCAGATCAACTTTTCTCCACCTCCAATCCCCTTCTTCATTTCCTACACACCCCTCTGCTTGGCAGTGAAGGACACAGGGATCCTGTGGGAAAAGCTCAACAAAACACTACGTGATCATGTAGTTAAAGGCTGGACTGTAAGGCACAGGCACAAAGGAGATGAGTTAATGCTGGATGGAAAGCCTCTGGCCCAGCAGTTCCTCACTCTGCTGTGCAGTCATAATGTTCCTTTAACATAGTTCTCCACGTGCTCTTGCATACGCTTACAAGGGGAAGCACAAAAGAGTGTTAGAGCTTTCCCACTTACCCCTTAGAGAATGTGCAGTGTGGAGATGAGCTGACCTAAAAAAGGTCACCAGGGGATAGGGAACTGAAGATCTGCAGCCCTCTGCCACCTGAGGGAACAGGAGGGTAGCAGCACATCAACCCCACAGACCACAGGGACAGGAGCTCGCTGGGCTTGGTGTTGGAGCCTGCCTGCCAAGGGACATTAAGGTGTGCAGGCACAGGCTCTCCAAAGGAGAACTTTCTGTGACTTTAATGCTCCTGCTCTGCCACTTAGATCCTCAGAGATGTGCCCCCACCTACCATGGTACTGCTGCCTCAGTCTTTCTCCTTCTCTTACTCATACCCTGTGTCTCCTTTCAGCTCTGGCTGGTGCCTCATTTTGATTTTTTGTTTTCTCTCATTTCTACCCCCTAACTACTTACAGTTACTCTTTCTGCTTACCTCTGCCTTGGAACTCAGAGCAGGTACATTCTTCTCACAGCCAGATATCTCAGCAGATGTGGTGGCAGAAACAATCCTGATCAGTTCTCATGGCCCCATGCAGGGACACATGTGCACCTACATCTGCTGCATGATGGCACAGAGGAGCTGGAAGATATGGGGCACAAACCACAGAAAGAGTTCCAGGAATCCTTCAGGGAAGACAAGTGTTTGGCTTGCCTCTCCTGCAGACAAAATGCAAATGTTGGCTTTCTTGAGGCTTATAATGTGGTCAAACAGGGGTAGATTGTAATGAGGCTGCCAAGAGCACATCCTTGATATAAGGGTAGCCCTGTACTTGGGTGTCTGCTCTGAGGCATGGGAGTCACAGACCAGTAAGAATGTTTCACCATGAGGAAAACAATGCATTTTTCTTCTCCTTGTTCTCAGAAACAGCTGCACCACTTAAGCAGAAATGCAATAGCAAATGAACAAAACAAATTCAGCTTGAGGCAGACACCCAGCATGGGGAATTGCAGGCCAGATGGTTAGTGTGACAAAGTTATAAGTAACTGAAACCAGTTTTTTAATAAGAAGTATTAGGCAACTTCAGCATTAGGTGGTACCACCTCTGCTGTATCCCTGAGTCTCTCTTTCTCTTTTTAAAGACAATTTTTCTAAATACAGCACACTAAAATTCTCTGAAGAAGCACAATAGCAGCACAAAAAAAAAAGCCCTGTGGTGTTGCTGTTTCTGTTGCATCATGACTGTGTTAGAGGACAGTGGATGCCTTTCCATCCTTTCATCCTTCTGCTGGGTCCCACTCCCTTCTTCTCCTCTTGGCCCCATCCTATGAGCCCAGTGCCTTCTTATCCACCCTGCAGCCAGTCCCTCGGTGTCTGTCTCCTCCTCCTGCCTACTCAGGTTCCCTAGCCACCTCCTCCTTGCCTGTCCCACTGCTGGCTCTGGCAGCATCAGCTTGAGTCCACTCTGATAAGCCCAGCAAAGCTCTCTGCCTTGGCTCCATGCCTCCCTTTCCCCTCCTGCTCCCCTCTGCTGTCAGTGTGCCTCACTGGTCTCTTGGAGAAATATCACTCTTACTAACCTACTGTAAAACAAAAGGGAGGAGGCCAAAATCTCAGCTCCTGATGATTTCTGCTGCTCTGTTGACTTTCTCCAGAGCCAAAGTTGGTTTATTGGTCTACTAACTTTAGTGGGCTGACTCTGCTTCACATCACCCAAGGATGGGACGTGCTTTTCTCAGTGGACCAGTGCCAACTTGCAGCAGCAGAAAACCTGTGGTTTTGGCTTCAGTTTTGGCATGGCTGTGCTGATTGGTGTCAGGAGCTGAGCTGACCCTTGGACTCCCAATAAATGCAGAAATAGCTAGACACAGCTCTGTGTGCCTTCCTCATCCACTTCACCTGCTTTTTTTTTTTTTCATTCCAGGAGCATGTGCACCTACAGGGAGTAAGCATGTAAGACTTTTCAAGTGCTGTGTGCACTGATGCTTGCTTGATTTCTTTCTTGGAGGATTCCCCTGTCTCAGGAGATGAATCACGCGATGCTTTTACTGCGCTTGCATGAGCTGTTCCTGCTTGTTCCACATCACCAGGTTATGTGCTGACAAGTGGAGCATATGCTCTCAACAGCATGTCTGCTGTAACTAAATCATATCCTGGGTCATCAATTCAAGGCTCACCGTGTGCTCTTCTAGTTGCAGAGGGAACTGTTGCCTGCTTGTGTTGTTTATAACCCTTGGGAGACTTGGGCAAATCAAGACAATCATGTGCAAGACTTAACATTGTTTTCTTAAGCTGTGCAAGCATTTGCTTTCTCACCTCTGTTGCTCTCTGCATGCACTACAGGAATCTACCCAGTCGTGTAATGTGCTGGGTGAAGCAGAGCTCCTGAGTCACCACTTGAAGCATCTGTGGAGAACTTGGGCATTTTTAATAGACCCCCAAAAATGCAACCTAGATTCAGATCAATACATTCTACAAACACTCTGCCTTGTCAGTGTTTGGGAAGTCATTTCACACAGGTTGTGAGAATCTTGTCATGAACTCACAGATACAACACATATGAGAGACAGAACTGTATCATTTGGAGGTCAGCATCTGTAAGAGCCAGGAGATCTTTTTTCTATCTCTTTCTTTCTTTTTTCTTTCTTTTCAACTGAAGCTTCATTTTGTTTCATTGAAACCTTTCCTCACTTGCAACTTCTGTAAGTGCATGCTGAAATAACTCCTGATACTCAGTGACAGCTCTCTCCCAGACAATTATATCATCAGTAGACACCTCAGCTTTTACAGGGTTTACAGCATCTGTGCAGTGAAATGTTTCAAAACCTGCCCAATAAATATATCAAAGGTGTTCAACCCTGAGCTTTCCATGCCAAAGGAGATATGAAAAACCTTATCAGCCTATCTAATCTGCTGAAGAATTTGGCTTCCAACAACTAAGTCAGTATTTCAGTCCAAGTGGAAATTTTCTCTTTGCATGTTCCTGTTCCAGGGGCCATCTAAGGCTAAGTGAACTATGCTCTCCACCACAATTAGAAAGAAACAAGCTTTCTTGCATCCCCTTCTGTTTTGCAAATACTGCCACTTACTGTCATGTAGTATCTCCACTGCAAGGCTGGAGGAATGTTTTGGATTATCTGGATCCAACTTTCCATGACATCTTCGACCTTACTTGGATTCCAGGTCTAACTCTCCCAGAGGCTGTCCAAAAGTGTAATGAGAGACCATCTCAACTCCTATTACACTACAGAACAACAAGAGAAATTAACCACCCCGGTTTCTGTTTCTGTGGAAGGAGCAAATGCTGGTTCATTATCTCCTGAGTTGTCCTGTAACCATGAAGTCATCTTCCCACACTATTTCATTGAGCTTACTTTGCCAGAAAATCATTCATTCTTTACTTGGGTCAATCAGCATCAGCAGTTCATGGCTCAGGTTTGTCATAAGGTCATCCATTTGTTTTCCTTTCCTTCTGTGAAAACAAGAATAAAAACCCTAATAATAACAATAATAATAGCAGCATGACTGAAGACATCATACCCATCCTGCTGGAGGACTCTCTGTTTTCTACTTCCAGCTCAATGCATAGCTTGCAATTGCTAAAAAATGATAGGATGTCTTCTGGGTGATAGTTAGAGGGAACTACATTCTGGCAGCCTCTGAAAGGCATGCAGGTGCTCTGAGATTTTATGTTCACTTTCTTACACAGCCTTAGTAAAGCAGCATCTTCCTTCAGTTATGTTGAGCTATCCTCTCCTTTCTTCAGCCCAGGAAAAAACAGAGATGCTGGGGCTAGAGTCTGCCTCTCCAGCAAGTACCTCTCTGACTGTGCTTGTACTGCTGTGTGTGCAGATGCAGATGTGGTGGTGAGAAGTGGAAAGACCAAAACAAAGTGGCCCACTGCTTTAATACATTTCTTTACCTTCTCACCCAGGGTGTGGCAGATCTGTCCATTCCTGTCAGAAATGGGCATGTGATCAGGGCACAAAGATCTGCATGCAAGTGGAAGGTACCTCTGGGGTTTACCAAAGCATTCATGGAAATGGATACCCAGCACGGAAATGAATTGCCACCCTCGTGCTGAGACTCTCCTACCACCTCCTGCAGGCAGCCAACTGAGGAGGTAGAAGGATACACTGGCATTGAAGGTAGCACAGAGAAGTTCATATTGCCTCCTACCACTACCTATTTACCATTCTCTGAGTCAACATCCCCCCTCCTTGGCTCCAAAATTAAGCCACAACTTTAAACTCGGAATGTTTAAAGAAACAAGGAGGGGGAAATAGGTGTCTGGGCCATTCTTCAGAAGTCCTGTGTAAACACTGGGTGATCCATTCCTTTTTCTCCTCCTAACCTGGCTGAACTCTGGAAGCAAGCAATAAACAGCAAAGGTTAATTAAATCCACTTCTAAGTTTAACACCCCTGGCTCCCCACCTTCTCCTAACCAGACTTTGGGGGCTGTGTGTTATGGGCAAATATAACCTGGTTTGAATTCCAAAACATGATTTCAGGCTTCCTTTAGAGACAAATAAGACTGATTTCTATATGCTGAAATGAGTCATTCAAGACAGGGAACCTAATTAGGATTGCAGCAGCAGCTAATTTCCCCACCAAAAAGAAATTTTGTGCACTAAAGAATGAAGTGCTAGTTCCGGGCAGCAGCACCAGGCACTCAGTGTAATTATAATTTATATGGCCCTCACTGCTGTAGTAGTTAAGTGCTTGACAAGAACCAAGGGATTTACTCTGAGGTAGGGCAAAGTTTTCTTCTCTTTTACAACCAGAGAACCAGAGGTGAAACGACCTGCCCCAAACTATTCAGTGAATTTGGACAAGCTAAACTCAGGTCTCCCAAAGTCCCTTACTAATGCTTTCAGCAGGAGCTTCAGACCCTGCATGTGTCTTCAGCTCTGCCCTGCCTGCAGCCCTGGGAAAGTTTGATACCTCTTTCAAGTAAGGCAGTGAAACAGGGACAGGTGTCCCCAGTTCAAACCCCAGATTATCTGAGCCACCTAATTCCCAACAAGACATAGAAAAATATGTCCCAGATGTCAGAAGCTGAAGGGCTCAGCCCTCAGCCCTCCAGTGATGCCAGGCTGATTTAGCTGTATCATACTTCTTACAGAACTCACACTTGGCCCATGCCTGTCACCTTCTCATACCTCACCAGCATGCCAGGTACTTGAGCAGGATTACACTTGAGCACAATGTGACTTGCAGAACTATGATAGGGGCTGTCCTCTCTCCTTTTGGGTTTGCAATAATTGCATAATTCAAAGTTTCTCTGCAAGTCAAAGAGGAACATTAGTTCCCTTGAAAGATGAAGCAGCATAGAGCTGAGTTATCTTTGGGAGTGGGTTAGAAATTCTGCTTTGCTTGAATGAAAAAGAATCTCTTCTTTAGGAAAGCAATAGCCAGGCTTCAAACCTCTGTAAGAAAGTCTCTTCTTTCTGAAACCACAACACTTGGGGTCCATGCTGAGGGGGGATCTCTGCTGGCCAGAATTCCTACAAGGCTGGCAGAGGCTGCAGAGTTTGCCACTGGCCCTGAACTACATTTTGAGCCAAGTGGGAAAACATCAGCCATGGTTAGCAGCGGGGCTAGAAGGTCTGTGAATCCAGGGCCTCAATCACTTGCACTGAGAGGTTTGCAACAAGCCTGGGAGCTTGTTTCCATCAGCTCTGGCCCTGCTGAGGAATGTGTGACTGCTTAACGAGTTGGTCTAGCACTGAGGCTCCTGTCAGCTGAAGAGCTTAGCACTGCCCAGGGCTTTCCTTTGGGCCCCAAATCCTTATTCTGTCTTGGGGGCTTTGTTCATTTTTGGAGGTCAGCCTAGAGCAGCTATGTACAGTTTCACTTTTGCCATGAGAGGATATCTGCCTTGCAGGAAGCACTGACAATGACTCTAAACATGAATGAACATGTTTCCCTGATAATGTCAAGAGAGAAATCCCATATTTTTTCTCTTCCTTAATGAGCAAGTATTGCCCTTCAGTTTCTCTGACCTGGTGCACATGTTATTACTGTCGAGTGACAGTGCTGTAATCCCATTCTTATACTTGATTTATGAAGGCAGGGCCTGGGGGGGCACAGGGTCAAGGCCCCATTCTGCTCAATACTGTACAGGCTGCTAATGAGGGAGAGTTTCTGTACCTCAGACAGAATGGACAAAAGGTGAGAGTGAAAATGAAGGCACCATGGCCAAAACTGGAAGGGAGCTGATGTCTTCTGAATCCTGGAGTAATAGCCCAGCTGCTGACTTTGTTGTCCCTATAAATATTCCTGACTTTCCAGCAGCTCTGCTGTGGTTCTAGCTCTGGCGCCAGAAGAGCCTAGTGTTTTGCTGTTGTTTTACCTAATGGGTAAACCAGCAGTTACTGGATGCACAGAGATAATAGTGGATTTAAGTGACACATATGAACTTGATTATGGCTTCCCAGGGGGAGACAACCAAGTCTTCTGCTGTGCTTCAGGCATCATTCAGGGGGTACTTTTTTCCAGCTCCTCAGGTTGAGGCTGCATGTGTGAGTATAACCACAGGGATGCACAGAGCCAATGGGTCCAGCAATTAAATAGAAAACTCTGCTTAATTAAATTTAGGGAAAATAAAATAAAGGATATTAATGACCTCAGGACAGATGTTGATGAGCTCTGCATGGTGCTCCAAAGGTCGACACTGGCTGCCTCTTAGAGGTCTGACGTGGGCAGGAAGCTGGGGCAGGCAGCAGAGCATGGCTTTCACATTTAATGGGATCCCACTTCTCTCCAAGAGGAAACACATGAAGCAAATGGACTGTCCAATGTTGGCTGCAGCTGATGTGTGGTCTGTGAGCATGACAGTGTATGGATCCCATAAGGAGTCTTACTTGAGGGATGGTTTCTGTAAAGGATTTCAGCCGAGATGAGAGAGAGCAGCACCATAGCTGTCTCCTGCCACGTGAGAGCTGTCAGGGAAGCATTGGTCTGCAAGTATTTCTTGGTAAACTGTGGGGACAGTGATGCAGAGAAGGAGATGGGGTTTAGCCTGGAGAAGAGGATGCTAAGAGGGGATCTTATCAATGTATATAAATATCTAAAGGAAGGCTGTCAAGAAGATGGAGCCAGGCTCTTCTCGATGGTGCCAAGCAGCAGGATGCAAGGCAACAGGCACAAACTGGAACACAGGAAGTTCCACTTCTTAACTGTGAGTGTGCCAGAGCACTGGAATAGGATGTCCAGAGAGGCTATGGAGTCTTCTTCCCTGGAGATATTCAAAAACCACCTGGACATAATCCTAAGTAATGTGCTCTAGGGGGCCCTGCTAGGGAGATTGGACTAGTTGACCTCTGGTGGTGCCTTCCAAACTTAACCATTCTGTGATTATGTCTTTCCCCTGTCCCTTCTCCAAGAGCCACCTTAACTCAATCCCCCCAGAAAATCTTCCCTGTGCTCTAGTAACAGAAGAGTACATATGACCCATGTCAGTCTTGTCCTTTCCTGTCCTGTCTCACATCTCCATTATCTAGGGTTTGCCTACAGCAGCTACCTGGGGCTGGACAAACCCTCTTCCAATATCATTTTTCTGCACTTTCTTCTTACATCCATCATCACCAACAGAATTTGGGAGAACTTCAAGGCAATCAGGCAGAGCCCATCTCCTCTGCTCTGAAGGAAGCCTAAATTTTGGGAGAGGGCAGAGGGGGGGAGGAAGAACAAGTCCTCTTTCACCCCATGAGATTCACCTCTGTTTCCTGCTCACTTTCTTATTCTAAGCCCTCCCACTTTACTCTTTCCCCAAGCCCTTAATAATTTCAGTAAATGTCAGGTCCAATCTCACTTAATGAAATGTACACCTCTTAAATGAGTGAAGTGGAAAAATGGCCCACTCTGACTCCTTGCCTTGAAACTGAGCTGCAAAGCATGTTTTTTACCAAACAATCATTATTTTTACCAGGACCCTAGGAAACTTCCAGTAAAATAAATAAACTTTAGAAATCATATGAGCTTCCCAGCTCCCTTCCAGAAGGAACTCAGAGAGCCATTTTTTTCACAGTGATCCCAAATACTAACCAAAGGCAACATAATATGATAGGTATTTACAACATATCCATTATCTTATCAGAGCTTCAGGTACAGCTGTAAACAGCCTGTTCCACCTGGGCAATCTGCCGAGTTAAATGGGTTCTTCTTTCAGAAGCAGGAACTGAGTGAGGAACATGTCCCATTTAAGCTCAGATTCACTTGTATCTGAAGCATGGAAACCCAAACCCTCAGAGGTCCTTATTCCATAGAACATTACTCCCTCCATCTGATGCAAGATGCTGGGCTCACCAAGACCATGCCACTCATATGGGTGCTTCGTTGACAGAGTCCTGTTAGTGGTTCACTGAGCGTAGAAGATTGCTGTTCCCTGGATGGGAGGCAATTTGGCACAGTCAGCCAAAGATGAAAAAGAAATGCAAGGGTGAGGGTGGAAAGAAAAGAGACCACATTGGAAGCTGTGAGAAGAAAGGGAGGGGTGGAGAGCTGGTGGATGAAGGAAAGGAAAACATGAAAAACAAGAACCAAAAAAGAATAATTGTTAGGGAAAAAGCTTTTCCGTTCCTCCCCTGGCTACAGCTAGTCTGAAAAGGATATGCTGTTTATTCTTTGCATGCTTCCACACACCACTTTGCAGGTGAGAATGGCTGGTCTTCCACCCCAGGACCCCTGGCAGCAGCATCTCTCTGGTATGGTGTCAAAAGGAAACAATTTTATTAACCCTAGATTTAGTCCACAGGTTTAAAAAGATCCCAGTGAAGAGTCAGAGGAATTGGTTTGCTTTGAGCCTGAGCTTGTCTAGAAGCAAATGATATTTCAAAGACACAGAAGGAAGGCTTTATCTCTGAGGCATGAGAAAGCAGCAGCCCATTCCAGCTTGACAGAGATTACTCTCTAGTCCTTCAGAAACATCCCAGAGGCAACTGTACAAGAGATGTCCTGTCAGGAGATGCTGTCAACTGGTTTTATCAGCTTGCTGGATAAAACTAAACCTTGCTCATTAGTGACTGCTTGGCAGCTGATCTGAGACTGGGTGATTTATGGTAACTGACCACAAGAGGAGGTTGCTGCTAGAACTGGATTTGGGAATAGCACCAGGGATGTGGCAATCTAGAGAAACCAGCACTTTAAAGTGTTAACAAGCAGTGAGCCACTGGTAGTGAATCTACTTCAAGATGCATAGCAGGACACAAAACCCAGTGCCAGGGTAAACTGAGAGTAGAGAGCAGATTAGTCTGCAATAAAGATGGAAGCAATTGCAACAGAAACCAACGAGGGCAACAAAAGGAAATATAGTAACAAACTTAAAGTAAAAACATCCCAGTATGCTGCCTTTGGAGAATGGCAAAGACTTAACAAAACCAAAATGCACTTATGGCTGAGGGGACAAAGACTTGGAACTGATAGATTTGTTGATGACACAAAAAACCTGTGGTTCTTCAGGTTTCCATTTACATGTACCCAGTCAGGCTGGAGAGAGAGGCTACTCTGGGATACTGAGGTGAGAAGGACACCCTTGAACTCTGCTTATACTATCAGCACCAGAGAAGACTTCCTACTTTTATATTTAAGAGAGTATGACAATGCTCTTGTATGTGGTCACATAGGACACAAAATGTCCTTGTTGCCAAGCTACATGGGATGATTACAGAAGGGAAGGTGCTAGTCAGAACACAGAGTGAAGGAAGCCTAAGCCACACAAGCATCTGTGTTGATTCAAAGATCACAAATGCAGGTCTAGAACTTGTTCATTGAATAGATGCAGCCTCTCTTTTTAAATAGCTGAGGGGTGTCCTTTAATGCTTTGAGATGGATTAAAACCAACATAAATATACTGACCAATAGGAATATTCAAGTGACTGACAAACTGTGTGCAAGGATTGTCCTAGAAAGACAGAGAGAGATGGGAAAGTTTACCTTAATTTTGGATATTTGCTGAGTGAATAAACACTAGCTGCAAAACTCAAACCAGACAACCCAGTCTGAGATAGCCAAGATAGTGTCAAAATCTGATGATGGCTTGAAAATGGCACATACCTGGAGGTGGTGGACTAATGTCTAGCAAGCAACTGAGGAAAGGGAATGGCAGAGAACCTCAATGAGAAATGCAGACAGGGCTGCATCTCATGAAGTAAGATTATTGTGCCTAGAAAGGAAGCAAAGGCCTTTGTGGAAGGGGAAACAGGTCAACTCTGAAATGCAGGCACATGGAAGAAAGGCATTTTAGCAGCACAGGTACCATGAGAGGTGACCTTTTACTGTTCAGTCTGCTTCTTCTGTAACATAAAATGGCATCACTGCAGGGACAAATGGCTGTTGTACTCTGTGGCAAAGACACTTAAGTAGCCAGTGCCCTCTGGCCACAGCAGACACTTGGGATTTGAGCTCATGGCCACTGGTGAATGGGCTGCATTGAGGACACTAGTTTTCCACAGCACCCCTCAGTAGGAGGTACAAAGCCAGATCCCTCCCACCATGGATATTCTGAGTGAGGGGTTTTCCCTCAGCAATGGTTTCCATCAGTGGCTCCAGTCTCTCAGGACAACCACAGAAGGAGGTGGGTGGTCAGACAGGGAAAACAGGAAAGCGAGCTGCCACATTTCACCTCCCTTGTCCTCTTCTTGAAGCTGACAGGGTCATCACCTGTCCTCAGCCCTGCAGCATGGGGCCAACCTGAAGAGGGTTTGAGGGGACTCCTTAGAGGCTCCAGGGCTTAAACAGGACTTTGAGGGGCACAGGGTGAGACTGACATGAATATACAACTGTTGAGATAGTGTCTGAGCAAGGGTATTTTAGGGGTGATGGTATGGCCTCGGTCTAGAACTGTGTCTGGAGTGGGAGGACTCCTGGCTCCTCTCTGAGAGATGGCAGAAGGTCTGAGCATGTAAGGATATGGCAAGGAGAGGCACAAAGGTAACTTGCAAAGGGTAGCCAAAACATGTAAAGGGAACTGTGTGGTAGAGCCAAGGTGACGTGTGCCTAGGCAGCGGATGTGAGCATGTAACACAGTCAGGTCCTTCACAGGGTAAGACAGGGAGCTCTTTTAAACACACACATACATGCACACACAGAAAGAACAATTTATGGTTGTGTCAGATGCACGTCTGGGCTTCTCATTAAAATTAATGAGGTAACGTCTCCGAGGCATTCTGAAACGGATGCTGCCCAGAGAGGGCAGGAAGGGCCTCTGTCACTTTGAAACAGCTACTTAGCAAAATCAGTTGCCATTTTTACTTTCTGTGCATTGAACTCACACCAAGAGTGTCAGCTACTGTTTAATCCTACATGCAACTGACCTTTCTTCACATCCTTTTGAGACCATGACCAAGATTCAAGGGCCAGAATCACATGGAAAAATGTATATTGTGTGATCTGCCTAGCTGAGGTGATGGACTGTTCCTGTTTCTTATCATTTAGGGATTCACATGGAAATGAGGACTTGGTTTTTATTAATACTTCTTATTTTTTGTCTACAGTAAGTAAAGTACAGAAGTACAAAAGTAAAGAATTGAAACAAGATGTAAGAGCAGAACAGTGTACAAGTACTTGTCCCGATGACTGCCTGCACCCTGGAACTGAACCCATGAAACCTCAGTCTTCCTATTTTCCTGTTGTCTGCAAATAGCTGTGAAAACTCTCAGCCAAAAATGGGTGTAGTACTCCCTCTGTTCCTTTCCTTTAACCAGTGGCTGGCTTGTGAAGAAAAGAACAGCTTGTTAGCCTCTTCAGCATATTTGCAGAGAGACCTTTATTACCTGATGGAAACTAATAACTCTTCCATGGCAGTCAAAAGGAGTGATCAATACAAAGCCATGTGACAAAATATTTTGTCTATTTTTTTTAATATAAAATATTCAGGTTTTTTGTTTCAGTGCCTTATGATAAAGTTGCAGACTTGATGATTCAGTTAGGAGATGCCAAGTGTGAGGAATGTCTCTGCCTTGTGCTCAAGAGACATTCTGCTGCTCTCTGGTTACAAGAGTACATACTGTATTTTGGTATGACCTCTGCCTCCTTCAACACACAGGGCTGGCTCATCTGGGAAGGAATTGGGCTGTGGAGAAGGAACCTGGGGTCTGGCTCAACTGCCCTTGGTGCTACTGATATCACTGGTGTGGCTGCTACAGCAGAAGCAGTGAGGAGCATCTACTAGGTGAGGCAGAGGGATGTTATGCTGGAGAAACTGATGTTCTTCTCCCTCTATGGGCAACAGTAGAGTCCACTTAGATTTTCTCTGTTTGTCCCTCACTGTGTGCTGTGTTTTTTCCTGTAGACAATATCTGTGGCAGTGCAGAGCATGCACACCTGGAGGGGAAATCAGTGGGAGCTGCTCACTGAATGTCTGAAGTGCTGTAAGCTTGCCAACAGCTTTGGGAAATTAAGCTTTGAGTGCCTTCATTTTGGCACTCACAGTTAGTGAGAAACTTCTGGCAACTTTGATCTCTCTCTTTTGTTATGGGGCAGCACCAACCCCTCTCTCATGCATGCCATGAAGAAACATGCATCAGTTTTTTGAAGCTCTTTGGCTCTGTGGGGAAGACCACAAGGAAACTCAGTAATGATATTTACAGAGCTGCTGTGGAAAACAGGCCTGCAGGCCATGCACTGGGTAGGGAGGGTGAAGAGCTGAGCTGAATAACCACACATAGATCTAAAGCAGCAGAAGCACTGTGGAAAAAGAGCATCACAGAATCACAAAGGTTGGAAGAGATCTCTAAGAGCACCAAGTCCAACCATACCTATCACTAACATACCACTAAACCATGTCCCTGAGTACCACATCTAAATGTTCCTTAAACACCTCCAGGGATGATGACTCCACCACCTCCCTGGGCAGCCTATTCCAAGACTTTACAACCCTTTCAGTAAAGAAATTTCTCCTTATATCTAATCTAAACCTCCCCTGCTTCAACTTGAAGCCATTTCCTCTCGTCCTCTCACTGTTAACCCTGGTATGTGTTCATGACATTAACTGCTGCATGATGCCATAGGCTCAAGGCTCTGGATGCAGATTGCAGAGGCAAGAGGAAGTCTATAGATCCCAACTTCTGACTGACAGGCTTTACTGGATGCATGTTTGTTTCCTGTAGTTGTTTGCATGCAAATCTAAGTGGAGGCAGGCTAGTCTTCCAGTGCTGGAAAGATATTATCTTTCCCATCAGCCTGAACATCTTCCCTATGTCTCCCCCCTTTCTCACAGGTGACAGCATTTGTTGTTACTTAAGTCACAGAACAAATAAATGATTAATAAAGAAAGCCCTTAACCAAGATTCCACATTCTCTATTTAATAATTGATCTTAATCCTCCTTGTGCCTGCAGATAAGTTTGTTGGCTACTTGATGTTTTGTTCCTTCTGCTTTTCTACATGAAAGAAACAGACTCTGAAGTTTATACTGATTTTTCCAATCCATGTATTTCTGGAAATGGAAGATGTTAGTCTCTCTCTGTGTAATTTCAAAGGCAGCACAGAGTGTTTTTGACATGAGATATCAGTAATTTCATTTAAGCTGGAGAATTATCTTGCAAGATGTACCATCAATATATATGAGTTTCATTTTGTGTCAAACAACTTGGTAGAATTAAACTGGACTTGCTTTCTGCAAGTGTCCTGGATATTTTCCATTCCTCTTGTAATTGTAACATCTATTCATTCTACCTTAAAAAAGAGGCAAAGGAGCAATCTCTGCTACCTCCTGTAGTCTGAATTCACTGAGCCTTGTCCAGCTTCTCCAAGCTGATGAAGAGTTTAATAGCATCAGACACGTAGGAGCCTACAGTCTTTTCATTAATAACTCATAAAAATGTAATAATGCTTGAAAAAAAGAAGCTTTTCCTGATTCCCCAACCCAAGTCAGTGCAAATAAAATTGCTAGATAATAGGAACTGAGGAAGAGCTGAAACAGCTTCTTCCCAACCTAAGTTAGCTGGTTCTTGTCCTGGCTCTGGTCCCAGCAGCACCAGAAGGTTTGTGTCCATTTCTGTTGCTGTTGCTTCTGTTCTTGTATGAGCAGCTGGTCGAGTCCCCTCTACCCACTTGCCCTCTGGCAAACCTCTTCTCCCTTCTCCACTGGCTGGGGTTTTCCACCAGCTGCTCCAGACTGCCTGATGTGCAGGTAGGTGACAGACTGCCCTCAGAACCCCTGTGCAGCCCCCAGTGAGCACAAAGACATTGCTTGCCTACCTTGAACATGGACTTGCTCTTCAGAAGCAGTCTTCAAATGAGGAGTTACCATCATCACTGCATGGCTCCTGCTCAAGCCTGGTGAGATGCTGAGCACAGGTAGCCTGGCCACACTCCTCCCTCAGCCCTGCTGCCAGCTTTAGGACTGGGCTTGTTCTGATCCCTTTATTCCATCCTCAGAGATCTCACTAGAGTCTCAGGTTGCCCTGGCCTGTTTGATCTTATGAAAGAATCAGCCTTGTTGTTTTCAGAGCCAGAGGGAAGGAGGAGAAAACAACAAGTGGGCCAGTACTCTAGTGTTCTGTTCCTGTGCAGCAGAGTTGAAGAGAAACCCTCAGGCCCTATCTGCAGAGTGGCAGACCTGTGCCTTGGTAGTAGCCCAAGACCCATGCCTGGTTGTTTCCTACTTGAATAGTGCTCTGGCATAAGGGTGTGTGTGGATGCTAGCAAAATATCTGGGAAAGGACCCTGGAAACATCAGCAGTCCAGATTCCCAGGGAGAAAAAGCATGTGGACAGTTGTGTGGCAGTGCCACGAGCCACAGTGAGTGTTTGTGGCTTTGAATCCAAGGCAAACAGACCCTAAAAAGCATTCTGGCTGATGTGTCTACATTGCCAGGCTAGCCCTGCTGGCAGGGGAACCAAAGAGGAGAAATCATGTCTCAGCTGTCACTGCCCTTGCCATGGTACCCAGGCACCTTCTGCCTTCTGAATTAGAGGACTGCAGGCAGCATGGGGAATAAAGACTGCTTGCCCTGAGGAGAGGATGAATTGCCTGTCAGTCAGCTCCTGCTAGTGCTCCTGTGGCTCTAGTTTCCCAAACTCTGGTCATGCTAGGGCTCTAACCATGTTAGACTGCCCACTGCCTCTCTCCTTGCTCCCAGGTGAAGGTGTTGGTGGGAATGGTAATGACATGCTGTGGCTGCTCCAGCCATATGGCAGCACTGGTTCCTGGTGGTGGCTGATGAGGACCAGTGAATGCCACAGAGACCTATTGATCTTCTCAGCTGTTTCTGGGATGACCTGCACAAGTGCACAAGCAGTGGTCACTGGAAATCATGAGACACCCTCTGGACTGAAATGTCCTGCCAGAACAATGAAACATGCTAAGGTTGGTGACTTTCTCAAGCCAGCAGCTGGGAGATATCCAAGGAATGCAATGGGAATATTGTTCTGCTGGGATGCTGCCAGCAACTTAGAATCACATGCCTACATGATGCTTAATATGCCATGCAGTGCCTCTGGCCATCTGATGCCAAGGAAGACCTTCAACCTGGAGGCCAGGTGCTGCACAGTCCAACATTTAGAGCAAGGAGCCAGAGTGGGGCAAGCAGCAGCCTCTTAGGGGTTGGGGGTAGCTGTCCTAGCCTCATCCTCTCCCCCATCCTCCAAGGGTTTCCTGCTGTGCCTTGCCTGTGGCATCCACTGTCCACCCTGGCAAGGTCTTCCATGAAGCTGTGGGGTCAGCTCTGGCCTTGAAACATCATGCAGGACCACTGATGATTGTTCCCAGTGACCACCATTTCCTTTGGCCCAGAGTGTTTCAAATGAGATATGCATGTCTCAGGGAGGTAACATGACTGTGGAGTTAGAGCTAAGTTACTGTGGGCAGCTATTGGAAGAAATCCTTTTGCCTTGCTACCTGTTTTAGGGCTGAATTGACTTGTTCTGTTTCCTTCCCTCTAATCTTCAAGAGAGATTTTGTCTACAGAGTGCCTGGGCTATTATCAGCTTTGTTGAATGCATCTTCCCTGAAGTCAACAGCAGCTCTCCTGTCACACCAGCAACTGCTGTTAGCAGTCTTGGATCAGGGACTACTTCTCCAGGCTGGTTTTATGCAGATCTCAGCACCATGGGGTCCAAACTTCTAAGGTTTCTTTCACAGCAATATTACAGATAAGAAACTCTGCCCAATGAGCTGACAATAAAATATCCAGGAAAGCTGGTGGCCACTGGAAAGACATCTTCACTGTTGGCTGTGGTGAAGAAGGAGCAGACCTGCAAGTTTTATAAGATCATAGGTATGTGGTAGATGTCTTTCTAGATCTGTGGTAGATGTCTTTCTAGATGTCTTTCTAGATCTGTGGGAAGGGAAGTCTGCAAAGTGGAGATCAATTACCACAGAAAGAGTTAAATATGCTCTGCCAGAGGCAACAGAGAACAAGAAAACCATGACAAAGTATTGTCACTAGCTTTGACAAGTCAACATGACATGAAAAGGGTGAAGTATTTGTAAAATTCTGAGTGACAGAAGTCCACAAGGTGTGTTCATTTTAAAATAGACATAGGAGGGCAAACAGAGCCCTGCACAATGTTAACAGAGTTCATGGAAAGTCAATGGAGTCAAATCCCATTGCACAATGGAAGGGTATCCAGAGCATGCAGTCCTGCCAGCCTGCCAAGGGGGTGAGATCTGGGGATGTTACAGACCAAGAAGCCTTGCCCTATGGACATTTGTACTGTGGATACTGCTGCTGTGTGGGTAGCCAGCTCTAAAATAAGGTAAGAAGGGGGCACAATTAAAAGAAACAAAGGGCTTGACAAAATCCTACTGTAACAGACCCCAGGCAAGTTTGCTCAGGTCTAGGGGGATTATTGCACTCATTTGCAGAAGAACAGCCATGCATAAACCCCTAGAAAAACTCCACTGATGGCCTGGGTTGGACCATGGAGTGAAACAATGTTTAGGCAAGAGGGAGAAATCAAAACCTCTAGAGACATGGGAAATTCCAGAAAGGCAGTTTTCCCAGAGGAATTGCAGAGGACTGAGCCTTTTCTTGAAGCTGAGATAACTGATTGCAAAACCATCATGGCACTGGATCCCCAGAGTGCAGCTTCTGTGAAGCCAGCCTAGCAGGCAGATCCTCAGGCTGGGTATGGTTGGGTTTGCTTCAGTGGTGTGAGTGCTTCTCTGCATGGGGTCACAATGAAGCTCTGGGAGTGATGTGCCAGCTCACACATCCCATCTGTCCAAAACTGGGAACCTCCTATTGCTCAAATTATAGTCTGGCTGCTAGTGAAGAAGCCTTGTGAATAACCAAGTAGTTGGCTATCTCCTTCAGGCTGTTCCCTCCTTGCATGTGGCAGGACCTCCTGAGTATTACTGTTGTAGGTTTGGATGTGCACTTGCTCCCTTTCAGCAAGTTTTGCCATGAACTCATGAGGAAAGCAGGAAAACCATTCTCAGGTTCTGAATCAAAGAATTTTTAAAGGCTAGGACAAGTTGCTGGAGGGAAAATCTGTCAGAATGTTAATTTTAAGCAAATCAGTTGATGGCAAAAGTCATTGTAAGAGGAAGATGCTTTGATGTTGGTAAACCAGTTCTTGGTCCTTGGATGGAACTACAGGAATACAAAGCTTGGTTATTAAACTGAACACTGAGTTATTCAGGGGCATGAAACAATGGATTACAAAGACTGAGGCTTCAAATCAGTGCCTCACTTTTGAATGTGCAGAGAAGGTTGATGCAGTTCATGAGTGTTCCTGAGATCTCAGGTTATTTATCCAACGTGCTGAATTTACAATACACTTTCCAGTGCCAAGAATAAACAAACAAAACAAAGAGGGCAGAAAAAGAAGAAAGAGACCACCCCTCTGACTTCTTTATCACACTCTTGCCTTAGGACATGTGCTGTGGTCTTTAAAAGGATGTGGCAAACCTCTGTGCACCTCTGGGGTGTCTTAGCACTCCTGTGCATCTTCTGGGACTCTAGTGAAGGTGAAATAGTGCCAGGAGCTCCCTTCAGCACCTTCTGTCTCCTCCACCTACCCCAGTCTTCTGCATGATAGCTGCTCTTTGGACACAGCAGTAACAAGGAGCCTGTGACTAGATCCTCAGGGCAAATCCATGCACCAGGGTCACCCTCAGGTTTGGGAATTGGCAGGGTCCCATTTGTTTCACTGACACCTCACAGCCCCCTGGGAGCCTTTCCAAGGAGGTTCCTGACAGGGCCCAGAAGACCTGTCACCAGAAAGCACTTCCCAAGCTTATGCCAGAGGTAAATGGAACTTTTCTCCTGCTTGCAGTGTGGTGTTCACAGTTCAGTTTACCAGCACCTCTGAGCTATTAGTGGTGCAGTCGATAAGCCAGGCATCGTTACAGAAGCTGCCCCCTGTATCTGTGATTTATGTCCCTTGCTAAATATAAAGCTCCCAAGGCTCAGCCCATCAATAGTTTGGAATGGAGCACATGGATTGTGGAGAACAGATCTCTGTGGCCAGTCACTCACACTTGCCCTTTCAGAAGCAATCTGTCTTTCTCTGCATCAGACAGTGGAATTTAGGCACAACAGCTGGAGTTTCAGCATCTCTGCAAGCTTTAGTTGTGAGGGAGCCTGGATCTGAGCCACCCAGGCACTGACCATCCACAGATTCAACTGCAACATCAAGCTTTGCAAGAGCCTCTCTGAGCTCCAAGGAGCTGGGTGGAGCATACACTTCCCACCCTAGACTGCATCTGTGGCATCTCTGTGGAACACTCTGGGAAACAAGATGTGCTACAGGGACTCCATGTCATCTTCTGGCTGTGCACTGGGATGATGTCTGCTCAGCTTGAGAGGCTGCTGTTACTAGTGCAGACTGTTTGGGCTGAATCTCTGTAAGAGTAGTAACAATCACCATTCAAGCCCAATAATTCCCAGTCTTCTTATAATGGCATAAATCTGGGACACAAACCAGTGCAACAACAGTTCAGAGAGAGGAAGAGCAGTTAGACACTAACCACCAGTGACCACAGACTCCTTGGACTGCACAGGTCAAGCAGAGCATCCAACTAGTCCATACAACATATTGTGCACTGTAGTCTAATATCCCCAGCTGCTCTAAACCATTTTAGCTCTACTGCAGGTCAAGGCTGAGAATCTGGTCTTGGGTGGTGCTATGTCAGATCTGCCTCATCCTTGATCTAGATGGATCTAAGCAGCAATGTTTCAGATCTACCACAGAGGTATCTGATATTTTGGACAAATCTTTCCATGCAGTGCTCATTTCATCCACCCAGGGTGTGTTGTTTTTGTCAGAGGAGGGATGTAGCAGAGGAAAGGGGTGTGGTATTTTAGTGTATCAGGTCTATCTGTGTGGCAGATGTCCTCTGACCTCTCAGATGGTCAGCCTGGGCCATGGTTTAGGAACCTCAGTGGAAGAAAGTAGAGTGCACTGTGAAAAACACACAAACCCTCTCAAAATTAGGGAAAAAAGAATCAAACCAGCAACTCCTTTTACAAATCCTTTCACAGTTCTCTTTTGTGCATTCTTTACTGTCTAACATTTATTTTGGAGTGAGCTAGAGAGGTGCACTGGCTGCTTGCCTGCCTTCTGGGGTGGAGAGCTTTGCATAAAAGGAAGGAGAAAGAGAACTTCAAAATCAGACTGAGGGGAAAACAAAGTCACCTCTTTGCAGAGTGAGCTTAGGGATTTGTGCAAATTAAGGGTATAATGGTTATTTCCCAGCTATTGCTGTTTTGAATTTATCCTGCTGAATAGCCTGGCAGAGTGGCTGTGACAGAGCCAGAGTGCACATGCTTGAATTTTAACATGAAACAGGAAAGCAAAGGTGTGTGGAGCTAGTCCTGCCCTGTGTAAACCACGAGGTACTGGTTTCCTTGCATGATTCTCCCTAATACTGTGTATGAATCAATGCTTCCCCACACAGGGGTTTGAGGTAGCAATGCCAACCTATTGTTCTAGCTGACTCAGTTTCTGTGGTGTATTTGATTCTGCAGCATACCAGAGTATCTCTGAGATAAGGGCTGGTTCAGCAACTGTCCCAGCCATGGAAAGTCAGACTGCAGCCTGGAATGCCAGTCCTTGGAAGGGGGAGGATGTCTCACTAGAGTGATGGAGTGTAGTAGCATCTTTTTGGCAGTCAAATCTGCCATTCAACAACTAGACAACTGTTGCCTTCCCCAGCAGGAGCACATGTACTCTGTGCATCACCAGACACAAGACATAGCATAACTATGGGACACTTTCTCACACTCTGAAAATAGCTCTTTGGAAAAGGACCTGTAGCTAATGCAAAAAAAGGGACCTGAAGTCACAGGCACAAAGATCAAGAAAGCAAGAATGGGGTAAGCTGTGGCTGCTTCTGTATTTTCTTACACTAGCAAGGGACTTGGTAAGGAGAACTCCAGTAATGCTCAACCTTTCTCCTGGAGAGTGGTAGCAAATCCCTAAAGTGACCCTTCACTGGAAGAGCTCTTAAAGCCACTTGTTTGTTGAGTAGGAAACACAAGGCCAGAAAATCAATTAGCAGAGCTCTAAACTTCCATATAAAACACCCAGCTTCCTCCTACCATACCTACAGCTTGCTTTTTGGCCTGAGTGCTTGTTGCTTTACAGTTTGATGGAGTCTCCAATTCCCCACTCCCAGACAGCAATCTGCAAGCCAAGACAGATACAACATTGTCTCCAAAAAGTCAAACACAAAATGATACTATGGGCAATGTCAAACTCTTGTATTCACACAGCCATCTCTGCTTCTACTCCCTGTCACCAGACAAAAAGATGCCCTCTTCAGAGCCATCATGAGTTGACACTGCTTGTCAGATCATGAGAAACAGCCAGGCAATTGCACTCTTCTCCCTTCAATAAAAACTGCAGCAAAAGGAGACTCTTTCTGAAGCTAAGTACAGCAGAACATGCAGGTATGGCATAGAGAGACTCACATGTTATTAAGGTCAGAAGGGGATCATTTAATTTTCACTTAAACATACCAGAAGCTACTGAGCAATCTTGAATTTGCACTTACTTGGATTCCAGAGGAGCTCTTAGACTGTTGCCTTGCTTCTAGTTTGCCTCTTTCTTTGCCAGGTGTAAGATCCTGCATTGTCTTCACAAGTTTTTCAGCCTAGTGGATAATTGCAACATTTCTTTTACCCCAAAGATGTTGATCAAAACATCCCTTTCTTTTTTTCTGGAGCTCACCTTAAATGTCAACTCCAAATCTAAATGCAAGATCCAGGTAGCCTAGCTGGATACCTAAAATGACACCTTTAGTCTGAGCTGGTTTTCTGGCCTCCCTCAAAGTTTTGGATAAGTATAGGGGTTTTTAGAGGGCAATTTGTCATTCCTAACATATATATCACATCTCTCTAAGGGTGGATGAGACTTTATTATTAATGGAGTTATGTCTTCTTCCAGGCCATCAATAAAAATGTTAAACAGCAGAGGGTCTGGATCTGATGCCTGGGGGAATTCTGCAGGAAATAGGTGAGAAACAGCTCTCCATTTAGAGTAACACTTGAAACCCTACCTATTAGTGGGCTGTTAATTGTTGCAAGGCTGCCTTGTATTACATATTTCTTCAGGAAAAAAATATTGTGTGATAGCAAGCCAAATGCGTCACAGAAGCTTACAGAAATCACATCAACTCTTCCTTCCACTGCCTGAATCAGTAAATCTCCTAAAGCTGAGATTACAGTCAAACCTGACACAGATTCCCTCCATGGCCCTGTGGGTAAGCAACAAGGGAAGGTGTTCCTTTCAGGAAGTTGTCTTCTGAGGTCTGAATATGCCACCTCTACCTTTTGGCTAAAGACTGGTGGTGTTCAGAGTCTCTTTGGAAAGCAGACCTCTATGTACTTACATCTATCATCTGTCATTGTACTTACATCTGTTAGAAACCCTTAAAAAGACAGACTCTGACCTCGAGTCAATCAGTCTTCTGATTACAGAAGACAGTATTTTTAAGGAACTGGAATACCTTGGGCATCTGGTCCTTAGAGCCAAAGATAGTTCAGCTCCAGGATCTTCTTCTGGGAAGCCAAGAAAGCCTCCTGAAACACAGGCCCCAGAAGTCCTGTGAGTGGCCAAGCAGAGAAAATTCAGTCAGGGACTACACCCCTGTTCTACATCCCTAGACACTTCTATGTGGCTCTTTTATGAGCATCCTCCACCAAAGTTCAAGCATCTTCTAAAAACTGCAAGCAGAATTGACTGCAGCATTTTGGCATTTTGTCAGCAATGCCAAGGACAGGTCTCCTTCTTCTATGAGCCTTTTTGAATCTCAAGGGATTGTGTTAGCCTTAAGAGAGCTCTAGACTCAGCTAAGTTCCATTGTCCTCTTGTCCCCTTTAATCATTCTCAGGATCATCCCTTTTTCAGAAGGCTGTATGAAAGGGCTTGCATTCCCTGTCCTGGGATGCATATATTAGCATTGGCTTCAATAAACATGTGTTGTTGGAAGGGCCCTAATTTATCAAGTGATAAAGCCAGGCAGTGTAATTGCCATGCCTTTGAGGCTGTTTACCCATCTGCCAATCTTTGTGTCACCAACAAATGATTAGCAGTGATGCTTTCAAGCTTCCAGCTCATTGATGGAAACGTTGACTGACACAGAACCTGCTACCATGCTAGCCAACATCATCTCCTCCTTCAGCAAGAACTGGTGTCAGCTGCTTTAAATCTATCAGTCACTTTGTTCTTCAAGCCATGTCACCTGTGCTTTCCTGATGTTTGCCTGTGGTAATGTGTAATCAGGTTGTTATGCAATGCTAAGGGAGACACTTCCCCAAGGACTATATCACACAGCAGTTGACTAATGACTGTCCTGGCCATTCCTATAAACTCATCAAAGGAGTGCTATTATATTTACTTAATGAGACATACTTTCCACAAAGCTATGTTAGGAGAATTAACATATTTAATATGGGAATTAGTTTTTTTAATTGCTTTTCTTTTGTCCTCTTCTTCTTTATCAGTTGAGTCCCATGTCAGATTTTCCATTCTGCTTGGACTGGGGCTGGGGGAAGTGGTCTGTAGTTACCTTGCTCATCCAGCTTGCCTTGTTTCAACTGACATCATGCTAATGTTCCCTCTGTTTTCTGGAGTCTCCCATTTCACAAGATGCTTTCAAAATTCATCTCAACAGGCCTTAGCTAACAATTCTGTGGCCTCTGAAGGCAGATGATTTGTCTCTGCTCATTTAGAAACACTTTGTCTTTAATAGACAGTTAACTTCTGAACACATTTAACACCCAAAGATGTTTAACACCAAACCAAAAGTATTTACTGAACCACCTCTGCCTCTTCATGTTATCATTCCTGGTTTTACTGTCTTCATTCATTAATGAGCCTGAGTGATTACTGCAGTTTCCTTTGTTCTTAATATCCTTTTGAAAATGTCCACCTAATTACCTTGGGTCCTGCTGGCCTTGTATTTTCCCCTAGATACCCTTACCATTTAAAACCTTCAGTTTTAATACTCTGAAGCTTTAAAAACCTACTCTTTTCCCATTTATTTACTAGGTTTTTTATTACTATTACTATATTTATCATAATTAATATTCCTTATTGCTACTCTCAACTTTACCACAGAGCTTTTGTCTAATGCTCTGCTAGTTGTTCTTTGTAGCCTTGCAGCTATTGGACATCTACTAGAATTTTCCTGGCCATTCCTACTTTCATTTACATTTTTTCCTGTCTCAGTTTTGCCTCACAATCAAGTTGATTCCTAATTTTCTTTAGCTTGCAGAAATCAGCTTTCTGAAGTCCCAGTGCACATAGAATTGTTAAGGTCAGACTTCAATTTGCCCATATTGCCTATAATCAGGTCATCCTCCCTGTTCCCTTGACAACCATCAACTCTTAGCCCAGTAATCAATTCATCTTTGGCAGAACAAAGTCCAGAAGACTTACCACATGATGGCTCCTTCTGGTAGAAAACAGCCTATAGTTTTCCCCAAATCAGGATGCTTTCTCAGTGACTGGCTGGAGCTTCCAGCATCTGGAAGTCCCCTGCAAGAGTGTCTTTCTTTCCATGTATTTCTTATGGAGGCTGTGGAATAATTCCTATTCTATGGTCTGATTTTATGGCATGATTCACATGGTCCATTTTCCCCAACTCAATCTCTCCTAAGCAGGTTATAACCAGTTACTTTAACATTCCAATCATGCAAATTGAAACCAGCAGATCTGAGTAATGCTGATTAGATCACATTTCTTCTCACTAATGAGAATTTCCAATTCCTTTTGCCTGCTACCCAGATGCCTAATGGCTACATGAAAGCAAATGGAAAACGTTTTCTCTTCACATTCTTTGTCACACAATTAAATCATTTTGCAACATGCCAAGCTTGTTTGTGGTTCCTTAACCCCCAGTTCTTGCATTGAGTAATGCCTTGATTGCTGCTAAACTCAGGCTAGGAAGATTAGTTCTCCCTCTTCACCCACAATATGCCTGTCATCCTGTTTATACAGAGGATGTGACCTAGTGGCCTGCAAGACCCAGACCTTAAACATCACCTCCCTCAGCAAAGCTGTAGTTAGTTCATCTTTGCCTTCTGTCACTAAGGAGGCTAAAGGGATAGGTTATTTGAACCTTGCTCTTCTCTGGCTCCTTTCCAAGGGTCCCTCAAATCTTCTGCTATCTGCGTTGCTCCACGTGATGGTGAATCAGGAATTTCCCCACTTACAGTCACCAATGAGACTTGCTACAGGAAGGCACAATCCAGCACCTCTTGTGCAGTTGTCCCTCTCCTTCTCTCCAAGGATATGACTTCCCACCCCATTTTCTTCATGCCAATGTCCTCATCCATTTCGCAATTTGATTTCCTTGGTGAGCTCAAGAATCCCTCTTAGTTCATTTCACAGCTACCATGAGCATGTCCCTGAACAAGTTCCTGACTATTAGTGTTTTTCTCTTTGAAATTCTTTCTTCTAACTAGCCTCAGGTTCCTGGAACTTAGCTACTGTGTGTCCACATGCAGTACTTCATGCCATCCACATGTAGTCCTGAGTTTGGATTTCATTTGTATCAATGTAGCAAGTGTAGTCAAGTCAGGATTATTTGGATGTAAGCAACCACTCATCTGGTCACTGATCAGGTCTTATTCTCTGTCAACATCAGATGTCTGCATCCTCTCCTTGCAGAATCTAATCTCTCCATGGTATGGAAATATAGTAGATCATGCCAGGAATGGGTCACTAGAACATCTGAGGAAGATCTTGGGACAGAACCTCAGCTCATGCCTTCAAATGACTGTCATACAAAGGGTCCATACATATAGCATGAGAATCTAGTCCCTCAGATGGTGGCAGCAAGATCACAGCATGAGATAATTTTCTCTGTCCCTTTCTGGCTCTCCTGTGCAGAATGTAACAGGAATGGAGCCACCTCACTTCAAGAAGTCCCTCCTGGAGGTTTTCCTTCACTGTCCTGCTGGACTAGTGGCACCTGAGGATATGGTATGGAGCTCTAGAGGCCATGTAAGACTGGGCTAACCCCAGGTATGGAGAGAGACTATGGAAACATTGCACTTCCAAGACTCAAATAGGTCTTCCAGGCCTTTGTCTTCAAGCTGCAACATACGTGCACAGTGACCCTAGAAGGACCTGGATCTTGGCTGTTGACAAATGGCATTATTATATTTATTTATTTATTTTCTGCCTGTTGCAACCTTGGCCAGGGAAACCTGCCCCACCAGTTTTGCCATTCCAATCCTCCCATTCCTTTCTGGCTTCCAGCCCCACTATAAAGTCAATAGTAGTCAATGAAACAATAATGGGAGAGGAGGACCAGGATTAGAGACAAAGCCTATCTCTCACCAGTAGGCATGTGACTCTAAGGCTAACTGTTGGCTTATAATTATTATTAACAAAAGGAATCTGGAAAGGAAATGTGATCTTCCCTTTGTGCAGCATGCATGCTCTGCTCTTGAATTTGCTTCCTGGGAAAAAGAAATAACCTGCACACGTGGAGAAGGGCCAGGTCTCTCTATGGTTTGCATTTTTCTGGCTTCTGGATGACTGCATTAAGTTATGGAAAGTTTTTTGCACTTTCAAAGTCCTTTTTTGAAGAGCAGAAATGGAAGCTGGGTGAAGAGAAGTCAGTCAGAGTCGTGCCATTATCTCTTCCCCAACCTCACCGCTTGTTCTAGCAAGGATGTGAGTTATGAGAAATTCCCAGGCTTTATGGTGGAAAGTCTCAAATGGAAGAGTACATCCATTTCCTTCAGCATGGCTTAAGGTGGTACAGCTGGAAGTTGACTGAGCTGAAATCCCAGGGTATGTACTGCCAGAATTCAAGTGGCCTAAAAATACACACAGTGATTTCCTGATGTCTTCCACACCCACCAGTACGGTGCTAATGTGCTGCTCAGGAGATGCAGCGTACAGCAGAAACCCAACACATTTGGGGTATTGTTTTTAATGTAAGGTCTGCTTCAGTACAGTTTGAGGCCTGTAAATGATCTGTGGCAGGAGGGGGTTTGCCACACTCCTGAGAAATCACCTCTTTCTCAGGTACCACTACAACATTTGACCAGGTGACTCATTCCTGTACTTTGAATGTCTGGGGTGAGGCTTTTTTTTTTTGCAAAGAAACTTTTCTTCTCTCATCGAAACCCTCCAGGGCAAGGATTAACTTTTGTTCTGCTGTGTTTGTACAGCAGCACACACAATCTGGAATGGTCCTATATAGCACAAGTCTTCACAGTCCTCTGGAGGGCTGCTGCTCCTGGTCAAAGCTGAGAGTGGAGCTTGAGTTTCCTTAGATGTTCCTGACAGAACTTCCAACTTCTTAGGGATCTAAGGTCAGCTATGGACACCCTATAAAACATCACTTCATTCTGGATAGCAGCTTTTGTCCTTAAGAAGTGGAAATCTGCCATGTGGTTCTTTGGTAGGGCCTAAGTGATTTTTGGTAGCTGATGCCTGGACCCTAAAAGTTTAGCCTTCCACCTTCCTCACCTTGATGGATACCATATGGTGGACACCTCCCATTCACCACAGGGACCAATTTCTCCACTATATCCTTCAGGAGATTCCTACCATGGACCAAAGCTTTCAGGAGCAGGACTTCAAGTAGAGAAAACCACGATCTAGGAGCACATTAAAAATTTGAGAGGTGCCCTTCTTAAATGATGTCTTGGGCTATGCTGTTTGGTGGGATGGTAGCTTCTGGGCATGCAAAAGTCTCTTTCAAACCTGAGACAAACACAGAGCAATTACAGAAGTTACCAGCACAGAAAAGAGCATGGAAAAATACATAAAGATGGGACTGGAGATGGTGTATAGGTAGGAGAAAGAAGATATCAGCTGATGGCATTAACAGGCTTTTGGTTACATGCTCAGTTTAGTGGAAATGAGAAGGAAAATTCTTCTGCTTTTCCTCTTAGCAAGCTGTCCTCATGGCCTATATTTGTCATCTAGGACTTGAATAGCAGAGAAAAAATTTGCATTGCAGTAAAAATAAACTGGCTTTTTTGTTATTGACTATTTTTATCAAATGTTTAAAATGAAGCATTGCAAAAATGAAAATCATACCCATTCTTTTGCCAATTTCAATACAGATAGAGATGGCCTGAACTATATTTAACAAAAATAAATACCCCTCTTTGAGGTCTTCCTCTGAATTTCATACCAGGACCCTTTTGTGTTCCCTGGCCTGAGTGTTTGATCCAAAAATACATCAAGATCTGCCAAACCACTAACTACAACCGAGACAAAGTTGAGTAAAAAGGGAGCCAAAAAAAAGTTGTATGTGTGGCTTTTCTTGAGAGGTTAGATCACTTCTGCAGTTTTGAAATGCATAAATATATGGAATTGTGGAAGTATATTTATAAATGTCTTGATGTTGCTTATCAGGGGAAATTGCATAGGTAAAAAGAAGGATATAGAGGAGATCAATAAAGAAGGCACAGGAGAGAGATTAGAGGATGGAGAATGGGGCAGGGAATTTTATCTCAGCTTTTCCATCTTCCAAGTGTGAAAAAGTGATGGGTTTGTGATTTTTTTGGTGGATTATCCTCTGAAACCTCATGACAAGATATGTGAGTAAACCACAAAGTTTGAAGAAGTACTGAAAGGAGCTGACAGTTCTGGTGGTGACATGAACTGCAAGGCTTGAGATGGGAAGGACTGGAAAATTCTGTATTGGGAAGGAATATAAACCCTATGGCATCTAACATTGCTCTTCCTAAACCAGAGGTCTTGGTCCCAAGGCAGTTTTCAAGAGTGCATCCACCTGGAACAAAATCAATGGCAGAGGTAAAGCTTTCCAGCAGAAATGGGGCTGCAAGCCAGGAAAAGAAACTGCCACTTGGGAATGGCTACTCCTAATGCTGGAAGTAGGAGGGTATGGTTCAGCTGCTGAGACTGCTCCATCTTGTTCTGTTCCCAGGTGGAAAAAAAAAGGAACCAAGTACCACCACAGCTCTGAGGAATTATGATTGCTACACACAACCAATGCATTTAACTTCAGGAAGTGCTTCCAAAAGGAGAGGCGTGGAACTTGCATAGAGAGTGGGCAGAAATGAAGTCTTAACCCTGAGCAACATCAAAATCCACCTGTGGATGAGGTAGCCATGAGGATTTACACCATCTAAGGATGGAAGCCCAGTATCCAGGCTGAAAGCAATTTTAAATTGATACATGGTTTTCTTTTTTGGACTGCACATATTTGACTTTGCATTATCTAGCATGGAATTAGTGGAAGGAATCCTTCTTCTTTGTGGCACACCAGAAGGTCCTGAAAGGCACCAGAAGAGGTGACTGTTTGCCAAATAGCAATTCCAGAGTATGGTATTTTTATTTCATTCTTTTACCTAAATGTCACTTTTCACTTAAAAGTGAGAGTTTTGTATTCTGCTCCCTCTCCATAACCCAAATACTGCTTTGTGTCACAGTTTGGACCTAACCTTCCATGGATTAGATTCTCCCAAACAGATTCAGTTGTGCCTAGGCCTCATTCAGCCAGAAAAGAGCTAGAGGAAGACTCCTTCACACAGAAGGACCACAAGGAATGTTTTACTGGTCATAGTGAAGAGACCTTTCAAGCACAAAATCTTTGTGTTAGGTACCTAACATGTACAGGCTGTCATTGGGAATTTGGGTCCTGTCTTCTGTTTGCATTTGAAAATATGTCCTGACTCATCCATATTCAGCCAGAGCATTTCAAACACAGAAAACAAAACAAGCAAACAAACAAACAAAAGAGATAAAGAAAGGGAGGCAAGTTTATTTTCTGGTACAGCATGAACACCAACTTTATCTGGATGAAACAAGCCAGAGATTAAATTTAGTGACTCAAAAGGATGGTGAATATCAACCACTACTTCAAGGTTTGGATAAGCCTCATTTGTTTGGATTCTTATCTGTTCTGTGTGCAAAAATAATTTTCTGTCCACAAACAAAAATGTTCCCAAACCCTCTCTCTTGGCCAAACCTAAGTGTTAGACCTAGAAGCATCAGACTTTCCCCAGCCTCTCCCTTTCCTCTGCAAGGCTTCCCTATCTGTCCCCAAATCTGGGTGCTTGCAAGCTTCCTGTTTTCCACAGTTGCATTCTCACTTCCATGGTAATTTCTGAAGCATATCCCACCACAGCTAGTGGAATTTATACCTTAAAAAAATATTCTTTTTCTATTCTGCTGCTGGATCTCCAGAAAAGCTCTGCAAAAACACTTCAACCTGCATGGATCACTCTTCTGGGAAGTACATGGTGGTCAGTCAGTCCTCCAAATACAGTTATCAAGGCAAGAGACTTGGTCTTCAAACCTGGGAAGTGTTTGATATTCCAGAAGAAAGTAATTTCAGCTTGAACCTAATGGAACACTGGTGGGTGGCAGGACCATGGATGAACTGCAGTGGGATTTACTAAATACCCACATTTTTGCCTACCAATAGATACCTCACTAGTGGGCCCTTGCTAACTAGTGATTGCAGGAATGGTAGATCCCTGGGATTATTTTACAAGGGCCAGATCCCTCCAGGCTAGCATTTGCACTGTGGTAAAATGACCTTTTCTCTAAGCTGAGCTCCCATATTCTCCATGGAAAAAAAAGTAAAGGGGATTTTCTGCTGGTGGCTCCTTCTGCTCCAAGCTCTGGTCAATGGATGATAAGAGACCTGAGGGAGCTTCTGGTAAAACCTGGGAGAGTGAAGAACATAGGAGTGCTACCAGAGAAAATCCAGGTTAAATGGGGATGTGAGCTGCTCCTGGATTAAGCCTTGGTCAAAGGAGGTGACTCTGGGTTCTGGTTTCCACCTCTAGCTGCTGAGGTTGCTCTGCCTGGGTTTAGGCATTTTCATCTCTGTCCTCTCCCTGGTCCCTGCCTTCCTGTCTGGCTCTTCCTCCCTTTGTTTATTCACCTGGGAGATATGTTGTCTCCAGGGCAGGCTGCTTGCTGCTTCAAGCAGGCAGCACTGCCTGGGTTATGTGCTGCTCCAATGATGTGCTAATCCTTGTTTGGGGTAGCTGCACACGAATCCAGGGCTAATGATAATCCTCTCCTTCTACCACCAAACACAATGGCTGGCACCCTGACAACAGGCTGATTGGTGCATCCAGTTTTGTCATCAAAACCAAACAAAACCACAAGGGTGAGCAGAGACATGGCAGGTGGTGCCCTAGGTGAGCAGAAATAAGCTTGGGGCAAAGATCCCTAGAAGGAAATGAGAGGCAGCCCTGACCCCTTGTTCCTTCCCCTCTGCCACCCTACTGCAGCTAGCCACCACCACCACCTTGCCCTTCAGTTTGGCTGCTGGAGCAGGAGGACCAAGAAGTGAAGGAAATTGACACCTTGCCACCTGAGAAGACCCCAAGTGGGCAGCCAGGAAGAACACAGAGAGGACTTCTGTTTTCTCTTCTGCTTCCATCCCACCTACTGTCCCTCCTGACCACTGAGAGGTTGCATGAGTGCTGGGTGAGATTTCATTTCTGATGGGGGTGTGGGAAAAGGACAATTCAGTTCAAACAGTGAAGCTGTAGTGTTCACCTGCCCTCCTGCCATTCTGCCTTCTTATCTCCCCAGGGCAGTAACTGGCTGGGTGTTATGATCATCCACCCTGCAGCTAGACTTCTGAAGGTCTGCTGTGGATGGACACACATGTGGCATTAAGCACAGATAAGTCAATGACCACTGTTTCCTTCTGGCTGAGAGAGGGAGAGGAGAGTGAGGTTCCAAGAGCCACAGATAGAGACAAGATTGTGCCATTTAGGGCACAAACTGGAGCTTTCAGACATCAGCTCTTGAGTCTGCACATTTTGGCCTGTGACTGCAGTGAGGGCTTCCCCAGTCCAGCCTGTGCCCTGTGCCACAGCTGATGTGTCCTCTGGTGAATATTGTGTGGCAAGATCTCATCACATAAGTGACAATTTCGGAGGGGGTCCCTGGGGAATAGGCAATGATATTGTTCTGTCTTGGCCTGCCTGGGAGCTGCTCCACTGCACAGGTACTGTATAGAACATACAGGATGTTAATTCAATTTTCATGTGCATTTTGGAGGAGCTGAATGTGGCCTTTGTCTAACACTTTGGCTCACAAGGGCTTTTTCATAAGAAACTCTGTTTCAATGAGACAGAAAACTTTCTGACCGTTACCAAACACCAGGAGACAATGGCAGGCTATATCTGTGCATCATCAGCAGCTATTCATTTATCCTAGGGAGGAATTTCTTGGTGATAATCCTGAGTGAAGGCTTGCTTGTTCACATGCCTGGATGAAATCCAACATTGATAGCACCTTGCTGAACCCTTTGGAGTGTCAAGCTGAAATTACAGCAGAGATGTAATGAAGCTGAGAGAGCCCTAACAAATAACCCAATCACAGCTGCCCTGCAAGCATCTTCCCATATGAGGATATCAAGAAGAAGAACAGATGAGCAAAACACAGATATGACTCTAGTAAGAGGTATGGTAAAGACCAAGACTTAACTTTGGAAGAGAGGAATAAGAATCTGCTAGAAGGGATAATGGAAAGCACATAGCTGGTGGAAAGTTCTTGTGGTAAGAGTGGGATGTAGGAAGGCAGCACCACAGCAAACCTGGGGCAGAAGGAACCTCAGAGCCCATCTAGTGTTGCCAGGCCCTGCAGCTTGGGCTTCCCTAGCCTGTATAGGTGTGTGCATCACCTCCTCTTACACATGCCTTGTGGCCTTCCCAGGCACTCTGTGCCACTGCTGCACACCCTTCATATCAGAAAGCATTCCAAAGTCTTTAACCTGGCTCTCCCTCACTCTGCTTAAGATCATTAATTATTATCCTTGTTTAACCCCAAGGAGATGTCAATGCTTCTGTGGAAAGTATCCATCCTGCCATGGGCAAGCAGCTGCGCATGCTCCAAGACTGCTTGTTCTTGCCCTTGCCAGTGCCACAACAGTGGTTCCCTGTTCCATGATCTCCCAGGCTTCCAGAAGAACTCATGTTCTTCTCCTGGATGTTAGGTGGTTTTGAAAATGTGACAACTTTGTTGTCTTTTTGATGGCAACTGAGACCTCTGAGACCCTATGTGGACAGCCAGCTGGAGAACAAAGAGGCTGAAAATGTGAAAGTGCCTCTACCTGCTGCTTTAAAGCAACAGTGTGGGCTCAGCAGGCTAGGAACAGTGGGAACTAGATCAGCACGTTGTGCATAAAGGGCATGGGATCAACTGACAATTAATTAAACTCAGAACTATTAATTATCTATGTGATTCCAACAGGGTGGGTTCCAAAGAAGCCAGCCTTCACAAGGGGAAGCTGGACCTTGTCAGGCTGCCAGAATGCCTCCAAAGGATGCAGCAAACTGGTAGCTAAACTGATTGAATGATTCATTAGGGGATTGTCAAAGCTTACTGACAAAAAGCTCTCAGGGGAAAAGGAAAGTGTAAAGGAGTTAGGCAAATGACTACTTTTAGATCAGACCTGGGGCTAGGGGCATGCCTACAAGGCATTTTGCAGCCAGATACAGATATACTATCTGAACTCTGAACTGATCAGATGCCATAGGATAGCACTGACCCTACAGTAACCTGAGCCTGGGTTTTTCAAGGTGATAACTCCTTTAAAGCAGCCTCCATTCAACTCTGTGCACACACGGGTCTTGATCATGTTTGCCTAGTGCCTAGGCAGAGTGCAAAGTCTTGGATGGATGTAGGCTGAGAGAGAAGCTTAATTAATAGATACAAAGAAGTTCTAGCAGGCTTTGTGCTGAATCAGAAGACAGGGAAAAGGGCATATTGAAGGAATGTGAAGGAAAACCCAACAACAACAACAAATGTGACATAGAGAAGAGGAATGTCATTACACAGTCACTTGTGGCAGTCAGTCCCAGGGGTTACCCCTTGCTTAGGAGAGTGAATTGCTGGGTGTCAGTGTAATTCATGTGAATGGCTGAAGATACAGTAGCAGTGGTTAAATGCAAAGAAGTAGGAAAGCTGTTGAAAGGCACATAAAAACTTGCTTCAAAGCATTAGAGATAAAAAGGCAGATATCTCACTGCTGCCTACAGTCAGGATTGCTGGATCATCCTTTGGGGCAGGAAGGACACCAACACCTGGGGCACTTGCTCCACATTTGAAGCCAAGTGGAGACTGATACTGGATATTGCTCCCTGCTCTCAAATTGTGCCCAGGCAAGGTCAGGTTCCCCAGCTTGCTGTACCCTGGTAGGCATCTGCCCACAGTGATACAACCTCTGTTGCTGGTTCTGTCTGCCATTGATGCTGGCACACAATCTCCAGGGCAAATGGCCACTTGGATAGGCTCCCTTTGGGTTTGGCCAGACAAGGCAGAGCCCAGGGCCACTGCCATGGTGGGCAAGGTGGAAAAAGAGCCACTGCCACTGCTCTACCTGTCTGAGGCTTAACTCTTGAGGCTGGAGCTGCCAGCATGACACCTTCTGCCAGTATAAAATGGTTTTTAAAGTGGGAAGGGAAACGAGTATATAACACAAACAAACAAAAATTGGTTGACCAAGAATTCAGGGACTGCAGTATAACTGCACACAAAACTGAGTTTTGCCTCAACCACCAATTTACCTTGTCTTGAGGGCACTGGAATGTGTTAAGAGGCATCCAGTGGCCACAGACTTCAGCTGCTCCCAGCCAGGGCCCTGCGAATGGCGCCAGCACTTGCTCCTCCTCAAGACTTTCCCAGCTGGTGGAGGTTGTGCCCTTCAGTTCTGCATCCCAGCCCTAAAGGTGGCCTCAGCCCTTGGGCTGTCCCTCCTCATCCTCTTCCCTTGCTGAACACCTCGTGGGTATGCCTGGTGGTGGATCCTGGGGCTCCCAAAGGCAGCCCCAAGTGAAGGACTTGCAGATCTGAGGAATTGAGGATGCACATCCAGAAAGAAGCAATGGCCACAGAGTGTGGCCCTTGCAAAATATGACAGGAAAACAGGAGATGAGAGTTGCCAGGGAAAGTAACATGTTTAACTCCCCTACCTGGAGACAACGTTTTCTGATGACTACACTGCAGCATAAGCTGTTGTGAGACTGTAAGGGAAGAAATAGACTCTTTTTGCAGTGGGAAATACCAGATGGAGGACTAGGGCAGCTATGCCATGCTTAGCCATCTGGAAATGAGTTGCTTTCTTTAGCAATGTTAAGCAGAGATGCATTTAGATACATTTGGCTTTGGGTTGTCAGATTTGTGATAGCATTTTTGTTTTGTTTTGTTTGTTGGTACAGCATTGTATCATTTCCCCTCTTGCTGTCCTCCAACAGCACTGCCCCGAGGAGCAAGCTAACCCCTGCAGAGGTCCCTGGACCCTGCAGCACACCCAGCGCGATGCAGCATTGCTAAACAGAAGAGATGAAGGGGTCTGAGGGAGTCATAAACACTGCAGTGGGGCTGGTGGTGTGCTCCAAATCCAGCTTCTGCAGAGAGCTCAGTGCCAATGATGTCCCCTCTTCTGCTTACAGTCCTAATTTTAGGGGGTTTGTTAGTGGCTGCTGAGCTGACTGTGAACAAGGGCTCGAAGATGTTCAGCGAGTTTGGCAGAGCTCTGGCATTTTCAACCCTATTTCAAGTTCAGGCTGGAGCCTTTTAAAGACACAGCTTGCCCTCAAAACCAGCAGGGAAAACATTGCTAACCCTCCATGGTTGAATCACAGGAGCCATGGGTTTGTTGAAGCCCCCAGCTACAGATGGTTAGCTTTTGAACCCAAGCTATCTTATCTCACGCTTTAGACTTCAGTGAGCCCAGGTTCAACTCTTGGCGCCTCAGCCAGGAAGCTGGCTGCCTTGGATGCTCTCCAGTGCTTATTTACAACACACATATGCAGCGTGGCCATTGATTTATACTCCAGGCAGCCTCCACCCCAAAGAGGCAGATTTAGAAGCAGTGTCTCTTCAAAGCGAGACCGTGCTCCGCTTTCTTCTGCTCTCTGCTGAGCCTGCCCACATCTGGATCCTCAAACCCAGGTAGCAGTGCTGGGATTTTTGGTGGAGCCCCCTCATCCTCAGCAGGATTAGATGTCCAGCTTGGACTAGAAGATCCCAGGCTCTTAAATCAGTGGCTTAGAGCTTCACAAGCACTGGACTCTCCAGGCTTTGGCAGAGAGTCTTAATGGTGCTCCTGGACAGATTTAGGTTCCTAACTTTAGACCCCTACTTTGAAAATGTTGGCCTTTATGTTTTGAGCCCACAGTATTTCTGCATGGTGACACACTCTCACCCCTTCTATTCTGGTGTCCTACCACCTATTCAAACACACTGGCCACCTTAAAACAACCAATTCAAAGGATTTGTCTTTTCTTCCCTCTCCTTCCACCTTTTTTCCACGTGGACTATTTCTGTCTCGAGTCACCTTGTCTCTTGTCAAAATGAGGCTCCCAAACCTCAAATGAAACATGTCCTGTTTATTGCATCAAGGGGCAAGCCAGAGCTGAGGCTGAGCAAGTTTTGGGTAGCTGATCTTCTCCTCTCATGGCAGGAGCTGGGCATTCTGCTCTGGTGGGCTCTTCTCCCAGCACCCCCACCCCTCAAGGCTCTGCTCCACCAGCACAAAGCCTAGCTAGAAGCAGCCTCACACCTGCTTTTCTTCAGCAGAAGATTTCCCTTTTCTTGGGCACATGAATCACTCAGTGACATTTTCAAGGAGCTGCCTGGTGCTCAGGATCAAAGGCTCAGCACCTTCCTTACCTGTGAACTTGTGCCAGCCTTTTCATCAACAAAACCTAAAATAATTGTGTGCCCTGCTCAACAGACCTGGCTAATGGCAGGTTCTGAGCAGCACCTAAGTACCTGGTAGTGGAGATGTAATAAAGTCTGCTATACTTAGGCTCTTGCAGGCACTTCCAATTATAAAAATCTATTTTCAGGCCTTTAGAACTGTCCTTTTTAAACTTGTTCTTAGCAAAGAGCCTCAGCCTTGGGTTATAGATTTTTTTTTCTTACATTAAAAAAAAAAAACAACACCAAAAAAACATGCATTGTTTTGCTTCTTTTGAACTGAGTGTTTGGAAAAGAAAAAATTAAAACCAAAAAGGTTTGCTGGTGGGAGAGGCTGTTTTCTGTGTTTGTGCAAGTAAAGAAAGGTGGGATTTATAAAAATGAATATCCACAGAGGAAGCAAAGTTTCCCTTTCCAGAAGACAGTTCTAAGCATGTTTTCTGAGGTGTTTTTTGGGAGAAGGCTGCAGGGCTTGAGGTCTTTCTTACAGTCAGAAAGTGCTCTCTGAGGTAGGAAAAGCTCTCAGGAGGATCACTGAAGGCTTCTTACTCTTTGTCTGGCTCCACACTTACTTCAAGGCAATGCAAGGGCTGATTTCCCCCCTCACTTGATGGTTTGGGAGCATGATCTATAAAAGACCAGACAGAACAACACCACCTGACTTGAGGAGAATGGATACCTCAAGTCTGAAGCATTTTAGCTGTCTCTTAAATAAAAAGGAATTTTTAATTCTAAAGAAATAGGAATTGAAATCTTTTATTTTATTTTCTTTTTGGACATCTTTTTAAGAACCTAACCAAGTGAAGCCTGGGGAAAGACATAGCTCAAGACCACTTCTGCCCTGAGAGTGGCTGAGCCAATTCTGTCAGGAAAACATAAATGTCACATGTAAATTTAAATTTCTTTTACGTTGGTCACGTCCTCCCTGGCTGAGTTATAATTTCGTGGGAAGGATGCCATATTTGGGATGGACATGAAAGGGGAAGTTTTGCAGCCTGATGCAGAGGCTGGGGGACAGCTCCCAGGTCCCAACGCCTCTTCCCTTGCCTCCCCCCTTCTCCACAGGAGATCTGAATAGCAGTGGTGCCAAAGTGTCTCAGCCACACAGGGGGCCCCAAGCCCAGGGAGCTATATGCAGCTAAGTTATTCTTTGTGTGGGCTTGATCTGCAGGAAGGTAGAGGGGCCATGGGCTTGCAGGCAGAGATGGCCAAGCACTCTTAGGTGAGTGGTGTTTGAGTCAGGGAGAGTGGCTAGGATGGGCTGTGTCAAAAGCAATGTGGCCAGCAGGTGAAGGGGAGGTGATTCTGCTGCTCTACTCTGCTCTGGTGAGACCCCACCTGGAGTACTGTGTCCAGCTCTGCAGCCCTCAGCACAAGATGGACATGAACCTGTTGGAACAGGTCCAGAGGAGGGTCACAAAAATGATCAGATGGTTCAAACATCTCTCTTGTGAAGACAGGCTGGAGGAGTTGGGCTTGTTCAGCCTGGAGAAGAGAAGGCTCCAGGGAGACCGTATTGCAGCCTTGCAGTACTTAAAGGGGACGTGTAAGAAAGATTGGAACAAACTTCTTAGCAAGGCCTGATGCAACAGGACAAGGGGTAATGGTTTTAAACTGAAAGAGGGAAGATTTAGAGTAGCTACAAGAAAAACTTTTTACAGTGAGGGTGGTGAGGCACTGGAACAGGTTGCCCAGAGAGGTGGTAGAAGCCCCATCCCTGGAAACATTCCAGATCAGGTTGGACAGGGCTCTGAGCAGCCTGATCTTGTTTAAGATGTCCCTGCTCATTGCAGGAGGGTTGGACTAGGTGACCTTTAAAGTCACATCCCTATGATGTCTCCAGGCAGTGAGAAGCAAAGGGTGGTGTGTTTCTTCCTGCTTGATGCAACAGAGGGCTGTGAGTGACCCATGAGCTCAGAATCAGATACAGAACAGCCAGTTGGCTTTCCCACCACATTCATGCTCACATGCCTTGCCCTGTGGCCTTCTGGAGTCTTTATGGGCAGAGTCAGCTCCAAAGTGTCTTTGCTTGCCATTGTGGGCATGTTTGGGCCACTTCTGTGTCTTGTTGTAGAAACAAGCAGCTGGAAAAAGAGGAGAGGTCATGACCTGATGAACTAGTCCTGGGAAGGCACTGCTGCCCATGCAAATGGGAAACTGGGCTGGAACTGGGTACTTACAGGACCAGGAGAATAGAAGACAGTATACCTTGAGGTGAGGAGGTTTTGTGAGGTGTTTTTAAGGGTGGCCCCAAATGCAGTAGTTGAAATAAGAAGAGGTGGTGATTGATTCAGCACAGATGGGTGGAGTGGCCTCTGGCAAAACTTTGTCCCATCAGCTTTCGTTCCTTGACTGCTGACCTTGCAACAGCATGCCCAGGAGGCAGGGATGGACTAGTCTAGGTGGCTCTAGCCAGTCTTTGCATGACATGGGGCTGCTTGTGGGTTGTCCATAGACCACCAAACCAGGAGAGACACCAAGCAAAAGCAAGACCATTGCCAAAAGCAAGAGGTCTTTTAGGTGCTCTGTGGCAGCTCCAGGCAGGGAAGAGCAGCATCAGTGCACAGCCTTTGAGGTGGCTTGATTCCCTGGGAGCATGAGGTAGGTGTGGGCTCCTGGCTTATTACTCTTTCTCCAAGTGCTCCTCTGTCCTGGGAAACCTCTCCCCAGGCCAGCTGTGAGACTGTGTGCAAGGAGTCCTGCTGAAACCCACGTCAGCTCCTGCAGTCCTGCAAAGGGGTAAGCAACTTGCTCTGGCACTGCAGACTTCAGGTATCTCTTGGGAACTGGGAGCTGTTGTAGTGTTCTGGCAGGTTTTGAACATAACTGGGGGAGGAAATGTAGGGAGGATGGCAGCTTTTACTGGATCAGATGTTATGGGTGGAGAAAATGAAGTGAACTTTTGTCAAATTCAAGCTGAACCAAAGCCCACCTACTTTTTCTGTCTGTATCTGTTGGTCCAATAAAAGCTATTACTGACCCCTCCAGACCTTGTTGGCTGAGCCAAAAGGAAGCTCGAAAAACCAAAGCAAAGCAACAGTGTGTAATTGTCCATAATCAGAGACAATATTCTCTCAGCTCACTCTTTCACAGGGAAGTGGGATAAACACTGACATGTTTCCCACAGCTGAATTCAACTTTTGGCACCAAAATGTGGCAAGGCAAAGAGCACCTTATAGTGTCTATGACTGGTACTGCTAAAGCTGCTCTTGCCACTGGTCTTCTCCTGAGCTCTGCTTGACCAAGTACAGAATGGCACATTGCAAAACCTTGCTTCCAAGAGAAAGGAGTGGAGAGAGCCTCCAGAGTGCAGCCCTGGGTTTATATTTGACTGACAGCAATGTCACCTTCTGCTGTTCCTAGGCAGACTAAGGGGCAGCTCAGCTAGAGGAAGAGAGGAGGAAGGAGACCAGAAACGAGAGATGCAAGAGGAATCCAGACAGATAGAGTCCAGCTCGGTTGAGCTAAGATCTTTGTGGCTTGGTGGATGCCTGACCTGCCACAGGATGGTCAGCATGCCCAGAATGAGGAGGATGGCTGTAAGAACTCACACTGTCTGGCCTGACAGCAGGAGGGTGACCTTGACAGACTGCTCCTAGTGCCAGGGCAGCCGGAGGTGGGAGGACATTGGACATGAGTCAAAGAGCATGGATGTCTCCAGAGGGAGAAGGAAGCCTGAGCCATAGCAACTGAACTTGTTTATGACTTGTAGTGCTTGGGGTTTGAATGACAGGAAGGCAGGAGGTGTCTGAGGCAAGGAGGTCCTGTCTGCACACAGAGTATCTGCTTTAGCAAATCAGCCTCCTTGTTTCCTAAAATACCCTAATGTATATCTGCTTACTATCCTCTGGTCAGTATAAATACATTCATGTATATATATATAGATGGATGTGTGTTGGGCAGTTCCACCATGAGATGGGCTGCACCCAGGCACTTTTCTGCTCCAGTAACCCAGACAAGTGTGGGACAGTTTACTGCTCACTCTTTGGTGTTCCCAGTTCTCTGCAGCCAGTCTTCATTGCATGAATGCTTGCATCTACTTTCCCAGGGAATAATGTGTTGAAAACATAGGAGTTGCAGATTCTAATTTCCATCCAAAAGACTGTGATGAAAACCTGGAGGGAAATAAATGTCTTTCCAGGCTGTACAGCAGTGGTACAATTTAAGCTGGATGTTGCAGTGGTAATTCAAAGCATGTCTCAACTCCTAGGAAAAAGGTGCTTCAAGATAAACTATTCCTTAAAACCTGAACTAAGGACTTGTAGAAGCAAAAATCCTCTTTAGGTTTTATTTTAGTATAGCTGGATGTGCAGGTTGTTCCAACCACCAGGATACTTTTGAGTGCATTCTTGAGTAAAACCCACATCCTTCATCCCTGGGACAATAGGGCAATAAATGGGAATATCTCCCCAGAGCCCTGCATTACTCAACCTGCAAGCTAAACAGCAGCCAAGCCAAACAGAGAAGCAAAAATGGAGGGAAAGAAAACAGATAAAATAAAATGCATAGCTTCTGGCCTGAATTTCTGTCAGTGGGAGTGTGAACATTATGGCTACACTGCAGAGAAACAGTTGGTGTTGTTCAAAGAGTGCAGGTGACCAGGGGAGGAGGATACCCTTACCACCAGCAGTTAATCTGCAGTTCACACAATTAAGAACAGCTGCATGTGACTTATACCCAGGAAGATCAGCTTGAAAAGCAACCTAATACCGTTGCTCCCATTTCTACTCAGGGTTCCACACCAGCACTAGAAAGTGCTTCACTCAAAGTCCTCTGAAACCAAAAGAAAAGTCTCCTACTTACCTGCTTGGGCAGATGTTGCTTGTGGATCCCTTGTGAAGGACTGAAGCTGAGCCATTTTCCTTGACCCACCAGTGGCAGGTCTGTACAAGTTTTTAGTCATACACTGCTTTTAAAGACTAATTCAGTCTGGTGGAGAAAGGTTATAGTAAAACAGCCTCCTGCTCCTAGAATTCTCTCCATTATATTACTTGAAAATATTTTATCTATTAACTTTTTTTGGGTTTGTTTGGGGTTTTTTTACTGCTTGACAGTGCTGTCAGGGACTGTTCCCTCCATAATGGAAATTAAGAAACATACCAGCCCCATCCTTTGAGAGCCAGCAGCTGAGCTTTGCTTGAAGTAGGTTGGAGTGGGAGACATCAGCCATGCAAAGAACACTAGCCAGGAGGCCACTGAGGGACAACATCTGGTACCACTGGGGTGGAAAAGACAAGGGTTTGTGTGCATTGTCTCATTCTCTTTTTTGGGTATGTTTTATTTATTCTATGTTATTGTGCAGAGCACATGAGGCAAACAAACAAACAAACAAAAACCCCAAAGTTCTGGAAAAGAATACTCCTAATGGAAATTACATCTCATATTGAGGTGGAGTGGTGGTGAATGGTTGGTCTCTCAGAGTTGGAGAGAGGAAATGAACAGGTGAGGAGCCCATGTCCTCCACCCCAGCTCTCCTGCCTGCAGCAATGAAGGCAGCAAGGAAGGGTGTTTTCCTCCCAGGGAGGTGCCACTGTGATGGCACCATAGGACTTGGCAGAGTCCCACAGGTTTCTGTAGGACAAAATTCTGCAGCCTTCAGCACTCCCCTGGGATGCTGCAAGAGCCCTCTCAGCCTGACATGAAGCTTGCTATGGGGAATCACAAGGGGAAGAAGGTTCAGAGGAGGTCAGGAGGCACTTGAGGTAGGCACCTCAGGGCACTTGCTGCACTACCTAACTGAGGAAACCCCTTTTGTGCTGTTTGCTGGGAGAATATTTAAATGAAAAGATGGCTCTTCTCTGGTCTATGTGTAATACACTTCCCCTAAACATTTCCTATGAGGCAGAAAATGATTACTGTGGTACATGAGCCTCCAGCCTCAGCTGCTGTACCTAATAACTTTTGACAACCACAGAAAATAGCAAGGGATAACAAAAAGGCATCCAATCCCTTTCTGACCTGCAAGGCAGAGCAGCTCATTTCTATACATCTTTCCCAGGGACCTTTGATTCCTTTCTACCATAAAGGAGGACTGGCCTCTGGCACCACCACCTCTAGGGTCCTACCCCAGAAAATGACATCTGGTAAAGGGATGCTGCTGCCAGAGGAATTCAGCCAACCTACACCCTCTTCCTGATTTGCTACCAGCAAATAAGGTGACAAGGAATAGGCTGTAAAATAGAGTGTGGAGAGGTCTTTCTTCTAGGACACCATGGCAAAGAGCACAAGCTCTACAGGCAAACTGATACTCCAAAAGATTACAAGTGGGGAGAAACTTTTATCAGTATCTCTGGCCTCTGAGAGATTTGCTCTGAGGAAATATAAAGATCTTGGATTGTCACAGCACAGCAGGCAAGCAAGAACCTTCCCAGCTTTACTGACCCACTCAGGTCTTCTGAGATCCATCAGCATCCATCAGCATCTTGAGTGTGGAAGGCAAGGGCTAAGCATATGATGTGTCTCTGGGGAATGCATGTTCTTGTGGGGAGACAGAGACCAGCAAGAAGCATGGCTCCATCACTCTCCTTCCCTGTGGAGCTGCTGGAGAGGTGTGCTAGCCAGACCTGGTTATTGTTGGCCATTGAGTGCCCCTCCATGGGAAAACAGTGCTTTGATACCCTGGGTATGGTCTGGAGGAAGGTGTCAGTTCTCACAGTGTTTTCAAAGAAGTTACAGCTCCTTCCAGCTTATTGAAACATTTGTTTTGACTTTTCTAACACAGTATAAAAGTCTTCAAGTTTTGTCTATTATATTGCCATGCCATAATATTATGACAGGTCATGGCATAATAGTCTTACTGTTTTGACTCTACAGCGTGCTATGACATGGGTCAAGATGATGAAATCAAAATGAAATTAATGTTTTATTTTGACAAGATTGTGTTTCTGCTTCATTTGTTTGATAAAGTCAAAACAAAAATGTCAGCAGGACTTTTCCAAGGTGCAGTCTCAAAATTACATTTTCTCTTTCAGGTGTGAATTCTGAATGTTCACCACAGCCTTGCTTTGGGCTCAGATCCTAGTGGGAACATTGCATCTGGATAACTCCTTGGAGCAACTGCTCAGTCCCTGATTTGCTGAGGACTCTACTTGTCTCTTTCCTAGCTTTAGCAAAGAGCTTTTTCCAAAAGTATGGGGCCAGCATCATGCTTTGAACTGTGCCACCTTCTACTGCTGTAGTTCCCAGGCACTGATGCCTTCTCTTTAGGCATCAGCAACCAGCTCCATAAACAGGCTGAGAAGGAAGAGCTTCTGGAAAACTGGGGTTTGTGACCTGCTGTGTTGGGAACCCTCCAAAATATGGAATAGAACTGTCCCAGAGCACAAAGGTCTCCATAAGAGGCCAGAGGTGCAGACATATTTTGTGTGGCTGCAAGCCAGGTCCATCCCTTATTCATGTGGCACCCAGAACTCACAACTTCTTAATCATATTCCTAGCCCTTGCAGCTCACACATGATGTCAGGCAAGTGTCTGTGGCTGCTTCCCTCTCCCCATCTTTGTCTATTTGAAGTGTCTTTAGACTGAGACTGAACTCCTTTGTGTACAAAGCAGCTGGAGCATCATGGGGGGCTTGATCTCTGTTTTTGTTACCTGCTGAAGTATCCTTTCTAGTGTGCAGTTTTCTACTCTGAATATGACTTTAATAGTAATATATTTATTTCCCTTTTTTTTTATTCCTTTTTTTTGTTTCCCCTAGGGTTTCCCTTTGTTTGCTTGGTTGTGCTCTGATGCACAGGTATTTATCTAAGTGGGGTCTGCTGTATTTGTACCAGCCCAGGTGGCATGTAAGATGCAAACATCAGACACTTCTTTACAAATCCCCAGCTTCCCTGAATGATTGATGAATAGCTTTCCCCCTTAACAGCTTTCCTTTCTCATAACTGGGGGTCAGCTTGCATGGGCTAACACCTTCAGGGAGGCCCCATTTCCTATGGACATCAGCTTTACTGACTTCTTATTATCTCAGCTCTATCTGAACCTTTGTTCAATGGAAGAGGTAATTAAACTCAAAGCCAAAGCAAATGTCAGGGTGATAATGAGACAGATAAGATTAAGGAAAAAAAACCTTCTTCTTTTCTTTTTTTTCAAGACCTGACACATACCTGAAGTGCCTGGTGGCCCACAGCCAGTGGAAAGTTTCCTTTCTCACCTGGGTATAGTCAGAAAAGTGACCATGTTAAAAAATGGCACTACCTCCCTCCAGGTGTGTGTTGCTGAGAACAGCATCTACCTGGCAAAGCACTCGAGCATGTAAGTATTTGTCCTGAAATTGTTTGCTCATGTGCTTAAATTTAAGCACGTGCTTAAGTGTTTTGTTCAACCAGGGCCTCCCTCCAGCTGGAGTGGGTGTCATTCAGAGGGTGTAATTCCATTCATTTCAGTAATGCCACTGGGAGCCCTGGCCCAGAGTCACTGCAGGCTCTAGCTGTTGCCTTCACTCTCCTACTCTTGCCCAAAGTCCAAGGTGGGTGCCAGGGCCTTGTGGCACTGTCCAGTCTGCAGGAGACTTCAGAAACTATGTGGTAGCTCCTATGACTTGTATCACCTGCTAGCCTTCCCCTTTCTCTGGGTCCTTTGGGGCTGGAAGGAAGGATGAACATATCCTCTGCTGTTCCCTGCTCTGGCCTCATTCTCTCACAGCAAAAGCCTCCAGTATACAGGAACCTGGTGATGTTTGGGAGAGGTTGTGCAGGAGACATCATGGGCTCTCCCTGCACCACAGGCTGTCCATGCTGAGGCTGGGAGGAGACTGCATAGGAGATGTCCTAGGCTCTCCCTGCCTCATGGGCTGTCCATGCTCTCTTCTGCCTTTCTGCATTGAATGAGTTTCTAATTTGAAGCAGACCTATTGGGGTGGAGAAGCCACTAATCAAAAAGAGCTGCAGTTTTCCCAGGGAGCTTCAAAGCTCCCCGCAAGCAGGAGAGCCTGTGAAGGGTACACATGTTGCTGGCTAGGCAGCCCCTGATGGTTAAAGTTTTACTTAGGCCCATGTGTTTTTCCACTGGGTATTTTTATCCTCTGAAGTCTACTGTACTTGCCTACATACAATAAACACATCCCTGTTGTTCTCTCCCATCTGTTTACTTTGCAGCTGGGGGAGCACAGCTCACCATGCTAGCTGTTGGTTGCTGGCTGACTAAGTGAAAACAAAGCATCTCAGAAGCCCCAGTGCCTCCTGCCTTGCCTTACCTTCCTAACCCATGGCCTCCCTGCCTTTGAACCCTGCTCACTGCATCCCTCCCAGGGCAGGAGACAGGTACACCTGAGACTCATGCTCTCTTCAGCATCCCTTTTTCATTCTGGCTCCCATTCTGCTCTGTAGCCTTACCAGCAGCATTTATCTCTTCTTTCCTGCTCCCAACACTGCCAAGAAAAAGCAGTTGCCCTGAAAAGCCTCCCGTGGGGTGGGTGAGAAGCTGATTTATTATCCAAGTGCTGAGGAGTAGAGGCAGGAAGAAAAACATCTCTGCACTGAGGTGATGGAAAGAGCCTGTGATGAAGCCAGGAGCTGAAGATAGGTGTCCTCTGCATCAGTGCAGGACCTGCACCTGGCCTTTTGGCAGCTATTCCACCTTCAGTGTTTTGGGGTGGGTGCTAGCCACCAGAAGGATGATTCCACAGGGCTCTGTAGCTTGAAGAAAGATACTGAAAGTGATAACACTGAGGTCAGGTAACTATGTCAGCAGCATGAGTCTCTCTCCCATGGCTCTGTCCGTTGTTGGCTATTTGATATTTAACAATATGTCCAAGTTTCTCCTAGAACCTTTGCTCTGAGAAAGATAAGCAATTTTATTCTCTCTCCCTTAGCTAGAAGTCAAGTTTTTACAAAGCAGGTAGGAATTCAAGATCTCCTGAACTTCCTGTTCCTTTGCTGATGGTTTCAGAAGCTGGGAGGGTGTGGGTTGCTGGGCACCATATTTCCATGAACCTTGTTCCATGATGAAGCTCTGAAAATAAGCAAAAAATTAGCAAGCAAATGAAGGACCTGGTTGAGAGAGGTGAAGCTCAGCACAAAGCACTGCTGTGGCAGCCACACTTCACCCTGTGAGCAGGCTTTGTGCTTTCAGTGAAGCTTTGGTCTACCTAAATAACTGACTTTCTCCTCTCCAACATTGTGGGGAGTTTCTGCCTGGAAACTGGTATGTTACAGCTATGGATGTTTCTCTCCAGCTGGAATATGAATTATAATAATTGGTAAAAGCTCTAAAGATAATACTATATGCCTCCAGCCAGCTATTAGTTGTTGACTAACTCACTTTGGAAAACAGAGAGAAAAGTGGAGTTTGATATGAGGACAGAAAGAAAGATGAAAGTCATTTTGAATATACATTGCAAATCCACATTTCCATGTATTAGACTATGCTTATTAAGTTGACTGCTTAAAGGTTATATAAAGCAGCTCTTAGAAAGGGCAGAGATCCCAGACTGAAGTCTTTTGAGACTGTTATCACATCTTTATTACTCATAGGAATAAGCTCTTCTTTTTTTAGATGATTTTAAAAAAGAAATGTGGTCAAATAAGAAAGAATCTCTCCTTCAAATAAACAACTAAGGCCACACATTTAGCAGTTGTGGTTCTCATCATGCCTGGGACAATACTGCAGAAGCAAAACAAATTTGCCCTGATGTCTGCTGCCTGAAACCTTCTCCCTGCACATGGGATGAAAGTCAAGAAGGCTTCACTCCTTAGAGGTGGTAAAGCACTTTAAGTGCCTGCTGCCTGTCTTTGGATGCATTGACCATGGGATTCCTTGGCTTTCATAGGTGTACTGACATGTCCTACCTGAAAGAAGCCTTCTGTGTCAAGAAGAAGGTAGGGGGTGTTTTCCTGCTCCCTGCATCTTGATCCCACCCAGAGCAGATCCTGGAGCTCCTGAGGTCAGGGCATAAACCACAGCCTCCCTGGGGCAGTGACTCACTGTGAGACATTGCACACTGAGAGGCAAAGCCAACAAATGCCACCCTGGGAAAGGCTCATGGATGTGTGGTGGGTGGCAGACAGCAAACAAGCCACCTCCCTATGGAGGCAGAAGTTGGGGAGTGGGGTGCCTGTAGTGCTTCAAACACTACAAGGACACTTGGATGCTGCTGAGAGAAAAGGTGCTGGCTCACTGCCATAACCAGGGGCTCTTCAGAGGTGGGTAAAACTTCTCTGTGTGCTCAGGACTTGACTTTCACTAAATGACAAAGGCCAGACAGGAAAACTTCATTATTCTTCTGTGAACATGTTTCCTGGCTGCTGGCACAGCTGGGAAGGTTCCTGGGCAGTGGGTTTACCACTACAAAGCTCTTCTCCTTCTAGGTCCAGGTTTTATCCTGCTTCCAGCCTCTGTGCAATGGGTTGAAAACAATAAACCAGTCTGAAGTCATGTCTGTTGGGTGTATTCCCTTGCTCCTAGACTCTGCCCAACATGGTACTGAGAAGATGCCCCCCAGGATGGCTAGACCAAGTTCATTCTTGGCATATACAAGAGGTCTGTCTGGCCCAAGTAAGCAACAGCCCCTGAGGGAGGCTGTGGAAACAGGGAAGCTGAAGGCTATGGAGAAGAATGGAGTAATGTGAAGGCCGAAAAGTAAAACTTACTGCAGCTCCTTCTCCCTTTTGCTTCTCCTCTCAGTCATAAAAACTCAGCAGGAAATGTTTAAAATGCCAATCATGTGATTACTCATTCAGTTTGTGATGCTTGCTGCAAGATTCTAGCCCAGTAATGGAATCCAGCTCACACTGTTGCAGTGTGTGTACATAATGGAGGGAAAGGGAATTGCACCTCTGGTCATGAAAGATCCCATCAGGGCACTTGGGCTCACAAACATGGTCTGCAGTCCTTGCACAGAGGCCACAGAAGTACAAGAAATCATTTACTTGGTGAGGAAGCAGGAACTGAAGAGAAAGACAACCAGCTGCACACACCTGGCACTGCAAAACTGGAGGTAGTGCACCTCTGCTGGGTTTTGGGGTGTATGCCATGGCCACATGCACAGCCTTTTCAGCAAGAGACCACACATTTGTAGGTGAGGGTGAGATGATGAGGGTCAGGCTGTGAAAGGTGTCCTTGCCTTTTCCTTGGGGTACAGAAATGTGTGTGTTTGTATACATGAGGTTAGTTGCCAGCATCAGATCTAGACCCACAGCTGCTGATACATGCAGGCAAACAGTGACAGTGTCAATCTCTGCAGTGCAAATGGTGAGAGCAACGTGCAGCTGAAATGCTGAGGCAGGCAGCACAGCCATGACTTCCATGGCTTGGAAGTGAAGAGCAGAAGGAGATGGTGCATGAAGTCTGCCATTCAGCTGATGTGCTGCCAAAAGTGGTCTTGAAAAATAGCATAAGGTTGAACATGTTGTGGGGCTTGGGATCAGATTTTCTAGGTTCTTGTGGAAAATCAAACCAGCATTAGCTTAATTTTCCAGCCCATCTAGGGTTTGGTTAAGGAAGCATTTTCCATGGCTCTGTTCTCTGGCCAGGAGAAGAACAACAGCTGTGCAAAGCTGTGGAGAAGCTTCCAAGGTATCTCCTGAACACAGGGTCCTGCTGTCAGCCCTTAGCAGAGACACTGCCTCGTTTCCCTCCTGTTGCTGGACTCTGGAAGGAGTCTCATTTCCCTTCAGGCTTCTTTCTAAGACTGCAGAAAAGAGCTTGAGTAAAGAAGTAGGCAGTGCATAAACCCCTGCATTTTACTTTCTCTGAGTACATCAGGCCAAATCTCAGCTGGTCAGAAATAAAAGGTGTTACCTTAGAGTGGAAAAGGCAGAGTGGGGGGGAGGAGGAGTGTTGAGAAAGGTCTGATCTAAAGGAATGAAGGAAGTTTTTAAGTCCTTCTTCCCTCATCTTGCTTAGATGCCCTGTTTTTTCTTGGAAAGGGACTCATCTCTTGCCCAGTTTCAACTGCTTCAAAGTCTGGCACATCATGTTGCTCTCACTTCAACTGGGGGAACTTTGCAGTTTCATTTTCGCTTTACTTCTCTTTGGGTAAGATCTTTTACTTATGATCACCCTCTCAAAGAGACAGAAAAGAGAAATTTGTTTCAATAACTGCAAAGAACTTTCCTTCCTGAGGTCTCTGAGCCTGCAAACCTGGGAGAGGCTGCACTGGCAAAAGCCTTCTCCAAGGCTGAGCTTTGAAGTCAGCTGCTGTGGTTTATGGCTTTGGGGAGAGGAAACACCACCTCACCCTGCTGCTTCCATAGCTTGGTGTCCTTGCAACTGGTTTTCTTTCCATTTTTTAAGGATGGTAAAAGCTGCTGTTGGTAAGATTGTGCATTCAGTGCCTCAGCAGAGACATTAGGCTTGGTCCTTGGGAAAATGAGGAATGGAATCTAGCTGGGCAGCCAGACTCTTCGTGGACTGTGGCTTTGGACCTGCTGTCAGAACCTACCTCAGTCAGTATCAGAGGATGTCACTTCTGGCTCAAGTTGTGGCTAATGGGATGTTGCTGAAACCAACATCATCCTGCCAGATTTTTTCCTTTTGTTTTTTTTCTCCAGTAACAGGAAAGGAACTTTTGAGGAAAGATTGCTTTCTTTTTCACTCCTTGGAAGTTTGGGAACTAAACACAAAGCCAACTCAGCAACCATATTTGCACAACCTAACCAGAACCACTTAGAGACTAAATAGGTTCAACTAGAGGACTAAAAGGATTTACTTGTGCTCATTCCTAGGATCCCCTCTGCAAGAAATGTGGGAGAGAACCTTCCTAGCCAGACCTACAGTTCTGCCAGCTCATCATCCCAGTAGAGCCTGATGCAGATGTTGTAGAGGAAGGAATTATTTTCTTCAGCAAACCCATTAAGAAGACTTTGGCTTGAGCTCTGAAGGTTTTGTATCCTTTCTGTACCTCTTAGATGCCTATGTTCTTTGCCTAGCAGATATAGTGGTGAATCCTGGGGAGAGGTAAACAGAAGAGATAAAGACACTGAAGCCCAGAGCTTGTTTATCTGGTGTCTGTTTAAATGCCATACAACAAAGCTTTATTAGCACAAAGCAGCAAGGTCTGCATGTTGCCAGAAGTCTCTCCTGCCTGTTGTCTCTGCATAGCTCATGTGCTCCCTCCTTATCCCTGGTTTATACAGCTGGGCTGAGGACCACCCCAGGTAACAAAGAAAACATCAGCTCTGGAAAGGTCTGCTGGGAATAAGAAGATGTCGTATTATTTACCCAGTTGGATTTATGCATGTGTGTGTGTGTTTAACAAGAAGCCCAGTGCCTGCTGGACTCCTGAGGCTGGAATTTATACAGGCCAGCATTTGGCTGCTGCAGTTTATCTTGAATGCAAGAATAATAAACTCAGTTGACAGGGTGATGTATGCAAAGCATCTTCTCCTCCCACGGCGTGTGGTAAAGGTGTCTTATTTGCAGGGAGTCCTATTATTAAGTGATTAGCCTTGCAACATTATCAATATCAGATTGCTTAAGGGCTTTGGGGGATCAAGGATACAGTAGGACTTGGTGTCCATCCATCATGGTGACAGTCAGATACAGATGGTGGTGTGAGAGTACTACCTGTGTAGGAGCAGTAGATGTGTGGATTTATCACATGAAGACTCTCAAGAGATAGTTTCAAAAGAACTGAAAGAAAAAAACAACAGAACCCCCCAAAAGCTGGCCTTTTTTATCCTGAGTTTTGTTATGAGATAACTTCTGCTACATTGTTTTAATGGCCCTCTTTGTCTTCTCCTTATTTAGCCTATTGCTGCCTTTCATTCACCAAGTACAAAAACATCCAAAGAACCATTGAATATGGTATTTTCTTGACTTTTCAGGCAAGGCTGATTTATTCAGCCCTAATTAAGCTTCAGCATCCAGGCAGCTTCAATCTTCTCTTTGTGCTTCTGCCAGTTTAGATGGTAACTCTGGGATCTTAGGAAGCCCAGGGTCTTTTTGTGTTTGGTTTGGTTTTTGTTTTATTTCATTAGCTAAAAGGATGCTGAAAAGACCATTAAAAAAACCAACAGCTTGCAGTACTGGTTGTATTTCACCCTGAATAATCATTAAGACCTACAACATCAAAGACAGATCAAGTCCTTCAGAGAATCTTATTGTAACCATTTAAATTGCATCCTGCTCACATCATAAAGAATGCTTACCCCTTTTAGGATGCAAAGAGCTCTTTGTGGCCACACCTCACTGTACATGTTTCCTCTTGCTGATACTTTTTATCTTCCCCTAGCTGTGACACCAAAATCCCCTAGGTAAAGGCCTGCTATTGCAGCTCATTACATGAATTTACAGTACACATGAGTGATGGCAGTGGACTGTATATCTGTGGGAATTATTCCCCTCCAAAGTGCAACTGCTCTCCTGACACAGGGTGACTCTCAGAAGAGGAAATATTAGGCCAAGTACAATCGGGCCAGGCTGGCACTTGCAAGAAGATTTGGGTTTAATCCATCATGTCCACATAAAGTGAGCTGGAGTCTAGTTTCTGAAGCCTTTCTAATTTCCTTACCTCCCAGTAAGTCTTCAGTGTCCTGTGGGATTTGATCATATGTTCCTGGGAGGTAGAGCTTTTAATCCTGCAATTTGGACATGTAAGCAGATACTTCTCTGATACCACCCATCTCAAAAGTGGAGAGAGAAATGGTTGCAAAGAATCCAGCCCCCTCCTGACTAAAATGTTCATGTGCTGTCTGTCTGTGCAGCCATGCTCTGCAGGAAAGCTGGGAGCTAACTCTCTCTAAGCATTGCTTTGGAGCTTGGAGCAGTGTTTCAGATGCTTGCAGAAATTCATAGAGTGGTTGTGGGAGGAGGCAGATAGAGGAAACACTGGGGACAGCAGTCTTACCAAAACACTCTGGGAGAGAAGGCTTGAAAACATCAACACTGGCCCCTATACTTCACAAGGACAGTTTCACCCAAACAATGACACTGGCTTTCTTCTAAGAAAAGGAACTGGCCACACTGGCTTGTTTCTTTATGGGGATCCATTGTTGTCCCTGTAAAGTCAGGGCCCTGCTTTGGTTTGTCCAGGACCTCCTTACCCATAGTTACTGTTTGGGTATGGAAGCTTTGCTACAACTACAAGAAGAATATTACATTGCCTGGCAAACTAGAACACCAGCATTGCTTCCAATTTCTCCAACATGGGGGATTTCCTATAGCATCAGCTTGCCTTTGCCTAGGAAGATGTATTTTGGGGGAAACAGAACCTGGTCCACTGAGGTCAGTGGAAAGTCACCCATTGGTTCTAATAGTTTCTGCCTTGGGTTCTGGAGGGGGATTGTACAACTTCAGTGATGTTACCCAGATCCTTCATTTGCATTCTGCCTTGTTCTCTGTGTCCTGTTTTCTGTTTTCCCTCCGAGTGTAGAGACAGATTTATCCTAGCAATTTACAAAACATCTTCTGCTTCTCTTTTGTGAATTGCTTTGTATTTCTTCATCCTCTGACTTCCTTTGCACAAAAACCACCTTTGCTTTTCCTTCAGCATGCTTCCTCCCAAAGCCACCCAAGTTTCAAACCATCATTTTTAAACAACCAGCTCCATCAGCAAGTCACAGTGTTGTTTTTTCCACGATCAGCTCCAAAGAGCAGAAGTTGGTTAGCAGGGCAGGAGCACCACCACTTCCCTATTGCTCTGGGGTTTGTGCCATTGTGTCTCCTATTTGACTGGTCCTGAGTGTGGCATTATACCCCCACATGGTGCACCCCACATCCTGCAGATCCAGAGGATGGAGCTGAACTCCTGGTAGCAGTTTTGTATCCGAGCTTTGAAATCTTCTTTGGCACTGTAGGCGACTTGGAGCAGATTGGATCCTAATGGACTGTTAGGCCAATTTGGGCTTGCTAAACTGCCTTTGTAAGGATAAGAAATGAGTTGGGACAGAGAGGAGCAAAATGCTTGGGAATATATGTTTCATTTTCTGCTGGCACTTCAGTGGAAGAGCCAAACCTGATATTGCTGTCGCTCAAATTTCCCCCCTGTCGTTTCCTTTACCCTCACTGACCCACGAGGCCACACTCAGAGTGAGCATGCAAGTGTTCTGCTCTGCTGACCTCGATGGAGATGTGCTAGCAGGCATTGAACAGGGCTGGGATCCTCTGTTCCCCACAGGGCCTGTATTTAGGTTGATGTCAGGAGGATGGGGTCAGGCTTTTGTTCAGTGGTGCCTAGTGACAGGACAAGAGGTACAGGCACAAACTGGAACACAAGAAACAAGCCAGCTGAGGATCCCAAGGAGAAGCTACCCATCTTCTGCCTAATCCCAACTGCTTTCCTTACTTTCTGCATCTTTTCTGCATGGCTCTGCATTCTTGCTGAGCATAAGAGGTTTTCTGTACCTCCAGGGTAGCTGGGGTGAGCTCATTGCCCATTTCCCTTTCTTGGCCAAGGGTGGCCTGTTGTTCCTAGCTGTTTGTAATACTCTAGCTGGTAGGACACCTCCAGCACATTTACTCCTTGCAAGCCTCCAGCTGCCTCACTTGGAGGCAAGCAAGAGAAGTCAGATGGTCAGAGTGTGAATGTTTGAAAAACATTTCTAGAAAAGAGATGGAAAAGCAAATCAGTTTTAATACATTACAGAAAGATAGAACATCTGCACCAAATTATTGCAAACTCAAGTGAGAGTGGAAAGCTAAATTAAGGGCAAATCATGTTAAGGAAGAAGATGAGTAATAGAAAAAAATCTCCTTCAAAGTGCCACCAGTTAGCCTTTCTGCACAGCACTATATACAAACAAACATTATGGATATATAAGAGGGGGCAGGAAGCTTGGTGGCAGCTCTCTTACAGATGTCTGTCCTATTTATTCTGCTCCCTTCTGACTCTACATTATCTTATGGCCTGGCTAGTGCAGTGCAAAGAGAAGGACCCAGAGGTTTGGGGTTGCTTTGCCCCATCAGGTTGTCCAGGGGATGGACTAGCTGAAGGCAGAGGTCTTGTGCAGGGAAAGATGATGAGGGAGATACCTGCAGAGAGCAGGGGATTAGGAATGGTCTTGGAGAAACCATGTGGCAAGAAGGAAGTTTGAATGGCCAAGTAACTCTGCAGCTTCTGGCTTGTGGGGAAAACAAAAACAAAACCAAACAAACAGAAAAACACCCCAAAAAAATCTGTTTTTTTTTTTTTGTTTTAGTTCTCTTGAATGTTTTCTCCCAGCTGGATGTGATGGGACACAAAGTTGGAGCAGGTAACTTCCAAGGATCCTTCCCAGGCATGTGACTATGATGTCTCATATATTTCCTTCTTTTAGGGATGTGTCTGCACAAGAAGTTCAAGTTGACATAGGTACAAATGGGAGAGGGGTTCAAAGTGTGACAGTGTTTCTCTCTGTCCCAAAGCAAGAACAGCTGTACCATTCCTGATGCAGGTATCTCTTTATTGGTGCTAAAGACCTTCTGAGATGGCTTTTCATATCCTCCTCGAACAAACTATTGCTTGCCACTGGAAACTTGCTCTGAATGCCTAAACTGTTTTTCTTGTAGCCATGGAAAACCATATATTGGCTATGTCAAAACCAGGAGATCCCCTTTTCCTTTGCAACAGTCATCTACACATTGAAAGTATGTTGTAATTTCTCCTTCAGTCTTCTGTCCTTTAAACAATCCTGATTCTTTTGGTCTTTTATTTTTCCATAGACTGCTTTTTTTTTTTTTTACATTTCTGGCAGTTCTCACTCTTCATTTAGTGGAAATGTGTTCCTTAAGCTCAAGGAATAACAGTTCAGTGAAGACCTTCTCACTACTAAGTGGAGTGCAGTATCACTTTTCATGGTGTGCAGGCTTGAATTCTTGTTTGTACATTCCATCTGATAATTTGCTTTTTTCACCCCAGCCTGTCATTGCTGTTTCAAGTTCAGCTAACCCACAAATCCTCTCCCTAGAGACTCCTTTCTAACCAAAATATCTTTCTGCATTTTTAGCATCCTAAAATTTCCTACATGTGCAGTCTCCAGAGTCTACCTGAACTTAATGCCTTGATCTTGCTCTGTCATCCCATCCACCTTTTGCAGGCTATTTCTTCAACTTGGTAAGATCATTCTGAAACCAGATGTTTTGCTGAGATCCACAGTAACACAATAGCTTGTCCTCTCTGCACAAAGTCTTGTTTTCCTAAATGATCCCAAGGCTGTTCTTTCCCTACTCTAGCCTTAAATCTTACCTCTTTTTCATTGGCATTAGCTGTGCCACCAGCTTCCTCACCATTGGATCATTTAAGATGAAAACAAACAAAAAAAAACCAAGAAAAAGGGAAAAAAAACCAATCAAAACAAACAAACAAACAGACATGAAACAGTTTAATCTGCTCATTGTACTCTGCCCATTGTCTTCTCTCTTCACAGAGTACTGAGCTAACATTTTCCTCCATCTTCCTTCTAGTGAATAACTGAATTTTGTTACCTTTGGTGTCTCTTGAGAATTTCATTTTCATTTTTCTGACCTCATTTTGCATCCTTAGACATCTGGTTTTGTTTCTACTGCATTTCTGCCTTTAGCATTGTTCCTTTGGGGATCTGCTCACTCTCTGTAAACCCTCTATTTCTTGGCCATTTTAGCCAAGATCCTATGTGTCTGTTTCCCAAGCTTATTGAAGTTCTGCCTAGCTGAAACCAACTGTGCTGATTTGTCTTCTCTTCTCCTCACTTGCCCCTCCAAGAACAATGAACTCTACTCTTTCATGGTAACTCCCATCCCTGTTGCCTTCCACCTCCCCTTTCTTCCACTGCTCCTCCCTCATGCTGAGACTCAAACCCAGAGGAACTTTTCCTATATTTCTTCTCTGAATTATTGAATCCAAACAAAAGCTGGGATAAGCCTGTGCCATAAAAGTACTGGAGAGATTGTAAGCTGCTCTATTATGTTTTTCCAACAAGGTATGTAAAATCTTCCACTTCCCACATGACCTGTGCTTCAGATGTCTCTGTTAGTCACTCCCAAAGAGCTTCACACATCTTATCTTCATGGATGGGTGGCCTTTAATAGACTCCAATAAACTCTGACAATGGTATCCACTTTCCACCCTTGCAGACTTTCAGCAAGGCTAACTTCATCTGTTCTGGATTTCAGAACAAGCTTTTACACAGGAGGCATAACAAGTTGTCTCTCTGCTGTCCATTCTTCTTCAGCAAGCAGCATCCTTTTCTGTTAGCATTCCAGTCATACAAGAGGTCCAGCCCTGTATCTGTGACCTCAGGGAAGCTGTAATCTTGAGCCTGTACAAAAACTCCCAGTTAAAATATGGAGAATGTTTATTAAATGCTGGTTTTACCATGAGTCTTTCACTACTATGCTGACATCTAAGACTGACACATTATCCTCTTGCTTCTTCTGTGGTGTTGTAACAAATAGCTTTACCCTTCCTAATTTTAAGGTCTTCCTCCTTTCCTCCTTGCTGTGGTGGATGTGTGAGCATATAAGTACCAGGGGGGTTTTATTCCCAGTATTTTGTCCTTGTTCTGAAACATCATCTCAAAGGTAAAGATTTTTTTTGGGGGGGGAGTTTCAAACACTTGTGTATGTGTGTGTGTGTGTACTGTCTGTACTGGTGCATAGAATACTACTCCAAAGTCTTCCCCTGTGTGTGTGTGTGTACTGGTGCACAGGATACTACTCCCAAGTCTTCCAACCCACCATTAGCTCACAGGAATCAGGAGCAGGGACTCTTTCTCTAAACTAAAAGCAGTTGCCTTAGAAGTAGATTTGTCTTAGCTCAAGGAGAGACTTTAATCATGAGGATGAGTTGAGGACAAAAATGCATCACTAGGAGTTAAGTGAGGACAAGGGAGGGAAGAGTCTATTTTACTAATCTGAATTTAATCTATTTCCTTCAGACTAGCAAGATATCCAGCTCTTTCAAGTGTGAAGGGAAGGTAGCATGCCATGCCAGCAGGAATGCTCACTTCATCTACATGCAAGAGTTTTTCCTAACCTTGGTGACCACACAGCCCAAACCCAAAGTTCTCAGCAGTAACACAAAAGGAAGGAATTGTCAGTCATTGGAATGCTTCAACACATTCTGTGCTGCCCAGAAATGTAAGAGACCATCTGGAATTAGTGTTAAATATTTTTGCTAATGACCTCATGGTAAAATATTGAGAATGTTTATTAAATTTACAGAGGACACCAGGCAGGGATTGCTTGTGAGTCTGATAGAGAACAGGATTAGAATTCAAAATGATCTTGCCAAACTGGATGAATGCTCTGTCAAAAAAAAAAAAAGAAAGAGAATGCAATTCAACAGAGACACAAACAATGCATACACTTAGGCAGGAATAATCACAAACATAACCCCAGGATGAGGAACAGCTTTTAGAAAGTTTGCAGAAAAGGCCAGGGAAGAGCTCTGATGGATCACAGGAGAGATGGCAAAAGGGAAAAGTGGGTCATACTTCTGTGAAAATGTCAGCTGTCTGTGGGAGTAAGAATAGATCTTGGATGATGCCTTCTACTCAGCACTGGGAAGGCCTCACGGGGGATACATGGTCCTGTTTTGGGCACTGTACTTCTGAAATCATAGAGTGTTTGGAAGAAGGCAGGACAGAAGCCACACAGTAGTGTGCAGGACTGGAAAAATGGGAATTGCAGAAGTTGTTTGCACAAAGTCTGTTTAAGAGTGGAAGAGGCATGAAATAAACTTCATGTAAATAAAGCTTCTGCATACAGAGAAGGAAATCACCTCTTCTCCCAGCCTGAGAGCTAAAAGAGAGAACTGCAGCAGGAAAGATGCAGGTCTGGTTTCACTAGGAATTCTTTCCTGATGGTCAGAAGAGTGGCACACTGGAAGGAGTTTCTGGGAAAGAGGGCTCCACCCCAGAAAAACTTCAGACATGCATCTTTGTTTAAGGTGAATCACAGGTACAGGCCTGGCTGGTTGAATGCACAACTCTGACCTCTGAACCACAGAGGTAAAGCCAATATTTAAAACAAAGAATCTTAAGAGCAGTTATTCACTTGTATCCTGTCTTGAATCAAAGCAAACTTTGGGCATGTCCCTTCTTTCAAAACCCCAGACATTGTTTCTCCAGGCTCAAAATGGGTATTCCCACTGCACCAGGAGCTCCTTGTTCTGTCACTTGGGGATGTTTGACTATGTCTTGCTTGACAGCTCCTGAATGTCTCAGGTATGCCTGGGTGGAAGACACCTGCTGGGCTGCACTTGACCTAGGCACACCACAGCTGAAATACTGATGTAAGCAGGCAGCAGAGCAGGAATGAGACACAGGGCAGCATATCAACACCTGCTTCCACCTCTATGTACATACAAGGACCCCTCTTTTCACCCTCCTGTCTCTAAGTGGGCTGAAGAAGCAGGAGGTCAGCCCAAGATGCGGAGGAGCATGTCCCTTTTCCTACATCTTACCCAGCATGAAAGACAATGAGGATAAGTAACACTACCTTGCCAGCCAGGCACACCACAGCAAAGGTCATGGTCTTCTGTGCTCTTGGGAGTCAAGAGAACAAGAACCCTGATCACATTGAATTGGATAAAACCTCAACTGAGGGCACTGGTGATGCAGGGGTGGTGCCTTCCCAAAGGGAGTTTAGATTTGCCTTTCTTCCATTTATTACAAGAGATCACCTCTACATTGGTTCTGTTTGGCTTTCAGTGATGTTGCAAGTAAGTAATTTTAAACTCCAATGATTCATATGATCCCTGACTAACAGTGACCACAGTGAAAATCTGAGGAATTTCATGATGAAAACCATCTTTAGTGTCAGCAGTATCCATATATAGTAGAGAGTGATGGGACTAAAGCAACAAAAAGCAATACACTGGTAAAGATAGGAAATGAAGCCTCTAGAATGAGACTATTTCATATGACATTTAAAGGACATGCTAGAAATAGTTTAGTGGGAGATCAAATCCCACTGTTCTCCACATTCAGTTTTGATGTTTGGTCTTTCTTCCTGGTCAAGCTCTAGAGAGAAAAGCCACATGCATGCACAAAACAGCTTCTGTTCATCTCCTGGGTTTGTACTTGGGGCTTCTCCTCCCCCTTCAGCTCCAACCCCTCCAAAGGTCCACTTCACCATGGGGTTATTAATCAGTTGTGATATCCACATGACCTCCAGTTTCAGCTCTCTTTCGTCCCTCTCCTTCCCCAGCTGAACTATTTCTAATTGGCTAATCAGCTTATCCGGTTTGGCCCTTGATGCAAACCAGGTCTAGACATGATCTATTCCTGGGAGGCCCCTGGGTTCAAGGGGCCAATCTCACACCCTGTCCATCACTATTGTCAGCATGGTAGCCTATCTCAAAGACATGCCAATGAACATTAGTGAGAGATTAAAATGACAGCCTTGGTTTTCTTACATGCCTTTTAATCATCGGAACATGTAGTCTAATGTTTCACTGTCTTCCTTTCCCTGTAAGAGCATGTTCTCAAGGAAGAAACCAGGAGGGCTGAGAACAGGTCAAAGACCACAGCAGGGTGAAAGCAGTGGAAAGGAACTAAAATGGAAGGTGGGGGAGGAGGAGAAAGCAAAAGACAAAAACCAAGTCAGAATCTGGCAGGCAGATGCAGAGCCACAAGGCTGGAATTTCAATTCCTTCCCATGGCTCCTGTGCACTGACATCTCAGAGGTACCACTCACTGTCCCCACAGCATGCCACCAACCTGTGCTAACACTGGTGCCTACAGCAGTTGGCCAACATCCATAGCCATACACCTGAAAAGTGATTTTCACCAGTGCTGCACATCTCAACTTGTCCTAGGAAGAGCTGGGAGGCTTGGCTACTGAGAAAACCAAGCTGCCTTTATTGAGGTGCCTGCATATGGATTTAGAAGCTGACTTTTTAGACCTTTGGGTTTCTGAAAAAGTCTTAACCTGGACACTTAGCTGTGACTTTATGCAATTCTTGGCCATTTAGACAAAGGACAATCAGAGGGCTCCACGCAATAGAATTGTGTCTGAATTCCTTCCTGGTCCCTCCCACTGGGAATAGTTGGTGGCTCTTCTTAAACAAAGCCCCATTCTCTGCAAAGATGTGGCAGAGTAAAAGGAGGATGGCCCTGTATGTATATCTGCTACACAGGCAAGCATAAAGAAGGTCTTCCTGTGCCCCAGTTGGAGAGCTGTGTGGCTGTGTTAACAGCATGAAGAACCAAAGCTAATGACTTCACTTGTCCAAGACTTCCTTGTGCTCAGGCAGCTCTGAATGCAGACAGAGCAAGTTCACACCTGCCTACAAAATACCAGATGGACATAATCTGTAACAAACTTGCTCAGATGGTTCATTTCTAAGGGGCATTCCAACTTTTCCTAGATGTATGTGTATTTTTCCCTCTCCTAGTCATGCTTTCCCTGAAAAATTTTAGCTCATGTAATATCAGCTCCTTAGATTTTCAGCTCCTTGGTCCAAAAGTATTTGGCTGGTGGGTTGTGTGAATTCCTTTAGCCAAGCAGTGGAGCATGTAATTAGCTCTATATGCACGGATGAATTACGCATATGTTTTGCTATGTGGCTTCAGCTGGTAACTAAGCATGAGAAGGTTCCAGCTAGAAAAGGAAACTGGTGAGAAAGTTAGGAAAAGCTGTGAAATGGGCAGTGCACAGGATGCCTTGGGTTTTCCTTGCTCCCTTTCTGCTGTGTACCCAATTCTGTACCCATCCTCCTTGTTAGTCTGTTCTTTCTACGGGATGTGTGTTCCTCAGCAGTATCCTGCAGGATGTTCTTTGTTTCCAGTGCCTCACATTCTGCTTTCACACAGCACCAAAAGTGGGTGACATTTCCTGATCTGGTAAGGATGAAGTTTGCCCAGTTGCAGAGGCTGGCATGAGTCCTGCTCACCCACTCTAGCATGCCTAAGCAGGAGACTGAAGCAAAGCCTTGCAACCATACCTGGCCAGGTTAGGAAGATACTACCCCTTGGCTGAGATGAGGTAGCCAGCTCTGTGTGTGTTGCTGAGGCTGTTACAATACACAGTCAAATTGGTTTGCTTAAACCACCTCACAATCCAGCTACATCATGTACTTGCAGAGAGAGTTTACTCCAAGGGCAGCTGCCTTACTGAACAGTTGCACTGCTTTGCTCCTTTCTGTTGCCTATTTAGCATTTCTTTAAAGCTGCAAGCCTTAAAGCAGGTCAGAGTTGAGGGGAGCTTCATATTTGGCAGCCTTTTCTCAGTCTTTTTGTAAGAGTGTAGGAATGGGCTCAAATTGAGTTGGCCTTCTCTGAACAAGGGAAATATAACCCTGCTGGTAGCACCACCATATTATTTATAGAGCAAATTAAAGTACAGAGTTCAGACTTCTTTTTTTTTGTTTGTTTTACACTTCTGGGTGGAAAAAAAAAAATGATTAGAATGTCTTGCAGAAGCAGAATTTTCCTTGTCCATTTCAATACTTGATTTTTGTAACCCACCCTGGCATGTCAGAGCTGTTATTTCTTAATATAAATGATCCCTCACTACACAGCCCTTCCTCCTGCTGGAATTCATCCTGCTCTTTAAAACAATGCCATGCTCAAAAGGACTAGGATGGGTAGAAAGCAACACCTTCATACAGAGGATCTTTGAGCAGACTATCACACCTCACTCACTCTCATGGGGAGAGTAAAGTAGAAGTGGATTGACTAAGGCTGGATTCAAGGCCAGGCTGGATGTGGCCCTGGACAACCTGGTCTAGTGGGTGGCATCCCTGCCCATGGCAGGGGCTTGGAACTAGATGATCTTTAAGGTCTCTTCCAACTTGGGCCAGTCTATGATTCTATGATTCTCTGACTATAAACCCTGCTGTCTTTTCACCACTGGTTTGCACCAAACTGCTGCAACTCAGGGCCCAGATCAACACTGCTTGAAGTCAGCAGAAGTCTTGGTTCCATCTCTCTGCTTCTCAGGCATCCAAATGAAGCCTATCCAGCTAGGCAGCACAGTCATCACCTTTCCCTCTGACCTCCCTCTGATACTATAGATGAGGCCACACATTTTGCAAGCTGAGCAGCAAGCTTTTCAGGATCTTACAGATGTGGTTCAATAATCTTAATGTCTTTAAACAAAGTGCAATGTCAAAGTAGCATAAATACCATATTTCAGCACAGCAGCTGCTCCTCCAGTCTTCTGCTTGCCAATGCCAAATGAAATACTTCTCACTGTTTATTCACAAAATTCTTTCTTGCCCACTGAATTTTCATATTGCTGGGCTGGGCCAAATAATCAGTTGCCTTTTAAGAGGGGAAAACCATCAGTGCATACCAATAGGCTTTTCATGTTATGTTAGAAACCCTCAGGAGTGTAAGGTGATTAGCCTGTTTTGGTTTAAATTATTACTGATTACTGGAGTCTACCTGTGGGGAACCCCTGCAAGGGACACAAACAGCCAGCCATGCACCCTGAGACACTTGCAGAGCAACTAGAGGAGGAAGCTTGATAAATGTAGTAGCCATTTGGTATATTAGTGGCATTTTTAGCCTTTGAAAGCAGGATGCTCTTTGGCTTAAGAAACTCACCTGCACCACTTCAGAGATTAATGGGGAATTTCTTGGCAGTACTTGTGGATGGTTCAGGTGTCTGTTAGGATGATATAAAACTACAGGAGAATTTTTTTTGATCAGCCTTAACTGAATGGCAATCTCTTCTCCTTAAAGCAATCTTAAGTTTCTTGGAAAACTTTTAAGCTTCCTCAAATATCAGGACAAGGAGTAAAGAAATGACAGAGGCTCCCAAAAGTATAAATCCTCCTCCATTAGTCAAATCTCTTCTGTGGGTGAGTTAACTTCAACAAAATTTTATTACTAAGTATTTTATTAAAGCAAACATTTAATCAAAGTGAAAGGAAGAGATACCAGTCCCCTTCTGGAATGGGATGGACACTGCCAGGATGTGTTTTAATTTCTTAAGAAAACAAACTATGACAAACTCTGGGTTTTAAGCAAGCAGATGCTCATTTATCATTCATTTTGTCATGCATGCACTTGGGATCCTGCAGAACACAAGTTTTCTGAAGTGGAAATGATCCTATGGCCAATACCTTAAAAATTAATTCTTTTAATGGTGTTTTTCTTCTTTGGTTTAAAGCTTTGGATGATGGAAACAGAGCAACTGCCCTCATGGGAGATGGGTTCATTGCAGAGGCAGTCTATGACTGATGCTGTATGCTACCAGCAGAGTTTAGGTATCTTGCAAGGACTGTGCTTTCACAGCCCCACTCCTTTTAGAGGTTATCTCTCCACAAAAAGCTTTGTTACTGTTTTAACCCTGGTCTTACTGTAGACTTCCCAACTGAGCCTGTAGGCCTTCTGAGAGGATCCACAAGAAGTGGCCTTCAGCTGCTCCAGAGCTGTGCTGGAGTGCTCTAGGTTAGTAGCTGGCTGTTCATTGTGCCAGGGGTGGCCAGGAATGATAACAATTCATTCACTGGTCCCAAAATACCTGGGGAGTGTGAGGCTGGGAAGGTCCTGAGGAGCCACCAGCAGGACTGGGTCCAGATGTGCTGAACAGCAAGAGGACAGTCTCTGCCCTGTAAGTCCAGTGCTTAAAGGAGAACATGTTTGAATTGCTGTGATAAATCTGGGCATTTTCTCTCTCAAGTGAAAATAAAGAGAATGTCTCTCATATCCCTTTCTCCTCTCAGCATTGCTTCCACTGAGCATGAACAATTCCTTGTGAGATGTTGTGGCTACTCCTCATATATCACAAAAGAGCTGAAGCTTACTGAATAGGGAAAACATGACCAAGAAAACAGAGTAGCTTTACAGGCTACTAATTCCTAATTTGCAGGTAAAATTGCCACAGTCACTGGAGATTTACAGGATAAAACCAGCTTCAATTTCAGACTGGCTGTTCAAGAGCAAAATGAATGCAAGTGCAGTTATGCCCCCAGGACTGATGCAGAAAAATGACACATCCAGTAGACCCAACTGTTGTTGACACACTTGTCTTTTACCTCCTGGAGACACAGGGTAGGAAGAGTTAGGAGTCAACAGTTTTCAACTATCTCCTCTCCTGAATGTAAGCAGCTTTTTAGAGGAACTGTTTTATTTCCAAAGCTGTGCTCATTTCCCCCTCCTAAATAACTCAGCAACAATTCCCAGCCTCTCCAAAGGTGATAGGGGTGACTGGAAATGTATTTATGCCTCCTGGTTTGCATGACCTTGTTGATGTTGTGCACGGGTCCCTGTGTGTACCCTTTGACTTGAAGTTATCTTGGAGCAGCAGCAACCAGTGAGTGACTGAGCTTGAGCTGATTACTTCAAAGGTAAGTTTTACCCTCTGAGGCTGTTAACACCTTCACAAATCAACAGTGGTAAAGATGTTCCATGTGCACTTTGGCTTCACAAGACTACAGCCATGTTGCTGTTCTTGGAACAGATGATGAGAGCCATTTTATATTCATCCATTTATTTGTTTGTAATAAATTCTGTAAGTACCTATATGCTCAATATAAGTGAATTATTATTGCTTTCCTAACACCTCAAAAAGCCAATTTTTCTGAAGTCCTTTGGCATTTGCAAAGTTGGCTTCTCAGCCCCATCTGTCTGCTATATATTTCCTAAAGTGAGGGAATGCAAATCACCAGCCCCATGGGGGCCATAACCTAAATGCTTTAGGCAGCCTAGAAGTCCTTTGCTCTAACATCCACCCTGAGAGTGAATCTTGATGGTCCAGTGAAAGGGTTAGGTGATGTTAACCTCACTCCCAGATGATTCATTTGCTCACCTGCTGAAGGGAGGTCTGGGAGCAAATGTCTGGGCTTTTGTTATTTTTCTGGGCTGAAAAGGAGCTCGATGGTGTCTTGTGTTCTGCAGTTGGATGGTTTGGGAAGTTTGTTTTTGCACAGACTACAGGCCCTGATTAATGTGATGTTGTTGCTATGGTCATTGCCCTATCATGCAATGTTTTCTGTTTCTGTCTTTGCTGACAAGGCCTTTAGCACCAGCCTAAGGGCAAGGAGTAATAATAGAGAAGAACAGTGTCATAATGACCGTCCTCTGGGCAAACAATTGATATGCTAATGGCACCGGTGGGAACGCAGCTCATATCTACAAAGAGAGGGGCTGGAGAATGGAACAGGGACAGAGCAAAGAACAGAGGAGATTAAAAAAGGATTTGAAGAAGACTCTTGTAAGATTTTTCCAAGGACCTAGAACAATCTTTGCACAGGAAAGGGAAGAATCTAGTGTGATTTTTGTACTGGGAGCAAGTCTGGTTTATCAGCTGAGCTAGCCAAGGAACTGACTCAAAAGCAGTATTACCCCAGAAGAGAGAGGACATTGAAGGAAAGATATCTTTTAAAGAGCTTTTTTATTTGTATTTTATCTTCTGTGCACTTCTGGATCTGATTAAAGAGCTAAGTTGTCCCTGAATCCTGTCTCAACATCAAGGAACTTTTCCTTTTCAAACTACCAATCACATTGAACACTTACAGAGGAACACCAGACATCCCAGATACCTGTGATCCTGAAGAACAGGCTGCTTTGACAGTGTCTCTGGAAGACAAAGCAGTTGTGTCTGAGGCTTCAGCTCTACATGGAACAGCAACCAAAGGCAGTGCCCTAGACCTGTTTCAAGACAGGCCACAGAGAAAAGGGAGATGTGGTCTACCCATGTAAACAATGGAATGGGTTGGGAATGGTCATGTGAATGCTTAAAGAGGAGATCTGCCCCAATCTACTCCAGTGTTAACACCCTCAATATTAAGCTTTTATTTCTCCTCTTAATTTTTTGCACTTCAACTTCCACACTTCAGAGTAAAGAACCTCTCTTTCTAGAGACTGCCTTGTGCAGACACTTTCTAACCCAAATCCAGTTGTGTCTTAAATGTTTCTTTGACCAGCTAAATAGATAGAGTCCCTTAAATCTTTCTCTACAGTGTGCAGTTTTCCCACCAAGAACCATTTCATGCAATCTTGGATCTGAGCTGAACAAAGCTGAGATAAAAACTTTGGCCAAACTATGTTTTGAGAAAAGACTTAGGAGATGGATTTTATCTAATTACATTTGGTGTTAATAAAAACTTGATTATGCAGTGATAAATTCTGCAGTATTTATTGTTTTGCAATGACAAAGACTTGAGTCACCCATTCAACTTCTCTGTGAATTTCTTCTCTTTGAAATGACTGTAACAAGCATGATTAAATGACATCAATATAAGTCAACAGTGGTGTCCTGTCTTGGCTACAATATATTGATGCTTTATTCACAACATCATGAGTTTCTTTTAGGCATTTTCAAAAGTATAAATCTCTCTTTCAGGGTTCTCAGTAGCAAAATTAGCATTTGCTTTTTGTCCCTGTGCTCACAATTTTTTCATGGTTGTCAGTCCAAATATTTGGCCTTCAGAGCTGTTTGGCAGGAAGCATAAATCAGGTAATATAAAATCCAGTCTAAAAAAAGTGTGGATTCACTTATGTGCAAGAAAACCCCACCAACCCCAAATCTTTCTTATTGCAGGTGTAAAAGTTGAAGTGAATCTCTCTTTGAAGGCTTGGCCACTGCTTTCTCTCTTCAGAAAACTGCAGCATTTCTGTTATTCCAGTGAGAAAATTGTTACTGGTCAGCTAAAGGCCAGTAGATTGTAACATGCTACTGTATCTCCCAGAGAAGCAATCATGATCTCCTGATGGAAAAGTTCACTGGGGTGTATTAGTCCTGGAACATGGCCTCTCAGAACAAGGGCAGAAGCTCCTAACTGGTATGGTGCTGGCACAGTGGCACAGGAGAGTACTCTGCTATCCACACACCTCCACACCACTTCTCCTCCCCCAGAAAGGTCAATGACAGAGAGGCAAGGGTACTTTTTCTCCTCATCACCCTGCTAAGAAATGCTTTTAGCTAGGTTAGGCCTGGGCTGTAAACAGGCTGAACATTATTAAGGTCATAAAATGTCTTGAGATTCATGCAAACTTCATGCCAACTTGGCTGCAGCCCAGGTGCATCTGCTGTGAGAGCCTCCTGAGAACAGTTGGGGAGCTGTGAGGGAATGTGATGGCAGGTGGCATGCTGAGCTGGAGCCTGAAAGAGGTATCTTTGGGAGGGGTTTGGTGGTCCAGCTTTCTGCAGAATGAAAGCACTGTAAAAAGAAAGCACTCCAAGGAAGCTCTCATGGTCCCTTGAGTCCCTCTGTGCCTATGTGTGGCATCTCCAAATCAATGGCTGCAGCATCCTGGTGTTTGGGACCATCTGAGAGTGCAGGTATGTTACTTTGGAAGACATGGGAGAGTGCAGCATTGTGTCAGAGGTCAGGACAGGTGGTTTTTTTGCAATGCTACTGGCTTCCACAGCCACATGTCCAAGATTTGCCCAGTAATCCTCAGAAATGATTTACTGTGCAGGCTTTCTTTAGAGGGCAGTAGCCTTTTGTGCTCAGCATGGTAACAGTTTGTTCCTCTCCCTTCACAAAAGCAGAGAGAGCTTCCTGGGAACTGGGGGGGAATGTGACTGCCACATTAAAGTAGCAGCAGGGTTCAGAGCTTGTCCTCTCCTCCTTCCAGCAGCAAAGCACAGGTACAGGGAGAGGCTCGACAGTGTAGCCCAGGGGCTCAGGCAGCAGCCTGGGGATGGGTCAGGGATTGGGTGGGTGGCTGCTGGGGGGACCCAGGGTGGGCAGCCATGCTGCAAGGCAATGCCAGCTGGGATGGAGCCAGAGAGGAGATGGATGCTGGAGGCAGGAGTGCTAGGAAGGGAGATCCTGCTCACTGCTGGGGACATCAGCTCTGGCCAGGGTGTCCTGCAGCACGGGAGAAGATGGGAGGCTCTTCCAGGCCCACAAAAGGGCTCCAGTGACAGAAGATTAATCAGGCTGTGTCAGTCTGCACTGTTGGTGACATGGTTCCATTTCCAGGGGACATCTTCCTGAAAGAGATTATGTATGCTAATCCCTCCTGCCCCTTCAGCCAGACCTGTGGCTACAGAGCTGCCAAGTTCCCAGCAGGAGCAACCTCTGGTGTGCTGATAAGAGGGAATAAAATCCACCTTCCCCACCCCTCTCTGCCTGTGGTGGGTTCTCCCTGGAGCCTCCTGCAACCAGCCCCACAGCAGATACTGCATCACCCTCCCAGCATGGGAAGCAGTATCTGGGAGGGTGATGCAGTCACCTAATAATGATAGTGCCTGGGTAGCCACCCATGGGTGGGGTCACCCCAGCCTTTGGGTAGTAGAGAGAGGGTTCCCAGCCTACCACCCCTATCCTGGTGACTCTGGCAGCTTCTGTCCCCTTTGCTGTGCTGGCCAGACTGTGAAGCAAAACTAGGCATGCCAGTGACAGAGGAGGGAGGCTCTTCTCCAAGGGATTACCACTGCTTGAAATAGAGGCAGCTCTCTGCTCCAAAGCTCAGTTAACAGAAGAGGGTCTACTCTCCCTCGGGGTGATCTCTGAAGTTACCTTTGCACTGCCTGTGACCCCTGCGGCTGGCACTGGTCAAAGCAGCCTCAGGGTTTGCTCAGCCATGCCACAAAAGCCTCCTCTGACAGCTGGGAATAGCTGGAGTAGACCATGGTTCTGATTACAGACATTTCTGCAACCTCTCTTCAAAGAGAACTGTAAGAGCAGTAACACACAGCTCTCCTTTGGATATTCATAGAATCACTCTGGTTGGAAAAGGTCTCTGAGGTCATCGAGTCCAACCATCTACCCTACATCACCATGCTCACTAAAACATGTCCCCAAGCACCATATCTACACATTTTTTGAACACTTCCAGGGATGGTCACTCCACCATGTCCCTGGGTAGCCTGTTCCAATGCCTGATAACCCTCTTGGGGAAGAAATTCTTTCTAATGCCTAAACTGAACCTCCCCTGGCACAACCTGAAGCCCTTTCCTCTAGTCCTATCACTTGTTACTTGGGAGGAGGGGCTGAGCCTCACCATACTACAGTCTCCTGTCAGGTAGTTGTAAAGAGTCAGAAGGTCCCCCCAAGCCCTCCTCTTCTCCAAGCTAACCAACCCCAGTTCCCTCAGCTGTTCCTCATAACACTTGTGCTCTAGACCCTTTACCAACTTTGTTGCCTTTCTCTGCACACACTCCAGCACCTCAATGTCCTTCTTGTAGTGAGAAGCCCAAAACTGAACCCAGTATTCAAGGTGTGTCCTCACCAGTGCCCAGTACAGGAAGACAATCACCATCCCTACTCTAAAGGGAATCCACCCATGGCCAAAGACTCAGGTGTGTGAGCTTCTCTGCTTCACTGCAAAAGATCTGAAACACAGTCAAGTTTCAGGCCCCTGGTATTTTGGTTGGTTTTGCTGTCCTACCTTAAGGATAACTCCTTTAAATTACTTGCCAGCAGCCAAGCAGGGTCCTGCTAAACAAAAATACCCTTGTTGCAGCAAAATGTTCTTTGGCTGATTCCACTAACAGCTTTGTTTCTTCTTCAGAAAGCTGTTTTAAGAAAATTAGTTTGCTTTTGCAGACAAATCTTGTCTATTAAGTAGATCTCTACTCCAATCAGGTGAGGTAAATGCCCAGAGACTAGTTATGGGGGCTGTATAAATACCTCCATAGATAGAGGCAGCAGGAGATAAAATCCAAAGATATTTATTATTTTATGGGGCTTATTCCTTTTTCTAGGATCTAAGGAGACATGCTTCACTGAATGCCAGGGAGGTGCCTTTGGTGTAGTGGAAAAATCTGTTAGTTCTGACAGGTTTCATCTCCCCCCAAATTAACTATATATTGAAGTATTCTCTATGCTGATGGTGACTTTTAAGGACACATTATGGGGTCTCAAGTGGCCATGCATGGCTGTGCTGCAGCAAGGGGTCTATGTGGCTTACTGTGTCCCATTAACACCAACACCCTCCAAAAGTATGAAGTGTCCAACCCAAACACAAAGCACTGGATAAATTCTACACAGGTTTCATACCCAAGTGCTTTCTGCCTCTTAGCTTTTTGCTGATTGATTAATACCATTACAGGTAATGGGTGCATTTTCTGAGCTTACTGACTGTAGAAGATACCTCTGCCTTTTTCAGAAGGCAAACACATCTCAACACCAAAGCTTTTGGGTCTGCTGAAGCAGACAGTGCTAATACCTGGAGCAGAGAATTGCATTTGCCAGGGCTGGCCCTGGAAGCAGGCAGCCACCCAAGGTTTCACTACCTCGATGATGTCCTCAGAAGTGTATGTGAGGAGGTAGCCCCAGCTGCTTATTTTAGGTGGCACACAGATGGCTGCTTTCAGAGAAACAACTAGATAGAGAACTGTTGATCAGTGATGTGTCCAGCTTGCACTGCAGTTTATGAATGGGAGACCAAAAGAACTATGTTGAAAAAAAATCCATGATGGGAGACAACTGGCAAAGGAGCTGTCTGGGGAAGATCTGCAGTTCAGGTGGGCAGAAACCTTCTCTCCAACAGCCCTTTCTGCAAGAGGTGAGAAGGAGGTGGCAAAACATCCAAGCCCCTCAATGCTGTTTCCTGATGAGAACATGCAGAGAAAGTTTGTTCCTTCTTCCTGGACTTTTAATCAAGCTTTATGAAAAGATCTCAGAGGGAGTAGGAGAGGTTTTTAGTGTGGCAGTGTTATACTCCAATCACAGTGCCTTGTTCTAGACCCTTCTGCCAGTTCAGGGTCACTAGCTGCCATTACTAAATGTAGGTACAGAAGTGGTTAATGTCTTTTGAGGTTCTTGCCTTTTGGTGGAGAGCAACAACAGGTAAGACCTGGTGTGTTACAGGTTTATTTCAGTCATGATCCTGCCTATCCTTGGATTAAAGAAAATGCTGGTTCCCCCCCACACACATTGTGTTTGTTTCAGTTGCTGATTGCTGTTAATGACTGCAAAGCCCCACCCATTCTATTAACGGGTCAGTGCCTAAAACATGCCCACTGTTAGTCAGAGCTGCATAGTTTAAACAGGTGCTCTTTCCAACACAGGAGAAATACGAGCTGACTTTTTAAAGTCAAGCTGTCCTGCTCACAGCTCAGGAGCAGGTCTGGCTTTGGAGAATACTCTCAATGGCTGGGAATTGAAGTGATGCAAATCCCATCCATCTCGGATTTGGGAGGTGGTCTCTGGGTGACTAGGAAACAGCAGCTTCTGGTGAATGGTCCAGTAAATTCTCAGCTGATAAAGCTACCTGAATTTAAAGCAGCTAGCAGGCAGAGAAACGGTTGCCTGTCATTCCACCATGCAATTTCAACCCTTTATCCTAAGGCTGTATCTATAGCAGGAGAGGGGACTACAGCACCCAGATGCAACTGCTCGTTGTGGTACTGTGGCAGATGAGTGGTTGTCCCACAGGCACTCCTGCTGAAGATTGTGGGTGAAAAGTGTTCAGCAAGCTCCAGCAATGTGATGAGCAGTTGATCTTTACATCTGTTTACCACCAAAAGAAGGAGAGAGGTGCAGCACTCATGGGACTGGAGGAAGACTCAGAAGATTGACCTTCCTTGAAAGGAGCCTGCTGGCCTCACTTGGAAACAGCTGAGGTCCCTGAAGCCCAGGGACACTGCTTAGGTCAATGGCAAGAGTCCTGAGGGGGGATGACTTTGGGGGCTAAGGGCACAGAGCATAGAAATGAGATATGTGTCATCAGGTGACACACACCTAATCCCTGGCCAGAGCCAAAATCTTAGCACTGCTCTCATGGATTAAATACATTTGCATTTGCTCTTTTTACTCACACTGGTGCAGGAGAGGCTGCAGCCAGTGGTCCAAAACCACCACCCTGAGAACCTCTCTGTGCTGCTATTGTCAAGATTCTTCCAAGGTGGTAAGTGGAGAGACCAAGTGCCCTAGCATGCTCAGTCTAAAGGACTAGATTACTTATTCTTTCCTGCCAAAAGTAGCACAAAACTCCTACAAAGAGTGAAGACCACAACTCTGTCCCTTCACAGTTACCTCCAAATCAAGAGGAAAAGCTGTCTGCCCCAGCCCCTGGGCAGCTCATCAAGAAGGATGAGGCATTTTGTGGGACATTAGGTGTTGAACTACACTGATCCAAGCTAAGTTATAAGGTGCTCTTCAGCTCAGGAGAGCATAAGCTCTCCTCAGGATGAGGAGGGCCAGAAGCCTGTGCTCCTTTGCATCTTTTCTCCTTCATAGCCTACAAGCACCAAGAATATGGAGCTGCAGGCAAAGTAGAGTGAGGAAGGGCTGCAGAAGAGACCCCTGGGCTGCAGGTGCAGACCAGCATGCACAGAACAGTCTCCTGTGCTTCTTTGCATACCTGCTGAGAAATGGCATGACCAGACCAGCAAAATGGCACCAGGTGAGCACACATGCACAGAACTGTGCAGCATGGCCAGTGAGTCCAAAGCAGCTGGTTTCTACACAGGTTTCTGCCAGCTGGCAGCCTTGGCCTGGCACAGAGAACTCGGGTGAGAGGTCTCAGGCAAGCGGGAGTTAAAGCAGGAGATCTGGATCTCAGCTAGCAGCCACTTCTCTAACATCTGCCAGCTGGGATCTGCCTACAGGGCAGATGGGCAAGGGAAGGCAGGGTGAGGGCAGCAGCATGACAAAGTGTCTCTGATAAAGTGTCTGGCAAGGGCAGGCGTGGAAGGTCTGTGCTTGGGGATTAAGGAGGGAGTGGGGCATTTTCCAGAACTCATATTCAGTGTGCTTAGCTTAATCCACTCTTTTGCTCTGTCCCCTCTCAAGCACCACATCCCACCAGATATGACAACTTTACAAAGCTCTCTTTGGCCTGAGTCCTTTGTTTGGTTTGTGTTTTGTTTTGTTTGGTTTGGGTTTTTTTCTTTTCCAATCTACTGCTGAGGCAATGTAACAGAGCCCAGCCCTGCCTACGTGCTGCCCCATTCTGGAAGATGGAAAACAAAAGCTAAAAGAGGACAGTTAACCTTTTCTAATTGTTGCAGCCTAGGACTAGTTGCCAGGAGGAACTTGAGTGCTAATCCTACTTTACTCACCATGTGACCTTTGGGTAAGTTACCTAATTAACTCGTCCTTCAGTCAGCAGAGCCTGTAAAGAGCAGGTGTTTCAGTGAAACCCAGGATGTGCTGAGCCAACATGTGGCCTTAGGAAACAACCAGAGAACCAAACCTGCTGCACTTTTTTAAAAGGTGACATTAATACAGAGAATAACAACATCCTGCAGTAAATTTAAGCCTGCCCTCTAATCTTTTCTGTGGGCCACAAGATTGAGCCCAGACTATTGACTTGCACAGAAGATCATTCTGGATGGCATTTGGTATTTGTTGAGCAGTGGTATAGAGTGACCTGGTCAAATTAGAACTGAGTCAATTCTGTTCTGCTGGAATTAATTTGCTCCTGCTGGACATGTGTGGATTTCCCTGGGCACTCTGTGCTGTTGCTGCCCAGAGTGCCCTCTGAATCCCACTGTGGCTGCCCTTTAGGAAGAGGTGGAATTACCCCTCTTTATCCTTACCTTTGAAAGGAGCTTTCAGGTTGAATTAAAAACACTTGGTGCAAAGAGGTATAGTTACCCCTTGATGCCAAGATTTTCAGTTTCTCCCCCTTCCTGCACATGTCCTTTTTGTTAACTCACTTTAGCAACAGTTGAATCTCTTCTTCCTGAAATCATGCAGTATTAGGCACATAACACTTCTCCTTTTCCCTGGATTCTTCCTGATGATGTGAAATAAAAAGATGGGAACAAGAGTTCCCAAAGACCCTCCTCTCTCTGGTGAAACAGCTTTCACCCTGTGTTGGAAAAAGCACTTTACAGAACTATTTGCTCCCTCTTTAGCATCTGATGTCAAAGAAAATGCCATTGTGTCTCTGCTGTGGATTACAAACACATCGTTTATTACTATCTGCCTGCCTCCTGGGGTAGGTACTGCTTGTTTTCCTGGTTTGATCTCTCTGTTATTGAAAGAGGGAGCTTTCCAGGGAGATGATTTGCAAAGGGCCAGCCCACACTCTTTTCCTCTTTTAAGCAAGCTTGCTCCTCACAGTCTTTTCCTACAATGGTCCATTCCAGTGTGTATTTCAATCTTTCCTTTTTTATAATATGCTGTGGGCTGGGCAGCTGAAATACAGCCTTGGATTGGATGAACACATTCTAAAACCAGATTGCCAGAATCAGGTTTTGATCCCTTCTTATTCAAAAGTGCCCATAACCATAAATGGTCTAATTGAAATTGGAGGCACTCGCTGCAGCCCGAGGAGTAATTCAATGAGATTAAGGCAATGCTGAATCTGGGCTGTCATGATTAAATTTTGCAAATATTAACTGAAAAATCTTGGCACAAATCCTAGCCAATATGGATTTGAGCAGTTCCCCAGAAGAGAGTGGAGCTGAGCCTTCCCTGAGGTGTAGCAGCATGGCTGTTTTAACACGTCCTTCCATTGTCTTCACTTGACAGAAGCGAAGGATTTTGGCTCATGAAGGGCGAGCTCTTTGAAGGGTGTTAAGGTTAGAGTTTGGAAAGAGCAATTTCCAAGGGAAAAATGTTTGCAACATGACAATGAAATCAGACAGAAACCCTGCAGCCTTGAAAAATGACTCTAAGAATGAGAATCTTCCCCACAAACCCAATGAGCACCTTGGGGAATGTCTGCACCGTGTGCTGATGCACACTGCAAAGATCCCAGTGCTGGCCACAAAGCTGATGGTGGTACCAGGAGCAGAAGAGCTGTGTCAGTGTGGTCCAGAGACCAAGCCTGTCTTCCCTGCTCAGAGGGCAAAATGCCACAACAAAAGGGAGCTCATCTCCCCTCAGGCTTTGTACTGTGCTGAATGTAAAGACTAGTCTGGGGTTTGCACTGGGCTATGTGCAGATGCAGTATAGAAATGCTAACATATTCCCTCAGCTGAAGAACAAACCTGGGGACAAGAAATGGAAGAAGTGCCTTTGCTATGACAACAGGAGAATGACACTTGATCCTGAATACATTGCTAACAGACTGTTAGAAGATGCTTTGTTCCTCACATGCTCTTCAGAGCACCTCATCCTAAACCTGTCTAGATACTGAAGCAGAAGCAAATTTAGCAGCACATGTATTGGGAAGTGTGTCGTGCAATGAGTCTGCTCTGTTAGTTCTAGCAGTTATTTTGTTTGGGTTTGGGGGCTTTGTGTTCTATTTTGGTTTTTTGGTTATTAGGTTCCAGGATGAATCTGAGGCTGATACTCATCTGTGAATCTGCTGCTTCTCTGGGAGACTGCCAGTCTGACTCAGAGCCAAGTTTTACAGAGGAGCCACAGCTGGAGTGACTAGATCATTTGTGGTGAGGATCTCCCAGCTTTGAAACTACTCCCTTCTCTCCTTTGGCCTGGAGTAACCTGTTGAATCAATCTGTGTCTACTTGTGAGCATCAGGCTTCAAAAAGGATGTTGACCAACTGGAGAGAGTCCAGCAGACAGGAAGAAGAATGATCAGAGGGCTAGAAAGCATGAGCTATGAGGAAAGACTGAAGAGTTTGCTTTGTTTAGTCTAGGCAATTGAAGACAGGATAGAAGTGATAACACCCTTCCCATACCCTTCAAGGATGTGAAAGGCTACTGCAAGGAGAAAGGACAAGATTTTCTTCATGTCTTCTGGAGACAGGAAAGGAAGTAACAGGCTTAAAGTGCAACATAAACGCCCTCAGGTGAGATGTTTAAGAGACATTTTCCAGTTGTGAGACTTGTGCACCAGTGGGATGGATCCCTTTGTGAAAGCCCTGTTGTGGGAAGGCTTTAGCAGCAGCTGAGATAACTATCTCAAATGCAGCACCTTCAGCATGGCTGATCCTATCTGGTAGCTGGTGGAAGGGCAAAGTGACCTTTTAAAGTTTCCCTCAGCTCCCTTTTGAATTTTTTCCTGTTATCTACACAGAAAGTCACAAAGCTGAGTTTTAATTCTCTTGTGGGTGTTCTGCAACCAGGCCACTACCTGGTTTTACAGACTGTGGTCTGAGGAGAGAAGGGATTTAGAGGAGTTGTCCATCCTGAAATCATCCAGAAGAAAATCCTGAAGACATTACAGGGACTCTCCTTGCAGGGAGTCACAGATGCAAACAAACCAGGGTGAAGGGCAGGTCCCTCAGCTGATGTGAACAATAAAGGTCTGAAAATGGTCTGAAACCATCCTTCTAGTAGTGGCCAGCATGGTGCTGTTGCACAGAGGTAGCCCTTGATGCCCCAGAAGACAGAATCTGACAGACACCCGAGCACTTAGGAGCAGCCACAAGTTGCTGCCTTTCTTTATGTAACTCAATAAAGGGGAGAGAACCAAAACAAAAGCAAAACCTGATGCACACAATAATCCCTCCTGCTCTGGTTTCACAGGGAAGCAAGTTCCAACAGTGCCAAGTCAAAGATTAAATAAGAAAGCCCAGGGCAGGCTGCCATGCATATATTAGACCTGTGTAAAGCAGCGGCGTGCACACCCTCGCCGCTATAAACGCTGCGAGGTGAGCAGGGCTTTAGGACCCGACAAAGGAGTTGCCTTTTCAGCAGATTCATTGGGGCTGGATGTTTTAGCCCTTCCTTTTTCTGTAATCCTTGTCCATTTTTTAATGAGGAAGCATTATGCCATTGGCATTTGCCTGGAGGAGTGGCTCTCCATGGGTCAGCACGAGAGGCTTGGATGGTAATGGTGGCCTGCAGCTTTCCCAGGCTGCGATGCTGCTCCCCAGGGAGGTGGGAGCTTGGCTTAACTTCAACAAACCAGGGACCAATGGATGGAAATCTCCCATGCAGCTAAGCTGGAGCAAGTAGCATGGACTTGTTTAGAATTAAAAGACAGTTCAGACATCCCCACAGAGAGCAGCTTTCCCTTGTCTGCAAGTTCAGCTCCTTTCTGTTGCTCTTCTGTGTCCTTTTGTCCTCTTTTGTGACCCTTCTGGAATTCAGTTTTGAGACACACTCATCAGCCAAGGGGCAGTGAGCTCCTTCAACCTTCCACTTCATCTGCAACAGCCCCATTTTTAAGCAGGAATGATGATAAATGCTGATGAAGTGCAAGATTTGACATTCATCTGAGAGTGCAGAGGCATGCAGTTTCTAATTGATGTAATCTTACTGAATTCCAGTAAAGCTTTTGATAGTGTCTCTCACAGTATCCTTCTAAACAAAATGTCCAGCATAAAGCTAGACAAATACATCATGAGATGGGTGGACAGCTGGCTGATGGGTCATGCTCAAAAGGTTATAGTAAATGGGGGTACATTAGGCTGGTGACCAGTGCCTAGTGGGTTCCATAGGGATCCATTATAGGGCCAGTGCTCTTCAGTACCTTCATTAGCAACGTGGATGCAGGACTCGAAGGTTTACTAAGTAACTCTGCAGATGATACAAAATTGCAGTTGACTCCCTTGAAGGCAGAAAAGCCCTGCAGAGACATTTGGACAGACTAGAGGGCTGGGCAACCAGTGACTGTATGATTTTTCCTCTCTCCTCACAACTCCCCAGGCAGGTGGAGGGCTTTCTGTGCTCAGAGGACTTGTGCTTCTTACTCTTATTCAGTAGCCCAACATTTGGGATGTACATGTGGTTTCTGAACATATCTACTGACATGTGCTGATGTAGGACAAAGTTTTCCTGCTGACTAATCTTCTGCTGGTACCAAGTCAGGGTCGAGACACCAATGTCATTGGGTGCTTTAGAAATACTTAACAAGACAGAGAGGTGCATACCCTGGGCAGCAGGATTTCCACCTTCATGTGTTGCCCAGTGAAATAAGTCAAATAATTTTGCTGACCACATTCAGTGTTTAGATTTATTCTTCTATTGTGTTTCTGAGAGATCTCTATGGGAGTGCCAAAGCATTCAGTTATTTTGGTATTTAGAGGTATTCCTCCCAGCAAAACTCAGATACCAAACTCCTTTGTGTTCTCTCCCAAATGCAACTGATGTGACTAGAGGTCATGTTGTGTGTGCACACCTTGGCTCTGGGAGCATGGATCACCTGGATCCCAGATGTCTGGGAACCATGCATGTGGCAGTGCAGGGCCAGGGATGACACAAGGTACATCTGGTGCACTCAGGGCTCTGGCACTGCATAAACACCTAACTGTTCTTCCCACCACTGCCTGGGGCAAAGGTTACCGAGTTCAGCTTCACCCCCTGCTTGGGATGTACTAATGCTTTAAAATGTCACTGAATGAAAGGTGTTCTATGAATATAGGGTGTTAAGCCTTTGTACAGCACTGCAGCACACATGTTTACTTTGGGTCCTGAACACCCAGCCTGATTTACTGGAGCAAGTAATCTCCCAGTGCCTGTCACCACATGCACTGCAAACTGCTGCTACCCACACGGCTGCCTCATGAAGCTGGCTCAGGGTTTTAGCCTCATTGCACCACCTCTGATGCTGGTTGAAGGGACCTCTTCTCTTGTACAAGAGTGTTTGGGTAAGGTTCTTTGCCTGGAGAAAATCCTGCAGGGGAATCCCAAGCCTTGATCCTTCCCTATCTACCACTCCTGCCTGCTGCACACCTAGTACTGCAGACCTGTTTTGCTGAGGCAAAATATCTTTTCAGGTTATTGAGGAATTCTGCCTGAGTGGATGTAGTCAAATCTGCAAACCTCAGCAGGAATCACTGTTCACCCAGGACAGTGGTGGGGGATTGTAGCACTTAGTGTTCTACGGAGCAAACCATGGGGCTGGCCCAGAAGTGAGGCATTCTGGCTGCTCTTATATCCCACTGGGACCAGTCAGGCTGGAATACCCCAGTAAGAAGCCCTTGGCTTTAGGCAAATGACAGGACTTCAAGTTCTCCAGGAGACTCAGTTATCATGTGCCTCTGGCAGAGGTCAAGAGAAAGGGAGGCCAGCCCTAGCAATATCTCAGGCACCTGAAATGAAAGGAAACTTGATTAAACTAAGTGAACCATACTTACATGCCCCTGTGGTGCAGAGGTAGGCAGAAAAGCTAAGCCCTCCCACTCTGAGCTGTAAGTAGCAGCAGCTGGCTAAATGCTTGTTCTAGGTACCAAGATGCTGGTAGCTGTGCTGTTTCCTGGAGAAAAGTTGGCTTTTTTCTTTTCATTGAAGCATGACAAAGCAAGAACAGTCAGTATTTGGCCTGTACTCAAGTGTCAGGGAGTCTTATAACTGCAATGAGTAGTAGTTGCAGTAGTTTCTCCTGAAATGGAGAAAGTTCAAGGAAACCAACAGGAATAGGCCAGTAAGCAGACACTTCATTTGTGCATATTTCCACAGGCAAGACTCATGTCACTAAAGTAGCTTCAGCCCCAGAAGGACAGGATAACTGCACTTCTGAAAAAGATAAATTGCCTTAAGGAAGATTTAACAGTCCTGCTGGAGGACCTACAGACCAGCTTGTGAGGCTGCAAGAGCTTGATGTGCTGTGACATCCTCAGACTATTCAGGTGGAAGAGAAGACTCATCTTGGCTAAGGGCAATTATTTCAAGGGCCACCAGAAGGACCTCACAAGCAGGACACCAACTGGAATTGTTTAGACTCTGGTTTTGTTGTCTTGGTGTATGACATGGGACAAGTTCCATCACTCTCTTTTTCCCCATTTATCCTTTCCCTTCCTTACTTACACTCTCTGTAACTCTTGAGGCCAGGCACATTACTAAGCATTTGTATGAGGGTTCATGTGCCTTTTGATGCAGTTACCAGTTTAGCTCCCAAATATTTTTTTAAACTCTAATACAGAGCTGTTTGTTTCCACTCTCTCTTATTTAGCAGTAAAAGTACTGGAAAGCCTTTCTATTCTCCTCCACTGAAGATGAATGGGCACCATATCCAACACAGTCACCTTTTCAACAGACAGAGGGACAGGGCCATCTCCCTAAGGCTGACACAGAGATTTAATCTCCCTAAGGCTGACCCAGAAATTTAATCTCCCTAAAACTGTGCAGATGAACATGAAGCTGTGCTTACCACCAGCTCTTATGTCACTTTTCCAAAGGTGACATAATCAGAGAAGACTGCCTCTTTGGAAGCAGGAGGGATTTAAGGCAGGTGAGCACTAACTCAGCTAACACACTAACATTTGCTGGCTTACATCTGCCCAGAAGGCAGACAAGGCTGACATCTTGAATGGCTTCCTCCAGGCCATGACTTCACTTCAGCCAAAAAGGACACTACAGCCCCAAGAGATCCAGTGCTTTCTGGTTAGCTAGTGCACACATATGGCTTGAGCAAACCAAGCCCAGGTAAAGTCACCTGGATATAAATAGGCAGCCCAGGACACCTTTGAGGACTCCAACCCACTAGATGACATCTATCTCAGGTATATCAAGCCATGCTGCCCTTGCATGTCCTAGCTGCAGCCTGCATAGCCAGAGAGTTAATGCAGCCAGAGAATCTGGCTGCCTCACTCCCAAGTGTCCAAGGAATGACCTAGCCATCTGCAGGAATCATTACCATCCTCTGCAAGAGGGGACAAGGTCAAACCAATTGAATGTTGTCTAAAGAGGATCTTGGGGAGGGAATGTTTGCATTACAACAGTTCATCTTTCTTTTCACAGTTCATCAGAAGCAGACCTTCTGCATACACATGCAAGACAAATAGGACCGAGGGGTGATGAGGGATACTGTAGGCCCACAGTGATTGGGATGACCCTCCACTCACATGGGTGATCAAAGGAAGGAAAGCAATCAGCCAGCCATCAGCAACCATGTAATATTAAACTCCCCAAACACCTCATTTAATTAAGTCATTATGATCAAAATCTCCATGCCAGATCTTTTACATGACACACTCTTAGACCTTGCCCTAAGAGAGCAGAGAAGGACTTCCAGGGGGGAAATGGCTGTAAAAAACTATGAATAAAATCATATCTCTTCACTCTACCCTCCCAAATTAGTTGTGCTCTGGAAGGATACACTTCTGTCTGATTTACTCTGGAAGAGCTCAGAAAGCTGGGGTGCCAGATGCCCAGCACTTGTCCCTGTTTAGTATGCTGCAGACAGAAAGCAGGGAACAACAAAGCATTGCTGATGGTATCTTATGTTGGGGTGATTGCTATGATTTAACACACCCTACCCCTGTGAGCCTTCTGCTGGTGTTACAAGTCTGAGCCAAAGCTCACTGAAGACATGTTAGGCCTATCAAGGTGCAGTGTCAGTGCAGGAAAGCAGGAGAGATGAAGGGGAACAAGCATTCACCCTAGAACGTGCTTGCATGGTTCAGCCATGATCCCTAAGAGGAAAGATTCCTGAGCCAGGCTCCAGTCCAGAACAAAATGAGATGTGAAATGCAGATATCCTGGAGATGGAGCTGGAATTTACTTTATAGTCAAGAGCATCTCACCTGTTTGAGCAAGGTCAGAAGGAGGGCCATGAAAATAAATGATCAAAGGGCTGGCACATGTCTCCTGCAAAGAAAGGCTGAGAGAGTTGGGGTTATTCAGCTTGGAGAAAAGAAGACTCTGTGAGCACCTTCTTGGGCCTTTCAATAATTAAAGGGAGCTTATAACAAAGATGTTATAATGATTCCCCTGTAGTGACAGGGCAAAAAGGGTAACAGTTTTAAACTGAAAAAGGCTAGATATAGTTTGGATAAAAAGAAGACATGCTTTATGATGAATGTGATGAAACACTGCAACATGTTGTCCAGAGGAGTTGTGGGTGCCCCATCACTGAAGGTGCTCATGGTCAGCTTGGATGGGGCTTCAAGAACCTGATCTAGTGAAAGATGTCCCTGTTTATGGTAGGGGATTTGGGCTAGATGATCCTTTCCAAACCAAACCATTTTAAGATCCTTTGATCTTCAGAATATGTTTCAGTCCTCTTAAACATTCATCTTGTGGTGGGATTCATCCTCCTCTGAAAGCTTCTCTCTCCATTGATCAGAGGGAGCTGAGAAACCAGCTTAAACCTGCTAGGTAAATGAGCAGACATGAGACTCATCCTTTAGCTTTCTAGCAATTATTGTAAAGGCATCAGACACAATAATGATGACAAAGAAAAAGGATAGACTTCTAATTCCTACATGAAAAAGGCATTTTTGTTTTCTGTTTCCATCATTGGCTTAAGGCAATCTAATTCTGTACTACATCTGAAAGGGGTGGCTCAGCCCTACCCCATGCAATCCCACCCCACCACCTGTGCCCCTTGGTAATCATGCTGTTAAGCAGTCAGACAGACCAGAGGATTCAGACAGCTGAGGAAACTCTTCCCTTTTGTTCCTGTTTCCTGCTAGGTGAGGCATTTATCTGGGTCATCCTGATGGGGCTAATTGCTCAGATGCATGAGCCCTACAGCTAGCACAAGGGAAGGGGTGGGAACTCATGGGCAGGGACAGGACAATATTACATGTTTTGAGAAAAGCTGGACTTAGATTTGCTCAGGGTGCTCAAGAAATCACAGCTGACTCACATGTGTTCTGGTAACCCAGCAGTGAGAGATTCTCCATCTCATTACCAGTTTCCTGAGTCACCTGAGCAGTGGTAATTGCCCTGCTGTTCTTTTCCACTTCATTATAGAAAGACATGACAATTAAGCAGAGTAAACTTACTGTGGGTGAGTTCATCAAGCACCTAAAATAAAACCTCTCAAGGTGTTGTGTGGCATTAAGCAACCAACTTCAGCAGCTGTAGTAGCACAGTCACATCTGCCAGCACTCAGCAGGGAAAAAGGCTGCAGGGGAAGGATCAAGAATCTTACTCCTGGAGCAGGCTGCAGCTAGCATAAAGAAGTCCTTCTGGACAGACTGAGGATCTGAGGCTGTCCCTTCTGGTTGTGTACCTTGGCAAATGGAGCTGGTCACCCTAGAAATAGAATATCTTTCTGTCTGAAAACAATATGTTAGTATTTACCCAAATGTCATATGCTGGCACCCACAGAGAATCCAGATACCTGTTCCAAGTGCCAGAACTGAAGGGAAAAAAGAAAAAAAAGGGGGGAAAAAGGGAAAAAAAAAAGGAAAGAAAGAAAAAGGAGAGAAGAGGAGGGGAGAGAAGAGTAATGGTTCTAGTAAAGTAAATGTTGCCTTCTCTACATGAACAGGGATAAGTGGGGACACTGGCAGCAAGGGATTTTGCAGCTACTTGCCTTGTCCTGGCTGCTGAAGCACAGTCTCCAAGAGGATCATGTATTTTTATTTGTTCCCTCTTCTGTCTTCCATCTTGTCTCATTTGTAGGACAGATGAGCACAAAAAGACCTAAAATTAGTGTTCAGTCCTCAACAAAAACATTATTAACATCATTCACTTTCCAGAGCTCTGCTCCAGCTGCTCCACACCATATCCTTCATTAGCTACTTGTATGAATAATAATATCTGCAGTTAGTCTGGTTAAGATTGCAACAGAAAAGGAAGTTAACCCTCCTGCTTTAGGGCACAAATTGATTCAGAGAGTGTAGGTTTGCCAGCCCTGGGGGAAGGACTTCATACACCCTTCTTCACAGCACTTGGCAGTACCTAAATCCATACCCTCCACTCCTTCTTCCTGGCCTCTTTTCTTCACCTCTTCAGCTGTCTTTTGGGAGTTTTCCTTACTTACAGCTTTCACCTGTGCCTGAGAGCCTGGATATTCACTCTGTTGTGTGCTTTTTCCCCACCTGCAGCTGTTTCCAGCTCTCCCCTGTTCATCCTGACCTTTGTCAGTTCATCCCTTGCTACCACTTACAGTGAAAATTTCTGGCTCTGCTGACTTGACTCTGTTGTTTCTCCCCATCCTCAGCCATCCCCACCTTCCTTGCTGCCTTTTAGTTCTCTCTTTATGCCTCTTGCTGAGTGTGGGGTCTAGAGGCCAGGCAGAGGCAACTGCAGAAGCCAGGTAGCTTCTAGTCCTGGTCAGCATGAAGACTTGGGGCTGGACCTCCTGGAGCTGAGGCCATGCCCACCATGGAGATGCCTCCACCTGGTAGCACTCCTTGCCTGCAGGAAGGAGGTGAAGGTCTCCCCACCCATTTTGGGCTCCTCTTCCTGCACTCCGAAAGGGACAAGAGTGACACTGAGAGTCTCCCTGGTCCCACCAGCAAGCCCTTGCAGGGCCCTTTCACCTGCCCACAACGTCATGCTGAGGTGTGGCCACAACACTGATATCTGTTCTCTCATTATCAAGCTGCCTCCTTCCTGTCTACTGAGGTTGGGTTATGAAAGAGGTCCTCATTTGCCCCAAAACACTGAGTTACAGAGGTGTGAAGATTTTTACAGCATGCCCATCTCTGCTTTTTCATTGTTGCTTGGGAAGATGATCAAGGAAACCATTCCTTATCACTTCCTTCAGATCAATCATTCAAACCTCCCTTTCTCTACAGGATTCTGAATAAAGAGGAGAGCTACTTTCTAGTGTGCTGGCCAAAATGCTCTTATTTTTTTACCCCTTCTCCCTAAAACACTGCATTTTCTTTGTAATTTGATTGTAATTTTCCTGGAGCTGGGACTATCCTTCCATTCTGTTTGTAGAAAGCACAAGGATCTTACCAGCTTAGCAAGGTCCTTAGGCACTACCAAAGTACCATTAGTGCTTACTTCATTGGCTGCTTCTAGCATAGTCTACCAGTGGGCCAGGGCTGAAAGAGGAGTGCCAAAATAGCCCATCACCCAGTCCTCCAAGCTGGGATCTTTTTCCTATCCCTCCTCCTTGCTGTTAATAGAAAACACAATGTTATCTGCTGTGAGAGTTTTGCTGAAGGAAGTTTACACAGCCTAATTCTGCTGGTACGTGTGTTGTGCAGAAGGCCTGGGAGCAGATGCCCTCTCAGGACTTGCTGTTCCCATTGGAGGTAGGAGACATGATAACAAATACTAAGCAAAGAAAACAGACTCAGCCAGTGCATCTCACTGCAGACAACAGACATTAAGCCACAGAGCTTGGTGCCTCCCAACAGATATCTCCTAACCTGCTCTCACTTTGCCCTCTTTCATTTTTCTTTCTTTCTAATCTTTCTCTTATCATAGGCAGGAAAATGTACCAGAGCAGAAGAAAATCCTTCCAGCTTTTCTCCCTGTATGCTTTCATTCTGTGGATAGTTGTTTTGGGTTTTTGGTTGTTTTGGATTGGTTTTTTTTTTCTCCTCTCTCCCATTGAGAGCATTTACCCATAGCCAGCAAATGCAGTAGCTCCAAATGGAAACCTATTAGAGGCTCTGGTTCTCCACACATGTTGTGATAGGCCTGGAAAAGAATGGTAACATACCCTAGAGGTGAGGAGTTTATTAATGGCTTGATCAAAAACCCTGTAAGGTAAATGACATCCTTCCCACTGGCTTCAAGGAGCTTTGGATCATGCTGTAAATAGTCCAACAAGATACTGTACATGGATATGACAACTATTTATAGGACATATGATAGATAAGATGTGTACTCACCATCTAAATCTAGCCACTGTGTCATCTGGAGAGAGATAAATCAGGACTGATTCTGAGTGGAATGAGAGATACCAGTGATGATAATGGACCATTGGCTGATGTGTCATCTGCTTCCCCAAAAGCAGAAGCACCTGAGATCCTTCACCCTCTATTACCAGGTGCTTTTTGTAACCGATAACTTTGTTCTGAAGGAAAGCAAAGCGATAACCTCAGATTAATGATGTTTTCCTGATGCAAATGCCCCTAGAGCCTCTTCTGGTGATCCCAGCTCTCTCAGAGGCCTGTAGTCTTCTATCTTTCTTCTATTAGATCTCTCCAACCTTGGCCAATGACCTCCCAAGCATTCCAAACCCCGTGCTTGGTTGTGTCAGTGGAAGTTACCAGGGATGACCTTGGTACCTAGGGTGACGTATGCAATAGAGGCTTGATTGCTATCATCAGGAGCCAAGGTTACAAGCTCTGACTGCATCAGAGTAGAGTTACCTGCATGGCACAGCCTATTCATATTCACATCTGTGGGTGACATCCTCAGCACCATTCATAAACACACTTCTCCCTCTGAGAAGAACACAGTGTGCAGATGTTAATCATGCAAATAAAGTTTTCCAGACAAAGATGTGTTAACTTTTGATGTTGGAGGAGGCTGTAGGTTCATGTTCTAGAGGGATTGCCAGCAACAGTCTGATATTTTATAGATCTTCATGTTGAAGCCCAAGTGAGAGCAGGTTGTCCATACTGAGTTGTTATGGTGGTGCCTAATAATAAATCAAGAACAGTCCTGCTCTCTTCAGCACTGTATAAACACACAGAAAGAAACAGACAGTCCCTGGCTCAAAGAGTTTACAGTTCAAATTTAAAAATAAAGCCTTTTTATTGGTTAAAATGCTAAGAATCTTAGCACAAACCCCTCAGAAGTGATACAGATGCTGCTTACAAATGGTTGGAGAGACCTACAGTAAAATTGTCAATGTAGCATAAATCAACAGTGCTGCTCCTCTGTCACAAGGGAGGAGAGCATAGGAGCAGAGGGATGAAAGAGAGGAGGATGTCTAAGGCTGTGAATAGTTGATGTTGTTTTCACTCTCTCAAAAATGATGCTGGTGGATATTGACTGTAGTTATGACCAGCACAAATGTTAAAGGCTATTTCCACTTGTGAAAGTCCAGAGCCTTACTTAGCAACAAGAAGAGAAGTAAATCCAGCTTCTTTGAGAGTTAGCATTGACCCTCAAGATGTAGAAATGACACAGGCATTATGCTAGGCTTTGAGGAAATGCACATGCAATTCCTCACCCTCTGGCACAGGGACAAGCAACATCTGTGGAGTGTAGAAGAGCATCTCCTTCCTTTGAAATCCCAACTGGAATTTGTCAGCCTCAGCCAGTGCATCAGTTGATCTTCCATGCTACCTATCTGCTTGGCAGGCAGGCAATGCTGGCTGTTGTTGCTCAAGTCCTGGGTACCAACACCCCAGGGTCCATACCAGTGTGGATCCTCTTGAGTGATGACTGCAGTCTCATCTTTGCAAAGCATCTTCTTCATTTTGGGGATCTGCTCACATCCATTGCTGCCCATGAAAACACTGAAGGACATATTTATTGTTAACCTATCTAAATGCTCTGCTGAAGAGAAATTTCTGGTCCCTGGACAGCAGAGAGAGCCTTGCTGGGGACTGTAGAAAAGGAAGGTGTAGAGTGATCTGCTCTCTTACACTGATAGTGACACTGGCATACAGGCATTTGGGATTCTTATGTCCTGAAGAACACAGACAGTCACCACTGTCTGCATACCCACAGTGATGGAGTGGAAGGATAGACTTGTTTGTTCATTTTATCCCTGATCCTTTAAGTCTTTCTAGTGATTCTGTGCTTGTATTGTTCTGTTTACTTAGTTCCATGAACTTCCTCTCATAGGAGAGTCAGTCTGTCTTTTGTGCTGTAACTCTGAGATCCTTTGCAAGGGTTTCTGCATTGGCTGCAAAATATCTCAAACATCAGGACCCTGTAGTGACCAGTCAACTACAGTTGCCTGAAGAGCTCTGGGACCTTGAGAACAGCCACATGAATTACAACCAGTTAAGGTCTTTGTTTCTGCAAGTTTAGTCTGGCAAAATTTAAAGTTGTTCAGATTTTTTATTAGGGAGCCTGAAGGAAAATGACTTTGATTACAAAGCAAAGTTTGCCAGAGTTGAGTTGCAATTTTCAGTACCCAGCTCCTAAAAAATGTAATTGCATTTGGCTTTCAACAACTGGAAACCAAACCAATATTTTTGTTAGACATAATCCCCCAAAGTCTAACATGGACTTCTTCTGGAAATGTTAGCTCTGCCCACAAAAATGTGCCAGTGTTGGTATCTTGTTGTTGTTGTCATCATTGGATTAAAATCCTGCACTAAATTTACTCACTGCTTTTTGATGATCTTTCCTCTGGCTGATTTTTTTCTCTTCTGCATGCATCCAGTTAGGTTTTGAATTCCTCTGCAGTGACAGATCACATGGCAAAAGCAAATGTGTTCCACTCCACACTGGGGAGAGGAACAGGGAATCCCTTCTCCTGTCACCTGTGCAGAAGAAGCAGATCCTGTGCCTCTTATTTTTTCCAGTGGCTGCAAGTTATTCATAGTTTCAAAAGCTTCTGTACTGAATAGCTGATAGGAAATGATCATGTTCCATGTGCCTCTGCCAGAAGGAGTATTTTCTTGGTGAGTTTCCATGTCTTTTTTACTATGAGACCAAAAGCTTTATTCTATTTGGGTAGCTCATGACAAAAATATATGCCACCAGTGCATCTGGTTTAGAGAGTGACCTAACACCAAGCTGCAAAATGACAGTATATGATTTGTAGCTCCCAGACACACAGAACTGATGACAGATATTTGTAGTTGGGTGCACCCTTTTTATTGATTCATTTTCTGTTGGTGAATAAGAAACTGTGCAGTAACCTAAGCATGTTTGAAATGCTAAGCCAGCATGGATTTTCCATCAGTGTCATTCTCTAGAAGGCTGTAAGAATTTCAGGCTATGGCAGCTTGAGATTGGGGCACTTCCAAAACCTCAAAGCAAAAACAGGCCAGGCAAGTTCTGAACTTCTGGAGCTGTTCCCCAGCCTCTGTCTCACACCTTCCTTGATTACAGATAAATTATTCTGTCTTATCTGCTTTCTAGAAACTTTCCCCAACCTGAAAAGCCATGGAGTAGGAGTGAACACTGATTTACAGTGCATGAGCACATGCAGCAGATGTTTCTCTAACTCCAGAGAAAGTCTGGCTCTGCAGTGCTTGGCAATGTCCTTCAAAGCCCAAGGCAGAGGCTTGCACACATCAGAGCCTGCTCTCTGCAGGTGAAATTCAGCTTTCTGTAGTGAGATGCCACAGGGCTGAGGTAGTTGTTAAATTCTGCTCAAATGCCAGGATGCAGTTTATCCTGTAGCCTTCACTGATATATTAGAGAGCAGATCAGAAGTCATGTACCTTGGCATTGATTTGGTATTGGGGCTAAATCAACATCAGCTTTGATTGCTCCATATCACTCTGCATATTATCCTCCTCTGACTGCTCTGCCAGGGAATTAATCACCTACACCAAAGAATTAACTCCATGTCAGACTTCTAAAAAGAGGTGTTTTCAGAAGCTCTCTCTTTATCCACATTTAGGAGAACAAAGCAATGTGCAATGGGAGATGTACAAATAATCAGAACAAACAAGGGGGGGGAGGAGAGGTGGAGAACAAACTTCCAGAGAGACAACCCTCCAAAAAGGTTGAAAGGTTAGAAACTTAAAAGCTTCTTGATGATGAAGCTTGCTGCATTTATGAAGGATGTGACAGGATGCACTTGCCTGTGATAGCAGGGGATTGGATTTGTCAGCCAGGGGTGGCTCTTCCAGCCCTTTTCCTATCATGAGCTGGCTGAGGCACTGCAATTAATCTTGGCACAACAACTGTAAGGAGAGCTGTAAAAATACAGTCAGGTGGGACTCTATCAATGAATAATAGCAGCAGCCAGCATAGTGTGAAGAAAGTAGGAAAAGACATAGAGAGAGGATGCCAGAATGCCAGTTGCTGGACACAGACCAGTATCTTGTGATGCATTGTGTTGGGAAATCAATCATTCCATGAAACTTAATTCTTGTGTCAAAGAAGAAGAAAAAGCTAATTCTGAGTTCACTTGTCTGTTGTCTCAGCTAGGTTTGCAATGCCATTCTGAGAGCTGAAATGATCTCAGCTGAAAGAGCTGCTCTATGTAGAAGATCAAATACAGATAAGAAGACAGATTTGTCTCCAGTGAAAGGTCAGTGAAATTTGTCAGACAGTTAAAACTACTTTATTTCATTAGAAAAGCTCCCAAAGCAGCCTCTCTGTGTTATTTGCAGCATGCTCACCACTTCCTCTCATCTTTACACTAAAAGAATGACCCTCTTGCCTTCCAGCCTTGTCTTTGCTGAAGTTTATATTCATCTAATTAAACACTGCAGCATGCAGCTCTTAGCACTAAAAATAAAATCATTAAAAAATAATTTTAAAGAAATCATTTCATCTGTTTGGTTTTTTTTTCCCTCTCAATGAGCCCTCTTCAGACCCTTAAATGTCAGGATGAGGGCTAAAGACATTATTCTGGACTTTGACTGATGGCAGATTGGTGGGAATGAAACTTGCTGTCTGACTGGTGATTAGCTCATCACTACCACTGAGGATATAGTGTGGTGCCTTTTCCATCAGTCCTTTTCCATTATTTCTCTTTTCCTCCTGTGGTCTCAATGTAAATGAAGCTAAGAAAGGGGCTGGCAACCTCCTGGTTTATGAGTTTCACATGCTGCTGTGTCATCTCACCCAATGCTGGAAGGAGTGGCTGCTGTCTTCTACTAACACCTTCACTCTGCACCATGGGTGCTGAAGGACAAGCTTCAGCTGGAATAGCTCAGCAGAATTTAGACTGACATGTAAGGGGGTCCTGAGGCAGATCACTGGCAGATCTGGTCCATCAGTTAGTGGGAAGAGCTGAGGGCAAGATGGGCACAGGTAGATGGAGAGGTCCAGCTCAGAACCAGGCTGGGGGGGAAGCTTGCTCACCTCCCCATCTGTGGAATGGGTGCTACCTTCCATATATAGAGGTGTGTCTCTAATTTCTATGTTCAACAGTCATGGACTAAGCAGAGGAATTCACTTGCCAAGTGGTTCAGAGTGCAATGTCCCCTACTCAAGAACCTACACAAAAAGAAGTTCTTGCACTTAGAGATGACATGTCCATCAGGCTGACTTGAATTCTGGCCAAGCTGGGGAGAAAGGTGCCTTTTTGTTCTCCCTGATTTGTCCCCTGCTAACATTTGCTTTAGGTTCTTGTCAAAACAAGACCAGCCTCTTGAAGTGCTGCACATGCTTTGTCCTGTTCAGTTTTGCAAAGTTTTCTTTAGCTGGTAGCAACTTGTTCATCAGGAGAAACAGTATTTCTTTGGTCCATGCTGTAAGAAATCTTCTCCTGTAACAGTAGAGATGAAGCCATATGTGTTGCTAGTGTTACCTACTGTAACTGCACAGGCAGTTTATTATTATTATTATTATTATTACTCATACTTTATTAAGACATGGTTCATTCCCTGAGTTACAACAAGGTTAAATTTAATCTCATGTCCATCCCATGTTCAATGGAAACTATTCATATTAATATTGGGCAACACAGAGACCTCTGCAAGTACCTCATGCTTTGCCAGAAAAAGTATTTCCTTTTTATCCTTTCAAGACTATCTTCTTATAATAAAAAGAGTCTTTTGGTCTTGTTTTATTGGGAAGGGAAGTAGCAGTGTTGGTTGGAGTCACCTGTGTTACTGTCTGCTCCAGCTTCCTCTCCTTATGCTCTCAACCCAGTTTAATTGCCCTGACAATATTTTGTCTCTATTTATATCAAAGCTCTTCTCCCCTCCATACCTCCTGCATTTTTGTGGCTCTCTGGAAAGGCATATTCTTTTACCACAGCTCACTTCTCCTAGGAGCAAGGTGATTTGTGGTCCAGACTCATCCAAGCCTTTCATGCTGGAGGTCATCTGAGGTCCCTGCACTGACTGAGCTGCTACCTCTTCACCCCTTCATGAACAGCCTATTTGTCTCTCCATCACCTGCTGCAGCTGGTTCTGGCTTCACTTGGGAGCTCTTTGAGGACAGAGTTTGTCCTTTACCAAACACATATCCCACTCTTAGCCTCATGGAGCACATCATGGATCCCACAGCACTGGCTGAGTGAATTCCCTAACCAATATAACAGAGGCAAAGACAGCTCTGTAACAGGCAGCACATCCTCTTCACATAAGCAGAACCACTGGCAAATACAATAGGATCAGGAAGAAGCATGCTGAAAAAAGCTGCATTTTGCTTAATATCAATGATGCTGGCAGCCATGAAAATAACATTTTTTTCATTAAGTCCTAAGCACTTCCAATTGTGTCTCATCCTATTTTCCTGCACCATTTTTTTTTGATAAGCAACAATTGCTCTGTTTCAAAAGAGAGTTTGAAATGATTCCTCCCCAGATATATGGAACTAATTCTACAAGTGTGCATTCATGAATAAACCTGAACAAATAATAATTGTTTTCCAGAGAATAATACACTCACTGGAAATGTGGTTTGAGTTGTCCTGAAACTATTCACACATGATTAGTACTGCATTTCCTGAATGATGCAAGCTGGAAAGAAAAAAGAAAGAAAACAAAAAAAACCTGTTATAAAGGGATATTAGTTTTACAAATCTGCAAGAGGAGCTAGTGCTCTTCAAACTGTGTCTGCTCTCAAGAGTGTTGCAGACCCAGGTGAAACTCCCACCCAGCAAGGGAAGCTGCAGCCCTGCCTCAGCTGCCTAGAGAGAGGCTGAGGGCAGCAGGACCCTCCTCAGGATGTGACCGTGGATGTCAGCCCCTCCTCTCCTGTTGGGTTCTTCTGACATACAGCTCATAGTCCCTCCCACAAAGAAGGGAACTTCTGCTGGGACAGTAAGTTAACACAGCGGGATGGAGATCTGGCCCAATCAGTATTTAAACAAGAATATTTTCAGCAGGAAGGATGGAGAGGTGGAGAGCAGCCTGGCCCAGAATGCCTTAAAGACTGGGACTCCTGGGCAAGGAGGCATCAGAGCCCCATGCTCAGGGCAGATGCTTGACTCCAGGCAGGGACTTCAGCCTAACCTAGCCTTCCAGCAGGCTGCAGGCCCTTTGGAAATGGGTAACTCTTCTTGCCCCCTCTATAACAGATAAAAGGCTGTGATGGCAGTAACTCCTTCTTCCTCATGCAGCTGCATAACCCAGCCCCTCTTTGCCTTTGTTTGCACGTGTCTATAGCTAAGCATTTCATTTTGGATCACATGGAACATGTTGTGTCAACTGAAAACAGTAAAGCTGATCCCCCTCCTCTGCCTGTGAGTTAAACTCCCCAAAATTCACATTTGTTTTCTTCTGAATCTAGATTATTTTAGACTGAGCCTGCCAAGCTGAAAACCATTTCTTCTTGCAGCTCAGAGGATGAAATAAATGCATCCTTTCCCATATCTACCTGATTCTCAGTGAGAAACAGGGCAAGAGGCTCCCAAAACAGCACAGCCTAGCTTAGCAGGAAAAGCTGTTGCCAATGTCTGCACCATTGGCACAAAGCAGAATTTTGGGTGAATTAGGGTAACCATTGTGTGGCCTTTTGGAGCAGGATTTTGCTTCAGAAACCAAGATCAATTTCATGGTCAGTGTAGCTGGAAGAGAGAGACAATGTGGGTCTAGACTGAAAAATGAGGATTTACAGGAAGGAGAGCACCTCTTAGCCCTTGCTCTGCTGAACTGCAATAAGAGATCTCAGTGCCACTTTCTTCTTTCAACAGTGACATAAAAATCATAGGATCATAGAACTGTCAGAGTTGGAAGGGACCTTAAAGAACATCTAGTTCCAACCCCCCTGCCTGGCAGGGATACCTCCCACTAGATCAGGTTGCCCACAGCCCCAGCCAGCCTGGCCTTAAAAGCTTCCAGGGATGGAGCTTCCACAGCCTCTCTGGGCAACCTGTCCAGTGTCTCACCACCCTAACAGTGAAGAGCTTCCTCCTAATATCTAATCTAAATCTACCCTCCTCTAGTTTATATCCTCAAAAATCCTCGAGAGCCACCTCTGAGTGTAATCCATTAAGTTTACTCTCCAGTTCTTTTGATCAGGCACACAAGGGATGCTGCAACCCTCTTGTGAAGCTGCTGGACTATGCCATCCTGAAGCTTTTATTATATGTTTTGGCTAGCAGATGCAATCTTTGCAACCAGAAGCCATTATTTTACTTTTCAGAGCAGGGTTGCACTTTGCAGAGGAGTAGGACTGTGAAAGCAGTGCATGAAACTAGTTGAAGGCATAAATAAGACTCTAAAGCAAAAGGCAGGTGCAATTTCTTTCACTGCACTAATCAATGTCCCCATCATAGGACCTTAAACAGGGCGAACTGAGCACAGAATCCAACACATCCCTGTGCTGAAGGCTGCATGACAGGGACAGCACAGAACTACCCCAATTCTGTTTCACAAGCTGGCAAATGTCAGACCCATCCACAAAGAAAAACTGTCCCTGATGGCAGGAAGATGCAGTGGGACACACTGCTCTGCACAGCTCCAAAGGGAGTCACTGAGATTCCTGCTTTCACGTGGTGCATGCTCATGTGAAATCTCCAGCAAAGATGATAACAGATTTGAGGGTGGGACCCAGCTTGTTTTGCTGGACTTCCCATGGGGGAGCCAAAGCCTGATGGTAGGAGGCACTGGAGGCTGAAGATGAGTGGGAATACTCTTCCTTGACAGTATGAGTGAAGCTCTGACCCCACCATTGAATGGGAGAGCTTGGAAATAATCTTGTTCCATTGACATGGTGCAGAGGGATTATCTCCTCCTTGACCTTACAACCCTATGGCTGATGAGCTTACCAGGTGCTTTTATCTAGCCCCAGCTGACACTGGCAAGGGGTTTTGTCAGACCTGCTGCTGTTGAGCAGAATACCGTCGGATGGATTCTCCATGCCCATTCTGGTTTATAAATGACTTGGACAATGAGGCTTTCACACCAGGCAATGAGGCTTTCAGGAGGAGAGTCAGGGCAGGAGGACTGAATAAATCCACATTCCTGGTCCAGTCTGGTGTCCAACAAGAGCATGGATCTCAGCAGCTGAAAGGAGAGTTGAACTTTCCAACTTAGGCAGAAATGTTTACTGTAACTACATATTAAGGGGTCTAAACCTGGGAAAATATAGCAGCTATTCAGGTTTAACTGAGGTGCTTGTGAACAGAGGTGTGGCTGGAGCCAGTTTAGCTCTAATGTCCATCATCAGTGCTTCCAAAGCAAAGGGTGGGCTGTCAGAGCACCTGAAAAATGAACACTGGCCAAACTATATCACCTACCATATGGCCTTAAGAAACCTTCCTGAAGCTCCCAGGTGTACAGCACTGGAAGTGCATTTTCCTGTGTTCATGTGGTCAGCAGAAACTTTGCCTAGGCCAAGGAAAAGGTAGATGTGAGCACACAGGAGTTAACTTCTTGGACCCCAGGGTAGTTCAGGCAAATCATTGTCATAACCCCATGGGCACATCAATCATAACAGTAGCTAACTATGATATAACCATTCTTGCCAAACCACAGGTGATCTGCTTTCTTATCATTCATCACAGCAGCAGGTTCATTCTCTCTCCCATATTATACTCACAGTAGAGAAGGGAACAATATTCCCTGGCCAGAGTGGGTTTAAACCATAATTCAAGATACAGCCAGAGCCTGTTGCTATTTGGGAGTGCCATATGCCTGTATGTTTGGTACAGATATGAATAGGCAGCATTTCTCTTTGGACACCACGGGTGCTATTTAATCCCAGTGGGTTAATTCAGTCTTTTTAAGGCACTCTTCAGCCACAGAGGGGATTCTTGATCTTGACCAAAGTGCCTTTTTAACACAGAAAGGATTGCATTGTTATTGCTCTTGGTACAGTAAGTGTAGTGCTGGCAGCATGTTGTGCTGCTCAGACAGCCCCAGAGCTCTCAGCCCTGTTTCTCCAGGAGTGCTACAACACAAGGAGGGGCAGCATCAGCTTCCACTACAGTGACCTGTCAAGTTGCCTCAGCCTTGTCTCAGCAGGGTCACTTCCAGGAACAAGGAGATAACTCAGCCATTATGACCCTGTCCGGCTCTCCCGTGCTTTGATAAGCCTCCTAGCAAGGGTACCAATTAGTGCCAAGTGTGAAGGGGGATTTGGCAAGGCAGGCACCTGGGAGCTGAGCTGAGCCAGGAGTACTGGTGGCCATCAGCACTGCACTGGGAGGTGATTCCCCTCAGTGCTCACAGGCACAGGGTTTTGGGGTGAGTTCTGGAGAAAACCTCACTGCAGTAGAGAGGTGAAGGGAGAGCTCCAACTGCAGGAGTTTGATCTCCAGATTGGTCCTGAGCTCCCAAGCTCTTCCTGTGCTTGGGAAACTTCATTTCATATAAAAATCAGGCTCAGAGCACTTCATTGTCACAAAGGGTCCCATAGAATATTTATGGCCTATTTTGGGAAATAATGAAATGGTAGCTCTCACATCCTCCCCACATGTCCCTCTCATCTCTCTCAATCTCCTCTGTGCTGTTTTATTTGGATAACGTGGCATTCAGAATGTTCTTTCCACTATTATATGCTGCTGTCCAGCTGTTCAGTGTCAGCCTTTGCTTCAGGCTTCTTTTCTCTCCAGGCATGTGTCTTTCTTTGCACTCTTGATTCACTGGTGGTGCAGAGTATGCTCCAGGGCAGCTCTCTTTCATGGGCAAGCACCGGACTAATAGATGATCTCAGGAATGATCAGATCAATTCATTAACCTTCTGAATAAAGTTCTCTATTGATACAGCCCCTCTTATCAGGGAAGCCTTGAGTCTTATTTATTCCACAAAGTGGAAAGGCTGCTCTCCCCCTCTCCCACCCTGCCAAGGTTACAGCCTTACGTCAGCCCCCGTGGCGGTGACCTTGAGGGTACTAACCCTTTGGAAGCACTGGGCTTTTTCCTCCTGGGGGCATGCATGGGCACAACTCCCACACTACGTGGTGATCTGCACGTCTCACTGCTCCCTTACACAGACAGGGCTCTTGGCATATATTTGCATGTGGATTACAGGTCTCCTCTTGCTGTAGCATCAGCAAGGTTTGGCTTCAGAGCAGCCTTAGTTCAGTGATTATTGGCTGCTAAGCCTGGAGTTGAAAAGCTTTGGATATGTCAATAGGGGAGATCTGGAAACAGGTTACCCTGAAAGGTTTAGAGAGTTTCCATCCATCATGGGAGATGTTTAAGAAACAACTGGACATGGCCCTGAATAACCTGCTTTAGCTGACCCTGCTGTGAGCAGGTGTGTTGGACTAGATGATCTCCAGAGGTACCTGCCCAACTCAGCCACACACTAGATGTGTGATTCTGAAACCCTGCTGAGCGTGCTTTCAGCTGAGGACAATTAGATGCAGCAGGACAAAGGGAATTCTGGGGATGAGAAAGGGCAAAACATCTCCAGCTCAGGAGTGAATCTCCCACTTTTTCCTTCAGAAAGCACATCCTCTGGAGAGAGGAGACTACAACACAAAGCCAGAAAACCTAGGGAGATGTTCTTGTGAGGCCTGGAGATGTGGACATTTGCAGCTCAGCCCTGTCTGCTCACTTTTTCTCCTCAAATCTGTCAGCTTAATATCTCACAAAAGGCTACAGATTTCTCCCTGCCCTTCTTGCTATTACTTGTATTAGCACTGAACCATCTTTTTCAGCTGTAATATGTGAAAGGCACAAAAGGTTTTGTTCTGTGCCTACTTGTTCTTCTATTCATTCAGTACATGAAGCACATTAGCTAGGTCATCATTCACTGTGGACTTTCTTCTTCCTCTTACTTTAATGATCTCCCAAAGGTCATTTTGAATGTCTTGGTGGTAGATGCCAGTTGTAAGGCTCCTGGAAAGTTCTTGGCCTTTCCAGCTAGAAAAAGCTAGGAGTGTCCCAGCTTCCCCTTTTTCCTTTTGAATAAAGGAAAGGGTGTGTGTCACAACTCTCCTCTCCTGACAGCCTTGCCTCCCTGCTCCTGAGGTTTAGGTGGTTGTCATGGGTGGGAACTCTGTTCTCATTGCTGCATTTCTGGGGTCTGAATGAGGACAATTTTATTTTGGGGTGGTATTTTCATCAAACAGAATTTTTCTCTATTTTCTTTTATTGGTTTGTTTTGTTTTTTTTTTATCTTGTCATAATTTTAGCATAAACAAGGAAGTCAGTCTGCACAGGTGGAAAGGAATTTCCTTGAAGCAAGTCATTTTTAGGGTGCAAAAGGTAATATTTCTGGTAATATTAGCTATGTTTTACCTGTTACATTTTCATGGAAATTTCCTCAGGAAACTCCATTTTCACAGTTTGTTTTGCTATGGAAAGCTACTTGGTAGCAGCTGTCAAAGAAAATTGCAAGTACCCACAAATATTGCCATTTTCAAAGGCAAATATTTGCAGAGCATAAAGTAAAGGCATGCATGGAGTTAAGCCATCCTTTTGGAAGAGTTCCTGCTGGCTAAGGCACTGCTGTTAGTGAAGTGCCACTACTCAGACCTTTACTTACTATCCAGGCACATCTAGTTTGCCTTCCTTTAAATTATTGTTACTGCAGTAACTGTAGTGCCAAAAGAAGTGCAGGACCCTGGCTGCTACACCTTGTACAAACAAGGGTAAACTTGCTTTTTCTCAACTTTCATGCTTCTAGTCACTTCTCTTTGGATTATCAATTGAGATATGTTTGAGGTCATGTTTCATTTTCACCCTGAGTATTTTTGCCTTTGAAATAACAAGCTATAAGCCACCCACCCCCAAATCAGAAGTGGTATTTGCTTTGAGGTTTCTCAGCTGCCAGTCAAGCTAGAGCAGGCTTCTCCCTTTCACAAAATCCCACCCCTCTGCACCTTTAAATGAAAGAAGTGATCCTTGACTAAGCACCTGATTTCAACACCTACAAATGGGAAATACTGTGGAAGCTGAAAAGATATCCTGGTGAGCTGATCACCCAAATGCCAGGCATCAGGTTTGCCAGTGTACTTCAGGAGCTCAGCACACTGACATCCCAGGACAGGTTTGAATCCCCTGGTACCTCAGTCCATCATCCCAGGTGATGAACACATCTCAGTAGCTCTCCATCCCATGACAACAAAGCCTTCAAGGGGAATTAGCAAATTTAGCAGGAATTTTCTCACTTGCTTTAAGAGCTATCCAGTCTGTCCAATGATGGGGTCAAGCAGCTGGTGGATATAGACACACCAAAGGCCCACCATAAAGCCCTTCACAAGTGTCAATGCCATGAAATTTATGATCATAGTGTGAGAAGACAAAGAGTCATCTTGTAAGAAGATGAGAGAGGGATTTGGGGAGGAGGGAGGAAAGAGGCTTCTGTGTCAGGGTCCTGTAATACAGCTGTGTAACATCCCCTCTAAGAAGCTACAAAACTTAATGATCCTGCCTGCTTTCTCCTGTGCAGCCATCAGGTCTCTGTCAAGATAAAAGAACACAAGCTGTGTGTCTTAGATCTGAAAGAGGATTTTTTTGTTTCCAGCTGCTCTAGTTGCATGTGTTTTTCCTGTGGTACTGTGTCAGCACACAGGCTCTGGGCAGGAATTTGTCCAGGAACACAAGGTGGAAAACCTCAGTGTTTCTGAGAAGATATGCAGGGGTTATCACTGTAAGAGGGACACTCCCTTCAGTGTTGTCATGGTAAGGATAACATATGAGTGTAAACAGCATAGGCTAAACATCTCTGCATGATATTCAAGGGCTGTGCATTATCTGGTGAAGAACAGCTGAGAAATTCAGCTGGGTTGGCAAAGAATGGCGTTCAAATTATGAGCTCCAGCCTTAATCCTCCCTTTTGGACAGGCAGCTGAAGTCTTTCAGGATGGCACTGGAATCCAAAAACAAAAAGAAGATAAAAGTGTCCCTGAAGAGAAAACAATTTCTGTCTGCTGCAATGTTTGTGAACTCCCATCCACAACACAGGTAGGGAACACAGAACTGATGGACCACATGGAGGTGGTGATGGTTTCAAGGGTATCATAAGCATACACAGATGCTTTGTACAGGGGAGAGGTTGACAGAAGTGAGGTCAGAGAAAGACAGATTCCTTCCAGCCTGAAGAGCATTTGAAAGATAGGGTTCACCAGCTGGCCTGAAATAATTATACCAGTTTCCATGGGAGGAGCATCAGGGGGCTGCAGGGGAGACATGGGGTCAGGATGGACTCTGTTGAGTAGCATTGATGGGAGGCTACACCTTTAGAAGGACAGTCCCACTGAGGTCTGAGCTGGAGTTGGGGCCAGTAGGAACTGCTAAACTCTCCAGCTCACTATCCATGCAGGCACTACAGAAGATATTAACACCTTCAACCATTTCACCAGCAGCATGATGAGCAATCCCATCTTTGCACAGCAGGACCATGTGGCAAGTGCAGCCACTGTGGGAAGAATTGTTCAGCTTCTCCATTAGAAATACATTCACCATTCCTCCTGCAACTGTGGGACAGGGACACCCAGGACTTGTGGGAAAAACCTAGGGATCAACAAGACTTTAATTTGAGGAAGAGAAAACACTTTTGGCAGTGTTGGGGCATTTGTTATAGCAGGATTTACTATTAGCCTAGTGAGATTAAAAGGGATCAGACATGTTATGTGAGTAAGAACTCAACATAAACTTTAAAGATCTTTAGTCCCCCTGCTTCCAGGTGTAAGTCTGCTGGGGTCCACCAAGACACCCTTCCCTTAATCCTGTCACTCATCCTACAAATGGCAGCATGGGCGTGGAAGAAGACAGCTAGTGATGCCTCTGGACAGGCAAAGGGACACTAGCCAACAGCTGCACTGAACTAGGGGCTTCCTCCAAGCTAGTCATCCCTGTGGTTTACAAAAAGGACCAGAATTTGAGAGGATCCCCAATGGGTCCATGCAGGGAGACACAATTCCTCCTCCCCTTCTCTAGCTGGCTGCAGGCACATCCTCCCTGCTGTGATATCCACATTACAGATTGTCTGACCTTCTGCAGTCTGGTTGTTTTGGCTGTGCAGCCTTGGTTTATATTTGGTCTGGGCTGGCTTTTGCTTTGCAGATCAGGTGGGAGGGTTTAACATTGTGTTTCTGGGGATTTGGGGATTTCTTCTCACTGACTCTCCCTCTCTCCCTCTCTCTCTCTCTTATTTCTCAATGATTTCTCCAGCTGGGTCAGGTTGATCTGTGTGGGATCCTGGCAGTGCACCAGGGTGTAGCATAAGCAGTGCTTGTAACATTGACTGCCTTTTATACTCAGTCGTTGGGCTGCTTGGGAGCCAGAAAACCTTTTACAAAACAGAAAATCTGTCCCCATTGAGCAGACTTACAGCAAATGAAATGAATACAAAGCTCATCTCAGGCAAACCTCCAGGCATCTTTTAGACAGAAAATGTACCAGGACATACCCAGCCACACTGCAGGCTTCTCAAACTCATGGGAGATCAACACCAACTGTATCAGGCTGTGCTGCTTCTTGCTACAGCTTACTCTGCATTTGCTGAACTCTGTAGCCATGAATGCATCTTCAGTCACAAACAGAGGTAGAAGTGATCTTTGCAATGTCCACTCAGCCCTCATTTCCCCCCTGTTTTCTAGCAATTCTGGTTTGCTAGGTTATGGCCTCTTCTAGCCTTAGCACTCCCACCAGCAGTGCTGGGTGATCCAGCAGAGTAGGAGGGGCAGCTGGGCAACCACATCAAGACTTTGGTGATGTTCCTCATGGCCACTTCCCAGGGCTGTCCTCAGGAGCAGGCTTCAAAAGGGGAGCCTTTGAGTTGAGAAACACTTTTCTTTCTGATGCTCCCATCAATTCTTGTGAGCCACTGCCTGCTCCCTTCCTCAATGGGAGGGCCAGCATGAGTGATCTGCTCCTGCAGATCCCTCAGGAGCTTCTCCAAAGCATCCATGAGGTATCCAAGGCAGCAACATAGTGTCTGGAGGGAGGTGGAGACCAAGGTCAGTAAAGAAGTGGCTCTGTGTCTTGCAACAAAAAAGTTTCCCAAGTTAACCTGGTGCTGGTGCCCCAGGAGAGCCAGAGGGTGCCAGGGGTAGCGTGCTGAGGCTGCCTTTCCCAAAGGTTAAGCAGACCTAGAAGGGAGCTTGCCAGGCAGTCCACACAGACAGTTTCTAATCTGAGCTATTTTCTAATGGCCACTGAGCTCTGGGGAATGCAACCCTGGCAGAAGGCATGAGTAGAGTGTGAAGTCCTCCTGCCATGCAGCCCCATACCTCTGTCCCCAGCAGAGAAAAGGGACATTGTGCTGGCCCAGAGCACCACGCCAGGGAGGAAGCAGCCTGGCCAGGGCACAGCAGGCAGCCTCCAGCAGCAACGTGCACTCTCCAGGGCACCCATGGATGTGGTGAGAAGGCAAGAGCTCAGCGAGCAGCTCCCTGCAGACCTCCCTGACAGCTTCCACCTGGCACCTCAGCCTTTCCCCCTATATTCTGAGTATGCAAGAGGACAGTGTGCAGGGAATGGGATCCCAGCAGCCCCTGGGACAGGTGAGATTGTCCCAGGCTGGCTGCAGCAGTGTTGTCAGACAGATAACAGCATCTTGTGGCTTCTGCACCCCTGTGGGTTGGGAGTTCTTCCGGTTTAGAGGTAAAGGCTGGAAGCTGGGTTACCTTTTCCTCTAGCTCTGACACCTAAAACCTGGCATTATATTTATCAAGCTGGCAAGGCAGCCTCGTGAGATGTTTGCCAGGACATAAAGCTAATAATTTAATCAGGTGAATTCAGACAGGGTCCTGGGACAGCTCAGGTTGCATTATATAACAGGATCTCCAGGAGCCTTTGCAGGGTGATAGGCTGGATGCTGTGCAGCTTTCTCCAGGATGGACATTAAAGAGAAAGTCTGCCTCTGTTTTGTACCCTGTCCAATGTCAGGAAGTTTCATAAGGGGAGAAATGAGTCTTTCTTGCCATAAAACCACAGCAGGGCTTTGAAAAATAAAAGGGGGCTGTTTTTATAGCAAAAAAATCTTGCACAGTGGCTGTCCTCTTCCAAAGCAACAGCCAGACACTGGTGCAATTTACTCTAAGAGATTGTGCACAGGTTTTCACCCATCTTTTAAGTGGGTTTAGCAATCCAGCCAGCTGGCTGTACTGAGTGTTTCACCCCCACAGACCTGCATGGACAGCAAAGTCTGTCAGCACATGCTATCATGGCCTGGGACAGGTAGGGGGGTGGCTGAGTGACAACTGCTGCTCACACCAGGTGGAACAGTAGGCCTCTGGCCCTGCTGGTGGGTTCTAGCTCTGTATCACATGCTCAGTTGCCTGTCATTCCTCTCTGTGTTTGCTTAGTGTCTGCACAACACTCAGCTCATTCATACCCTGCCACTGCACTGACCACGTAACTGAAGGGATTGCTGCAGTGTGTGACCAAAGGCAACACAATGCTCAGGACATGAGAGTAGGAAAGACTCTCAAAAACTGCAGGGCAAGATCATACTTCTGGAGGCAGCACACAGCTTTGCTTTGCAACAGACCTAGCATCAGGCAAAAAGGGACTGGTAGGTAGGAACCACAGCCTTTTGGACCATTTGGACCCCACTTATCCTTCCCTTTCTTGCAAGGACCCCACTAATTCCCCACCAGTCATGTTAAATCACAGCAGCCCTCAGACATGAGTCAATCTCTAGGTGGGAATCAAGGGCTTGCACTTTGGTTCACACTGTTATTTTAGTTTGTGGTGTTTGCTTCTCATTACGGTAAGCTCCCAGGAATGTCAGCACTAAAATAGCACAGAATCACAAGGTTACCTGCTGAAGAATGAAGTAAACAAGAGGGATATTCTTTCTCTCTGCTTCTCTCTTTTTATTTGCACTTTTTTTCCCCTTTTCCTAAAAGGTAGCATGTAGAGTACCTGCACTGAACTCTAGGGTGGAGATTTCAGGTTTGGAGTTTAAGTGCATCCAGATACATGAGGTGGTTTGGGCAGACCTGGCCTAATCCCCTCTGGGAAGATGTGCAGCCATGGTGCTATGGGTCCACAGTGGCTGTGGAGATGCCATTCCTGCCAGCCCATCCTTGCCAGGCATGAAGGTGAGGCTCTGTCAGGTCTGGAGAGCACCTGTGCCCTGGCAGACATCAGCTTACCTCCATCTGGTAACTGGTGGTGACACTGCAGGATGATCCAACAGAGGACAAGTGCCCTTTGGGGGAAGCTCTATATTAGGGGTGCCAGACTGGCAATATTGCTTCTAGTTCCCACTCCTCAGGGCTTGTCCCAGAGGAGGGGTGAGCAGAAGCAGCTCTGGATCTTCAAGTGTGGCAGAGAGCTCTTTTGGAGGCACAAATAACAAATATAACCTTTCTATAGAACCATGCTGAGGTCTCCCAGGACACCAGTGCACAGTCCAGGAGGGACTCAGAGCTGTACTTCTCTGTATTGACTCCATGAATAATGAGAGCAGGGAAACAGAAAAAATAAACACCTGGCAGACAGACAGGGGCCAGGAAGAACTTCCTTGTTTCTAGGAAGGCAGGGCAGATGGTGGGAAATATTTCACCCATGCAGTGGCAGCAGTGCTAACCTGGCACAAGGGTAGCCAGGGTCAGGTTCCCTCCTCTCCCTCAGGCTCCCTGCATGACCTTGAACACTGGGCTTGTGCAGAGCCAGCCTTGGTGCCTCCACCTGCAAGAGAACATGTGTACTCAGGACTGGAAGAGTGCTTGGTGACTTGGGGACCCCATTATGCTGGTAGAGGGACCAGCATCCTCCTTAGAGCCACAGTGGGATGCAGGAGGTCAGGATAGACCCAGATAGACCCACCACTCTCTGCACTGGCTCTCTGTATGTCTTGGAAAGGATATTGCATGGTCCCAGTTTAAGAAAAGGAACTTGGGAGGGAAAATCACACAGAAATCTGTGTGACTTGGATCTCCATTTGCAAATTAACAGCTCAGGCTACCAGACTGGGGATTGCTTTGTGCCTGGAGGATGCCTAGGGCAGCAGCAGGGACAAACTGCAGGGATCCCTTCAGAACTGGGCCCCTCATTTGGCTGAAAGGAACTGCTGAGGCAAACAACACTTCCAGCATTAGCTGCTCTCTTTGTTTTCCACTTTTTCAAAAAGAAACCCAATCTAAACAAGACTGGTGAAAACAAACCAACCAACCAAGCAGCTTTCAGGCAAAAAACAAATAGCCTGCATATAGCAGAAGTCCAAATGGCATCTTTGATACCTGCCTGGGATCTGATGGTTCTGTTGGATCACCCATATGCTGGATTGTTAAGATTGTTGTAGCCCTTGTAGCAGCCTTGGCCTTTCCTCTTTCTAGCCCTCAGTAGAGAAGCCTGTGGGGACACAACACCTTTGGACATTTTTGCACTGTGCTCCACACTAAAATCTTGACTGGAGTTGGAAATAAATCTGCTGCTGGATTGGGCAGGGAGGAGGTCACTGGTGCTTAATTTAGGGCTGCCTGGCACTGGTGTCTTTCCCTCTACCCCTTGCCATGCTGAGACCTGATGACCTTTTGGAAAGAAGACATCTGCTTCAAAACAGTGACAATCATGGTACTTGGCTGGAAGCAACCAAAAGGTGGCCACAGCTAACAGATGGGTGGAACACAAGGGAACAGGAAAATGGTCAAGGTTACTGAGAGGAGCAGCAGCAGCAGATGTCACCTGCCTGAGCAATTGCCAGGCACAGGCAGGGTTCTATTTTTCTGTTCAGTGTCACAGGAGCTTCTCCTGGGAGGGAGGTGACGCATCTCTCTCTGATGCTCATGGACCCAAATCAGCCAAATCACAACCCAGCACTTGTGTGCCTGCAATTATGGAGGAGGATGGAGATGACTCATGAGATAATGCAGAGAGGCAATGTTGAGACACAATATAACAGATGCCCTAGTCAAGAGTGCTGCAGTGAGATGCAGCTATGGGCAAAAGACAGGCAGGAGATTTCAGTGTGACCTGGCTTTGAGAGGAGGAAGGTGTAGTTTGAGCTGGAAGGGACCTCACAGCTGGGATGGGGAGGAAAGGAAAACCACCCTGTCACACCAACTGACTCCTGGGCTTCTGCAGCCGCCTGGTTGTTGGTGCCTGGTTGAATATGAGCATGAGAATGGGCACCAAGCAGGGGAAGGGGCTCCATCACCTCAGCATGGACCAGTCCGATGCTAAAGGGGGCAATGAAACACAAGCTGTCATGTTACAGTCAAACTATTTGCAGGTAGTTGGAGGAGCCCTTTCAGGAGATATGGTGAGTTCACACCCTGCATAAAGAAATGGCCCTTGCCAAAAAGGTACCTGTAAACTGATGGGTGGCTGAAGTCTGTAGAGAAAGCCTATAAAAATGTGGTAGGTGAACCTGTGGCCTTCCACAGTCCTCTGACACAAAAAGGTCCCTTCCAACCTGAGCCATTCTATGATTCTGTGAAAAAGGTCTTCCAATTTTGCTCCATGAGGAAGAAATACTGCACCAGATCATCTCTGATGACTCTCTGGGTAGGTCTGTGGGCTTCAAGAGGATTGGAAACATGGGCTGCTGTCTGCCTGGGGCTTCCTAGCTGGGAAGCAGCTTCAGTGGCTTCAGACATTGCACGGTAGCATCTGTCTCCACATCCTCTCCTCCACAGATGGTGCTGCTGCAGGAATCCCAGAGTTCAAACTTATACCAAGCTGCTGTATGTGCCTGTGGAAGGCCAGGGCAGCCACAGCCAGGCAAAACAGAGTGAGGCCTCCTTTATTACAGTATATAAAAGCAAGGGATGTGTTTATGAAGGTCAGGAAAGGATGGCTCAGAGCTAGAGATATTCTTCAAGAGGACAAGAGCCAGCTGCTATGGGAAGTAACTTCCATCTTGGTTCCCAGTTGCATGTCAAATGTAACAGCAACCACTGAACAGTTGATAATTCTCATAGCACTAACAGCCTTGAGACACTGGACAAATGGTCACTAAATTAAGTATTTACAGTAAAATCTGCCTGGGAAGCATTTTTTTCGCCCAGCAGATGATATTTGGTTTATGTTGAAATTTTTCTTTCTTGCTTTATAGTCTAGTTCTTCCTTCTTTGGCAAGTCACCCCATGATTTCCAGGTGGACAGGAGAGGGACATCTGATAGAGCTACTCCTTTTCAGGCCTAAAGTAGTTCTTATCACTGCCAAACACCTGAAGCTCCCCATAGTTTCTATTTTTGTTTGAGTCTTGAACAACCTTAGCACAGCTTCAAGTTTTTGCCTGAAGTCAGGGTTAAAGGTCAAAGAGAACCTTTGCAATAGCCTTGAGAGTAAGCCTATGCTCCATGTTTTTTGATATTAAAATTTCCCTTAATTGCTTCATATCAGCTTTATATCCTAGTAAGAAGGTAGCACACCCAGAGAGTCCTCCAAGATCCAAAGGAGAACAGAGTGGAAGTCTTATTAGTGGAGAGCAAAGAGCAGAGCTCTGCAAGCAGACATCCTGCTGAGCTGAGGAGGTTTTAAATAGTTTTCTCTGAGACAACTTTGGCTCCTTCTATTACCCAGCTTTACTCTGGTGTTCAACAAGTTATCTCATGAAGGAAGCAAATATTGCCAGAAAAATACATCTTGTCTTGCAGGGGTTGAAAACCATGGCATGGAAAGAGCAGCCTCAGCTCCCTAAACAAGTTAAACAGAAAGGAAAAGGCAGAGAGAGGGAAATCCTCTCTGACTTTGTTATGGAAATGTGATACAGTTTGACATTTTAATTGCCATTCTCCCCTTATTATCTGGCACACGTTCCTAGTGCCCTAGATGTTGTTTAGTGAAGCCAGCTGCCTCCTCTGCTCCGTTTGAAGTCTGGTGACTCCTCGTGATAGGGGAGTGTGAGAGTCAATGTGATTTGTGTATGAGGAAACATAAATATGTCACAGGAGTTTAGTTTTATAGGTCTTCAGAGTTTATACTTGCCAAATCTGTTGTGCCCTTGTTTACACACCCAGATCCAAAAGCCTGACACACCCTCGCTGGAGCTCCAAACTTTCATCCTTTCTGCCTTCTTTCTAATGTGGTCATTGCAAAGCATGTGGATGATGTTTGACCACAGTTTAATACATCCAGGAAAATGGGCTCTCAAATGTTAAGGAGAGCTTTAATCAGATTTGATTCTTTGTCATTAGCTGAGAGGAGCACACGCAAGGTTCTGCTGCCACATGTACAAACTCCTAGGCATGGGCCTCTCCACCAGCCAAAAACTTGTCCACACCAAAAATAGAAGAAAAGGAAAGCTTGGAAATATGTGAAGGTTTGCACACCTCTGAGCAGAGACACCTGAGTATAGAGAGGCAGCTCTGCTTAACTGCCAAATAATGTGCTTGCTCTACCCACAGTGAACTTCTGCCACCAGAACCCTTGAGATCAACTCCTCTGTTTGGTGCTGTTCTCCACCCGAACTTCATCACTGCTGCCAGCCATAGAGGAACCACAGAATCACAGAATATCCTGAGTTGAAGAGACTCACAAGGATCATCAAGTCCAACTCCTATTTAGGCACATGAAACACAAAGTCACACACGTGTCTAAGTGCATTGTGCAAGTGCTTCTTAAACTCCATAGGAGTTGGTGACATGACTGGATCCCTGGGGAGCCTGTTCCAATGCTCCACCACTCTCTGGGTGAAAAAGCATTTCCTAACATCCAACCTGAATTACCCCTGCCACAGCTTCATGCCATTCCCCTGGGTCCTGTTGCTGGGCACCAGAGAGAAGAGATCAGCTCCTGCCCCTACTTCATCTCTGGTGAGGAAGTTAACAACTGCGGTGAGATCTCCCCTCAGTCTCCTCTTCTCCAGGCTGAACAGACCAAGTGATTTCAGCCTTTCCTCATATGTCTAAGGAAGAGTTGGCATAAAATGTTCATATGCTTTTTTTGCATGGAAAGATTTACCCTGGGGCATATTTAAAACAAGCCATTGAAGCACAGGGGTCTAACTTAAGGGAAGGGACTTATGGGAACAGGTGTTGTGCTCTCTGAGAGACTCCTTTAAATCCCAGGTTCCAAAATCTGTGCATCTGAAAATGAGAGATGGTAAAATCCTCCCTTTGCAGTTCTTTGGGAGAAGTAACCATGTGAACACAGAGATACAGCCTAACTCATTTCTAGAGTTCAACCATCTCACTGGAAGCACTAAGCTTGCACCATACCCTTCTTGGAGCTAATGAAAATGATCTTGTAATGAATTTTGTTTGAACAAATGACATAGCTAAGGCTACCAAAAAAAGGCTTGGTGACCTTCCTAACCCCAGGTCCAGGCCTTTCTCCTGTACTGGGAGAGCAGGGAAGAGCATTGGCAGGACACACTTGATAGGTCTGGCTAGAGTTGAAACCTCTGTTACTGGAGCTTTACATAGAGGAGTCATCTGGGGAACATCCAGTTCTGCAGTGTCTCACTTTAAATTGAGGCCTGAGCTTTTAAAACCCTCATGCTTCTAACCTTTACTTCTATAGCCAGGATGAGTGAGATGGGGTGATAGTGATCCATAAGTGAGTCACAGCTTGAAGAACAGGAGTCAAAGTGACATTCTGTTCTGGAAGCTCAGAGAGAGACCTTTACAAGTAGTAAGACAATTACTGCATGAGAAGTGCCAGATGATTGCAGGACCAAATCACTGGAGCTTTGCCCTCTCAGCCACACGAAAGACAGCTCTTTGCAACTGAACAGCCCAAAATGACTTTCAAACTGTATCTAATTATTGAAGAGCAGATTCAGGAGAAGCACAAAAAGAGGACTTCTATGTGCAGCTCCTGATTTCCAGGGGATCTGAACACCCAGTTTCACATACTCCTCTTTCCTGGTCCATTTCAAAGGAAAGAAGGAACCTGGGGATATTACAGCTTGGGTGTAATGTCTAACAACACCATATGATGATGTGGTTAGCATGGGGATTGGGTACAAGGGTAGATTTCTCATTACTTCTTTAACACTCATTCATCAGTTAGTTGCAAAGTGACATCATCCCCAGCTACACAAGCACAGGCTCCTAGTTTGGTGCAGGCACTTGCTCTGTGCTAGCAGCCACCGTGTCCTGCTCACCTGTATATGACAGTGCACTTCTCCATGCAGCAATCAGTTGAGCTAGGGAGATGGGTGAGTCAGGAGGTGGAGAATAAGCAGGTGTGGGTAAAGTAACCCTTAAGGAGTATTTCAGAGGGGCTTACAAGGTTTTCTACTACCTGTGATGGCTTAGGGAGACATAGTAACCTCATTGCCCAGCTCTTCAACATTATTTCTTACTCAAGTCCAGAGTCTTGACACAGAGAGATGTTTAGTGGCCTGTGCCAGGCTGAGGCCAGGGATTTAGTGATAAGAGAACATGGAAATGAAGCCAACACTTATTTTTGTCTCTAAAGCATGCACCTGACCCTGTAGCAGAGCTCTGTCAGGGCTTACTCGTCCTCGTGCCAGATGCCCAAATCGTGTGGAAGTGGGAGGCCATTTGGGAACTATTTGAAGAGTGGAAGCTCCTTGGGAGGGCTTCCCTCTCCCCCTCCTTCCCCCTTTTGTTTGAAGAAAGCTACTCCCTGATGCCCAGAGCATGAACTCTGTTGGCACTTAAGTCAGTTAGAAGCCAGGCAGCTCATGAACCTCTTGTCTCCCAGCAGATATTGCTGGGAAATTGCTTTAGTCCCAGGAGCAGGCTTAAGGAACTACATTCAAAGCTGTGAATTTGCAAGTGAACTGGGTGGGAAGACCCTCCATGCCTTAGAAGGCCTCACATCTATTTCTATCAGCAGAAATATTGCCTCCTTAGCCACTGAACAGTGTGCTTGGCATTCAAAAGGGAGCAGTGTCCACCTGATAAAGCTGATTTGCTTTTTCCATTCCCTCACTTGCTCTTTTGCTTTAATTGTGGGGCTCAGAAGTACAACTGATTTGAATGGCTTCATAAGCTCCAAGACACTGACAGCACCTAGCCATGCCCAGGCTCCTTACCTGCAGCAACTGAGGAGTTAAATGCATTGGGTGACAGAGGTGAAACCTGCACCCTACACCTCCTATTTGTGAGGTGCTCAGGCACAGAATCCATTCCTCTGGCCCAGCTGACATACAGCAGTCTCCAATGACAGATGATATGTCAGAGCCTCCAGAGCAGATTTAGGCTATTTCAGTGACTGATTTGTTCAGGGCAGAGGCAAACACCCTTTTGTGGTCCTAAACAGTGTCAGCAAAGATATTAGGCAGGTCAGCTGCCAGTCACTGCCTGCTGGCTGATGGTTACTCCATGTGAGCTCTCTCTCATCCCTTTCAGTGCAAAGTTTTTAATACAAACCACTTTTAGCAGCAGGTTAAGCTAAAACAGATGACGTTGTCTTTCCTCAGCTGAGCAGCCCCACACCAGCAGAGCTGTGGGACTTCATAGGCACTCCAGCAGAAACACAGCTGCAAGTAGGTGTTGAGTGCAAACATCCTAAAACTTTTCCCAGTCACTTGCAAAGTGAGTGTGCATCCTTGCTCTGAGTGGCAAAGGTTGTTTAGTCCTCATCATTGGCTGTGTCCTTTACCTCAACTGCAGGATCCTGCCTGCTTATTTGATAGGAGAGGCAGCCATACTCTGCATGCATAGGGAGCTGGCTTATGAAGCTCTGTTGGTTACACTGGAGGAGAAGCAGGTTTCTGCAGCCAGCTACCACCACTGAATAGCTCTGCTGCTTCTTGGAGCCCCCAGGTGAGACCCTTTAACCATCCCTTTCCACTCATCCCTGCCTAGCATTACCGTCTCTGCTGCTCCTCCTGCCCCCATCTCTCCTTATCTGATCACCTAACCTCTCCAAAATTAGTAGTGCTATGTTTAGCCTGTTCTGGCACTCTGGGCACTCCTGTGGGAGCTGGGTTGGTCTCACAGGGAGCCTACAAATTTCCACTGCTCTTGGAGAGAAGAGTGTTGTCAAAACTGCTGACACCAGATCCCAGCGAGTGAACTAACCCAAGAGGTCGGAGCCTGTGAAATGTTCTTAATATAGGCAGGGCAAATAGCTCCCATCTTGTGTTACCCAAGCCTTGCAGTCATGTGTCCTGGCAGCCCTGTCTCCATGTCAGGCAGGAGGGCAAGAGTGTGAGGTCATTTCCAACAGCTCTGCTTCTCTGACATCATCACAGGAAAGCCAAGCAACTCCTCATTTTAGGCATGTGAAGTCAAGGGAAAGGGCAGGAGCAGGATTTAAGCTTTCCTTTCTGCTCCCATGTGAGCCAAACATAGTTTGGGAGTTTACAGGAGGGGGGTCATTTTCCTCCCCTCTCTTCCTCCTTGGAGGCCACTGTAGCCATATCACTGGCAGCTTTTTAGGAGTGATGAACTGAGGCAGCTTTGCTCCAGCCTTATCGGAGTATGAAAGAGCCATCTACAGGTGATGGGAAATAAGGCGACTTAGCCCTGCCTTCCCCTTCCCTGGGCAGTGAGATACTCACCCAAGCTTGTAGCCTTCTCCCCTGCTTTACACCTCCTCCTTAGGGTCACAGCCACCCCTCTCACAAGAGACCTGTGCATTATGTGAATGGCCCTGGTGGCTGGAAAAAGGGTAACACCACCCTCATTATTAACAAGGACAGGAGGAAGGACCCTGGGAACCACAGGCCAGTGAGCCTCACCTCTGTGCCTGGGAAGATGATGAACACATCCTCATGGAAGCAATGTTAAGGCAGATGCAAGACAAGGAGGTGATCCAAGACAGGCAGTATGGCTTCATTAAGGGCAAATCCTGCCTTACCAATCTGGTGGCCTTCTATGATGGACTGGCTGCAACAGTTGACAAGGGAAAACCAACCAGTGTCATCTACCTAGAGTTCTGTAAGGCCTCTGACATGGTCCCACATGACATCCTTATCTCTAAATTGGAGAGGGATGGATTTGAAGGGTGGAGTATTCAGTGGCTGGATGGGCACAGCCAGAGAGGTACAGTTGATGGCTCCATGACCAGGGGGAGACCAGGAACCAGTGGTGTCCCTCAGGGCTCTAGCTTGGACCTGATGGGCTTCAGTATCTTCACCAATGACACAGACAGCTGGATCAAGGGCACCCTCAGCAAGTTTGCAGATGACATGAAGCTGAATGGTGCAGTTGACACAGCAGAGGGAAGGGGGTTGCTGTTCAGGGGGAACTGGACAAGCTTGAGAAGTGGACAGACATGAACCAGATGAGGTTCAACGAGTCCAAGTGCAGGGTCCTGTACCTGGGTGGAAGCAATGCCAGGTGTGAGTACAGACTGGGAGAAGAGGTCATTGAGAGAAGCCATGCAGGATAGGACTGGAAGGTTCTGGTAGACAAAAAGCTGGACTTGAGCCAGCAATGTGCACTTGCTGCCCAGAAAGCCAACCATGCTCTGGGCTGCATCAGAAGAGGCATGGTCATGCACAGGCTGCCAAAGAGGGCCAGCCTTGCTTTGGAAAGAGAGGGCTCTAGATGGAGAGCAGTGATTGCAAAGCATTTAGGGAAAAAATGGTGCAAACTGCTGCAACAGGCAGGAGATCACAGAATCACAGGATATCCTGAGTTGGAAGGGACCCACAAGGATCATCAAGTCCAACTCCTGTTTATCCACAGGACAACCCCAAAGTGACATCATGTGTCTAAGAGCATTGTCCAAATGCTTCTTGAGATGTGCAGAGGTACTTTGGCTCTCAGCAGAGCTCAGCATGAAAGTGAGGAGAAACCTACCCCAAGGGACTCCTGTCCTTTTTAGGCTCAGGTCCAGGCCTTTCTCACACCAGCAAATGTGGAGTTAAGCCTGCAGCTGAGCTGAAATCCAAACATTTGCAAGTGTGGGAATTCCCAAAGAGAGCAACCAAACTACCTTCCCTCTACCCTAGCAGCAATGCTTTTCCACAACCTGCAGCTGAGCCTGCCTCAGCCAGCTGCAACAAAGAGTTTAATCTTATCAGTGACCATAAAACCTCAAATTCCTCTTAGCAGAATTGCTGATGGGGACGGTAGTGCCAAGCCTGGCTTCATAGCAGTCTTGCAGAGTCAATGGAGGAGGGGGGGGAAATGCTCTATCACAAATTCCTGAATCACAAATTCCTATATCACTCCCCACTCAGGAAAAGGAGCCTATTGGCAACTTGACACCTCACAGGGTGGAGCAGAATCTGACATGGCTTCTCCCTCTGTCACTTAGAGGCATGTTTTTTATGATAAACAGGAGCAATGCTTCCTGCAGGCTCACTTGCCCTGACAGTGAGTGTGCTTGGCCACAGGTGGGTCCCACAGCTCCTCAGCATGGCTGTGGACAGAAGCTCCTGGCAAAGCCTTGCTTCTCCCTGCAAGTTGCATTGAGCTCAGCCAGGGTGGTGTATGCCTGTGAAAATGGCTTTGCCATTTTAGTGTTGAGAAAGCAATGCCTTAGGTGCTCTTCTTGCATCTGGGCTGTCTTCCATGCATATGTGTAGGTGCTGGAGCTGGGGAGCAAGAGGTGGGCTCAGGCATCAGATAAGGATCTGGGACCTGGGTTACACCTCGGTGGCTAATGTTGGTTTTATTGGTCAGCAAAAAAAAAAGTGTATATAAGGTGCTTTGTCTCCCACAATGTGTCACTTGGAGCTGTGAGGTCCATCCCACATGCTTGGACCTTCTGTCAGAGGTGGTGAGGACCACCACCTCCACCAGCAGCCCAGTAACCATGACTGTCTCTTCTCCAACCTCTTCATTCTTCTTGTGGCTCGTTCTACCCCCAAACCTCCCACATGCATGGATCTGCAGTGGTAAGATCAGTTGATCAGTTTACATGAGCTGCATTAAATGATCTCTTCCTTGTAGACCTGCCATTACCCTCACCCCTCCTGCTCTTGTGGGCTCATCCTATCACTTCCCTAGTTGTCCTCTTTTGAAGCATTTATCATGCCATGACCCTACCAGCTATGCCCAGCCACTCCATGCTTTCAGAAGGCACAGCCATCTGTGTTTCCCTTGCCTGTCTCTCCTCTCAGCTCCTGCACCCACCCAGTTCCCTCCCTATACACAAGTGATTTTTACATGTGTATTTACAAAGTATAGAAATCCTAGAAAGGTTAGAGTTGGAAGGGACCTTTAGAGGTCACAAATCACAATCACAAAGAGTTTTGGGCTGGAAGGGACTTTGAAAAGTCACCCAGTGCAACTTGCCCTGCTGCAAACAGGGACACCTATAACTAGATCAGGTTGCTTAGAGCCCTGTCCAACCTGACCTAAAATGTTTCCAGGGATGGAACATCCACCACTGCCCTGGGCAACATGTTCCAGTGCCTCACCACCCTTATTTCTTCCTTATATCCAGTTTAAATCTCCACTTCTTTACTTTAAAGCCATCACCCCTTGTCCTATTGCTATGGGTCTTGCTCCATAAAGTGTCTCCATCTTTCTTCCAGGCTTCCTTTCAGAACTGAAAGGCTGCAATAAGGTCTCCTCAGAGCCTTCTCTTCTCCAGGCTGAACAACCCCCAATACCTCTCCTGCAGGGGTGTGAGACAGCCTGAACTCTGCTCCAGTTCAGTCTGGTCTCTAGTGGAGATGCCTCACTCAAGAGAGGGAAGGCTTCCCCTCTTGCTCTGGAGCAGACAGCTCCTCTTACAACCCACAGGGAAGACCTCCAGGATACCCAAGGACAAAGCACCTGTGTGCCAAAGACCTGGAGTGACCATGCAATGGAGACACATTTGGATGCCCTCTGAGAACTGGTCTGGTAGCAGTGCTCATGCCTCTCCAAGGTCTCGTTCCTGATGCTGATAGGAAGTCACCTTGCTTCTACAGGGGAGGCTGGTGGAAATACTTGGCATGCACTTCAACTGTTAGATAAGGCTGGACTGTCTGCCAACAGAAGTGCCTCTCCCTCTGTCTGACTTGAAGTGGTCTACAGCTCTCATCACCACCATATGTCAACACCTGGGCCTTCTGGCTCCTTCTTCTTGCCTCACCCTTTGTACATCTTGGATTAGGGCTGTTCAGCACAGCAGTTGGCTGAGACCCCAATGCCCAGGTCCTAAGATACTTGGCTCTTTTGGGCCCCAAAGCATGGAGAATATCACAGGGGCACACAGAACTGCTTGCAATTGCAAGCAGACACGTGGCTTCTCTTGCAGAAGTGGACATCTAACCCTTGTGCTGGGCAAAGGGAGATAATGGGTGTCCTTCCTGCCACTATTGCAGGCTCAGAGGTGACAGAGAGCCATCCTAATTAGGGGCTACAAAGATGATCCTTCCATGGAGAACAAGTTTTATTTATGGCCCAGCTTAGGAGGCATTAATTGCTTTCTCTCCTGGTTTCTGCTCAGAAAGGTACAGTAATCACAGGAACATTTTTGACATTGTTGACATAACTTCCCAGCCCTCCTGCTGAGAACCAGGGACTCTTGCATACTTCAAAAGGGCTTAAAGGCTTGGGTTGTGCCACCACAGTAGTAGGGCCGATCTAGGACTGGGGTGGGGGGAATTTGCATTAGAAGGATTAAATACCAGGGCTATTGTGGAATTTTAAACTGATGTTTTCCGGCTGACCACAGGCCCAGAGCTTGTGTGTGGCATGTTTGAGCCTCAAAAGTGCTCTTGATCCTCTGATCTTTCATTTCATAACATTTCCCCCCATTCACTCCCTTCAAATGCACTTTGCTTTTCTTTTGGCTGCTGAAGAGGCACAGATGAGCAAAAGGAACCTCTTGGGTTGACAGTACTGAGGGCAGTCTGAAGCTCAGGAAGGTTTTCTTTGCCTGTATTGGAAACACTGAGTGTCTGGACTAGTCTTGTAGTGTTGGGCCCCAGAACAACAACCAAGTTAAGACAAGCTCCATTCTGACCCATGTGTCCTGTGAAGCTTTACCATCATCCTGCACAAACACTGTGGGATGTTCTTATAGCAAGTTGCCTTCTCAGATGTGTCTCTTGCTTGTGGCTCATTGAAAACCCTCCTGGTTTTCATAGCATCATGGTTTCTTGCAGCTACAACAACATAATGAGGTCTTTGCTGAGACAATCCATTTCTAAAACCTCAGTCCATGATATCCCTGGCATTGTTAAAGTACCTGGCTCTGCAGGAAGAGATTGATCCTGTGAGGATGCTCAACTTCTCACACAACTGGATCAGTCATGTGCCAGTGCCAACCTGTCACTCAGCTCTCTTTAGACCCAGGCTGAGGCTGCACACAGATTTCCTGCTGTAGCAGCAAATGGTTTCTTCCCAGGCCCTGCAGCTGACTCTGGGTTAGCTCTCAGACTAGTGTCTCTCCTGCACACCATCATGTAAGAAAAACATGGTTCTTGGCAGGGAAAGATGTCTGAGGCTGGAGTATTGGGGCTGAGGGTTTTTTTGCTCTGCACAGAGGTGAATACCTAGCCTTCCAATATTAGCCTTGCCACGTGGCACATCCCAAACTCATATGAGATTTTTCTTGGCTTGTCTTTGAGGCAGACACTGGGAGCTGGAAGGGGACAGTCTTGGCCCTTAGCATACAGCACTGTGGTTCAGTATCTGAGCAGGGTCCAGGAGGTAAGCTCATGCCCCTGCAGACTGAGAGCACTAGGTTAGTCCCACTGCTGCTTCCTGAAAGCAGGAGTCCACAGGCTGCTCCCAGCTCTCTCTTAAATCTGGCTGCCTCAGTAGAGCACAGCTCTGTGGTTTACAGGGCACAGGTACTCTCTGTAAGCAGAACAAGTCTCTTCCCATCACGACGTGACCTTTTCTGGCCAAAGGCCTTGGCCAAAGCCTGCTATAATTGCTAATACCTTATATGCAAATATAACTGCTCCTGTTCTTTCTAAAATCTCTCTTACTGGTGTTTGTAGGGGTTATTAGAATTCAGCATGGACTTGGCAACTCATCAAAGCTAACACTTTCCCTTAGTTTGATGCAGCAAAGTAATAAGGAGCAACCACTAAAGACCTTGGACCAGTTACATAGTGAGGCAGCAAGAGGAGGTCAACTTCTTCCCTGCAGCTTTGACTCAGCTTCAAAGCCCATTCCCTGCAGGGTAGTTTCCCCAAAGCAATGGTTGTACCACAGCCAGCTATCCTTCTGCCATACCTTCCCCACTCATCCTGGCATGACTCCACCATGGGAAGCTAAGAGCACTGTCATGGAAGCAGCAGTAGCAAGAGGCTTCAAGAGCAGGGGTGCTCTCCTCTGCATTTGACAGATGCCTGTTAATTATTTATTCATCTCAAGAGGTGTACTTGATGCTAGTCAAAGAGCAAGCAAGACCAGCCTCTTTCTCCAAGGAGCTTCCCATGCATGTTATGCAGATACCAACAAGCAAGGCAGGATCAAGCATGAAGGAGGGAGTAGTCCTGTGGAAGGGACAGAAGGGGCTGCCACAAATTGGCCTTTTGCAATATGCACTTAAGTGCAATATGTTCTGGATAGGCAGCATGAAAGGATAAGCTGGAGCTGGGGAAATGCAGGCATAGCAAGTTCTGTGCTGGGCTTCCTGTGCAGACCTATATGAGCCTGTATATTTAGGACATTTCTTTGTCTCACAGTAATGTTGATTAGACCCCTGTGTCCTCACTCTAGGAGAAAAGCTGCTGACAAAAAGGGGTCCTTTAAATCAATAGCCAACCCAATGGCTTTTTAATTGATAGTGCCTAAATTCAGTATCCTACTGGAAGAAGGATAAGTTTCCATTTGATGGTGTACTTGTCATACACCTTTTTGGAATCCTGCACTGACCACATCATATCATCCTCCTTGCCAGAATGCACTTACATGTTGGCTGCTTTAATAGTTGAGGTGGCACTTTTATTTTAAGCACTTCTTTTCATTGGGTTCTGCAACCCTCTACAACCATTTGGAGTTGTTGGGTTGGGTTGCTTTATTTTTTTCCCCTGGGCTGAAATTTCTCACACACATGCTCAGCTCTGGGTGATGAAAGTTTGACAATAATCTGCTATTGCAAGTGTCTCCACTCAACAAAGTGGTGATTTTAGGCTGGAAAAACTGGAACTCCTTGATACCCTGACTGGAAGAGGCACAGGATAAATTGCACTTTCTCATCTACCCCACACACTCTAATCTGCAGATTCCTGGGTGACTCTTCACTGCCCCTCTGCACCCAGGGAACACCTGGAGTCCAGAACACCCTCCCTGCTACCTGCTGATCCCACATTCATGAGATCCTCCTATATAACTTGCCCATGCAGGTCACTTCATTTAAGAGACATTAGCAAAAGAGTTGATGCTATTAATCAGAAGCAAAATCAGAGCCCATGGTCTTAGTGAGCCAAGTCATTGCAGGGTCACACTGCTTTTCATTAACATTTTTCCTTTTGCACACTTACTAATGTCTAGCCCCTGATTTTGCAGTGCCCACCCTCCTTTTCCCAGCCTGCTCCTCCTGATTCCTAACACACAGCACACGGAGTTTTGTTTTTTCAAACCCTCTAGGACGAATGGGCCTATTCACAGGCTTACATGCTGCCCAGTGTGGTTTCCAGAGCTAGCCTGACTGCAGCACAAGATATAAGGATCTTGATCTCAGCTGGCCTCTCCTGTGTGTGGGGAAGTGAGCTACCTCTGTGTAGCTTCTTGTGGCTCTCCTGCTCTCCTTGGTTCCCCCCCTTTTTTTTTGGAGTTCCTTCACCTCACCTTTTCCACTCCCCTACACAGGAGACCCTTCCAACAACACCTTCCCCTCCCTACAGCTAAGCCCTGGGCAACATGATCCCAGCTGGGTACTTCATCTCTGCACCCCACTGGCAGCTCAAGATCAGTCAAGGGTGACATCTGAGCCCACATTCTACCTTACATGGCCCCTGTGTTCCCTGCAACTGTTGGAAAGAGCACTGCTGGCAAGCTCCATGAAAGGCAACACCAGGCAGTGGCAGAGAACTTTTCATTTCGTTTCACCCTGTGAAGAGCCTAGTTGAACAGATACCTTAACTCAAACCTCTGTGAAGGGAGGGAGGAAGAGATTAAAAATCTTGAATCCATTGAAAGTCATGAACTAGTCTGAAAGTGAAAGCATCTGATGTTGGCCAATGTTAAGAGGGGCATTACTGGAAAATCCTCCAAGACCAGGCTAAAGCCAGAAGAAGGCCAGAGCACATCTATGCTCCCCTTGCCCCCTCTGGGCACCAGGCACTGCCTGGAGCACCCATTGCAGGGTCTGCTGGGAAGCAAGCCTGTTTTGCAAAGGGCAGCCCATTAACTTTGGAATCAAAAGGAGCATTCAGGAAGCCAGCAGGTCTGGCAGGAGGGAGGGCTGGGGGGAGCCAGGGGAGAAAGGGGTGCCCGTTCAACTGGGAAAGGAGGGAATAAAACATCTCCAGTGTCAGCCAGTGAAGCTTGCTTTCCCTTTATAGCAGCCCTGCCGGCTGGGTGAGAGAGCTGAGGTAGAGGGGTTAGGGGGGGCCAAATGCAAATGCTGGCCTGCAAAGTCAATAGTAATTCAACACCCCGCTGACATTTTTGGTTGGCAACAGGCTAGATATTTCAATCATAACCTTCTCTCTCCTACACTCTTCCTCCCCACCACAAATAAAGAAAGAAAGAAACCCACCAGCCCCGTTTTGGCCTGCCAAGAACTTCGAGCATTCGCTGTGCGCTCCCCGAGCATCACGTTGGGCATCATCAGCTGAATCTTTCCTTGACATCAGGGATGCTCAGTGTTCCCCTCTGGATTTTGGAGGGGTGCTGAGGACCAGGTGTTGGCAAGGCTGGTTTCAAGCAGCTGGCTGGGACCCAGACTATGTGTCCCCAGGTTACTGTGCAACCAGAGGCACAAGGCACAGCGCAGCAGTGCATACGTGCCATTTCACCCATGTGACAGCCAACTCATACCAGCCTCTCTGACCCTTGGCACAGCACACAGAGCCCTTGTCCCTCAGGCCTCCAAGCCTGAAATCTTCTTTTTATGAACATTTCAGACCCTGGAAGAAATGAAGCTTATTGAAGAGCTATCTCCTGCTGGGTATAAATTGCCCCAAATGCCCTAAATCTTATGTTTTGTCCTCCCACCTTACCATGGAGGACAGAGGATCAGCTCCAGTGTCTCCCTCTTGTCCCCCCACCTTACCATAGAGGACAGAGCATCAGCTCCAGCATCTCCCTTAACCCCTTCCTCTGAAAGAAGTACATTGTAGTACAAGAAAGCTCTTTCCCCAAAGGAGCTCTCTGTCAGACTTTAGAGCTCTGGATTTTGTTTGCACCCTCTGCCCATGAGTCCTAATTCACAAGGCAATGAATGCAATGGAAAAAACATTCATCAGCTGCAAGGAGCACTGAATATGCCTGATATTAATTAGGATCTAATTTGTCTAGTCTTATTATTCACATATGAGTCCCAAGATTGAGACTCCCAGCAGTAAATGGGAATCTTTCTCTCTCCCTGCAGCTGGGTTTCTAGGGTTTTGATCAAACTAAACTGCCTGACTTGCACTTCCACAGCTTCAGCCCCTGCCTGCTGCCAGTGGCCTGCAGAGAAAAACACTGCCTTTGGGAAAGGGGAAGCAAGAGGGAAGTCTATCTTGGGAGAACACCTGTGAGTTGTGAATGTGCAGCAGAGATTCATCCCCAGAGCCTTTCCAAAGGGATGACTTCCAGGGGAGAAGCAGGAAAAATTGTGCCAATGGAGTTGTCAGCAAGGAACCTTTGCTAACATCTATGGCAAGGTCTGTGTGCTTTCACAGAGCTAGCAGGGACTGAGGTACTCCCCACCAGCCTGCTCTCCCCTGGAGTGTGCAGGCCATTTGTCTGAAAAGCCAAGAAGAGGAAAAAAAGGAGGTGCAGACAAAAATCTAAGTGATGTGCAGTATAACCATGGGATCAGCTCCAAATAGTCTCCTTTGCACCTTGGCTTGGCTGATGGGGAGCTCAAGGCAGGACTGCAAGTCCAAGAGCCTTCAAATTAAGGCTGTAGTCCAAAAAATGCCTGAAGACTAACCTGTTGCTGAATGCAGGTGCTGACTGTGAATACCAGGGCTAAAGCTGCTTCTTTAGAATAGCTGAGAGCTGGATTCTCTTCTATTCCCTCCCTTAGAGTGCAACAGCAGGAGAGCTGCTTGCTGCAATGCAGCCTTTCAAATGTTGGTGCCTGAGAGGAGGTTCCAAACTTTGTGTGGAGCAGCCCTTTTCAGAAGCTTAGTGAATCTGGATGGATAGCATTAGATGTCCTCAGAACTATTGAAAGCACATTCCATCTGCCTAACTCTGGGGTTTGGAGCCAAAGTTGAGGTGAGGAGGATGGAAAAGCTTGGTTTCTCTTGTTAACAAGTGTCCCAGTTCAGACTCAGCAGAGAACAAGGACTAGGAAAAGTTAGGAGAGCTAAAGCAGAAGACAATAAGAGAATGAAAATTGGTCTGTTAGCAGATTTCCACCCATTCTTTTTGTAAGCCCATAAATAAATATCTCTCTAACACCACTGGTTTTATTCTTGTTGAAAATGCTCCTTCTGTTATTCATACCTCTAAATCTACCCTCCTCTAGTTTGTGTCTATTTCCCCTGGTCCTATCACTACCTGGCATCCTAAAAAGTCCCTCCCAACTTTCTTGCAGGCCCTCTTCAGACACTGGAAAGCCACAAGAAGGTCTCCTTGGAGCCTTCTCTTCTCCAGACTGAACAACCCCAACTCTCTCAGTCTGTCCTCATAGGAGAGGTGCTCCAGTCCTCTGAGCATTCTCCTGGCCCTTCTCTGGACTCTCTCCAGCACTTCCATATCCCTCTTGTAATAGGGGCTCCAGAACTGGACAGTATTCCAGGTGGGGTCTCAGGAGGGCACAGTAGAGGGGGAGAATCACCTCCCACCACCTGCTGGCCATGCTTCTCTTGATGCAGCCCAGGATACAGTTGGCCTCTGGGCTGCAAGCACACACTGGCTGCTCATGTTGAGCTTCTCATCCACCAACACCCCCAAGTCTCTTTCCTCAGGGCTGCTCTTAAGCCAATCTTCACCCAGCCTGTATTGGTGCTTGGGATTGCCCCAATATATTGTTGGGCTTTGGCTTATGGCCTCAATGAATCACAGGTGTTGCTGTGATTCTTTGATATGACATGATATGATATGATATGATGATATCATATGATGTGATCTGATCTGAGCAGATTTTGAGAGGAGGTTGACTATAAGTGTGCAGGGCTGTACACAGATGAGTGCCACTCCCAGATCAGCTAACCACCATTAGAGGTTCTGTTCCCAACAGAGAGAGCTTTTGGCTCCCTGTGTCTTTGGGAACTGGCTTCATGAACTAAAACCAGCTCAGGATCTTTGACTGCAGATTCCAAACCAGTACCATTCTTGCCTCACTCCTTCTAGCTCCCTCCTTGTAACCAACTCATCCCCAGCAAGATGGTACAACTAGCAAGGGAGAGGTGGCAACAGGAAAATCCCAGAAATCTGGAGACAACCTGCTGCAAAGGAAGTGTTGGAATGCCAGCCTTCCCATGAGAACCCAGGGAAGCAGAGGAATCACCTAGTCTGTCTAGGAACCAGACTTCTTTCAAGTTCCTTCAACAGCCAAGCAAATGTTGCCCAAGGACCCCAGTGGCCTGGCTCTTACAAGGCATCCTCCTTATGTTCTCCAGGCATGTCTGCTCAACAGAAACATATTATTTGGCATTATCAAGAAAAAAAAGATTAGTTTTTACCTCTCAGGCCTTTAACCTTGGCTGGTCATACACCAACAGATACAGGTATTTGAACTCCTATTCCTTTACAGAGAGTTTCAATGGCAGGGAGGAGACATCCTGCTGGCAGAGAGCTCTTGGGGGGTCTATGGTGGCATTCTGAACTGGGTATTTTCTGAGTTATTCTCATGTGAACACACTCCCAGAGGAGAAAGTGACAGAAAATCAATTGCACAGATAATATCTGTCCTGATGTCTCTCCTGGTGACAGGCCTGATGGCCAGTTGAAGGTAAACAAAGTCTGAACAAAGTCTGGACACAACAAGAGGTTCCAGGTGGGACCCAGAGCTCATCAGAGCCACTTCCACACACACATTACAGGGACCAACCAAACACTAATGAATGATTAACAGGGCTGTTGTGCATTAGCCTCAGTTTTTGGTTCCCTCCCACTATTTCTGGATAATTTAAGGAAAAAAAAAAAAAAAAGGCAGATGATATGGAATTCTGTGTTGGGAGAAATGAGTTAGATGTTCAGTGATCTCTGGAGCTCATTCAATCCTGAGAACCCTGTTTCTCCCTCCCTGAATGCCTCAGACTACAGACCACTGTTTTCAGTTGAAGGTTGCTCAAAGGATGTTCCCTTCAGAGTCCATCCAAAGTCTCAAGCATCCAACTCTTCCCTGAGGCCCTACAGAGTAATGCAGCAACCTCCTTCTTCCACCTGTGGATGGAATGAGTAGTAAACTCAGATCCCTGACTACATCCTAAAATGGGAAAGAGGGATGAGACCTAGGATGGATTGGAAAACTAAAGCATCTTTAATAAAATAATGACAATAAAATGAAATAGATATAAAAATATACAAAACCAATATCAAAGCCAGCCTCCCTGGATGGCAATTGCATCACCATCACCATTGATGCTGTGAACAGGCACTGGAGAAGTCCCAGGCTAGACTCAACACCAGAGAGGAATCAGATTCTGGAGCTGGATTCAGGAAGTGGGTTCTGGAACACATGAATTTGGATCAGAGGCAGAATGGATTGTCCTCCCTGGACACTGGCCACTGAAGAAGAGACTTAACTCTTGTGGCCCCTCAGCTTTATACTGAATATGAAGTTCATGGAATGGAATACCTAGGTGGTCAGTTTAGGGTCACCTGTCCTGCCCATTCCTCCCTGCAGATGTGATCTCTTGCTTTATGGCACACCAGTGTGGAACACATGATTTAGCAGTGACCTTGGTTTCTATGGGAGCAAGTCTAAGCAAAGCCTTTCTGCATACCCTCCCTTGGTAGTAACTATAAACACCAAGTGCTATCACCTCCAGAAGCAGACACTGTCTGCAAAAACATGCTGTTAACCTCAGGAAGTGCAAGCACTTAAGAGACACTTAGTTGGAAATGAAAATCACTGAACAGAGAATTGGTTCTGGCACAGACCAGGACAGACTAGATAAAACCCAAGTGGGCAGAAGTATCTGCAGCCAAAATTGGTCTTGTTCCTTCTATTCCAACCAGGTTCTTCATAACCTCACCCTTGAAAATGGGCATCTGGATCTAGAGAAAGGCACTGGTCAGGCTCCCAGGAGCAAGAGTGAGGAGGGCACCAGAGGGGACTATCCCCTAGGATCTCTGCAGAGCACAGCAGCTCTGCACCAGAGAGCTTCATTCTCATTCCCTGACCTTCAGCTCCCCCATTCAATAATTTTACTCATTATACAACAGCAGGATTAGGCAGGGCCTGCTGATTGGCACACTCCAATGGGCATTAATATCTGCTGGCACAGAAGTAGGCACATGCCAGTACTCCTGTGTGCTAATGAAAACACAACATTTCCACTTCCACTTCAGCACACACTGAGGTTTCTTGAAAGCCAACATTGACCTTTGTGTCTAGAAGAACATCTGCTCCTCTCAGGGCTGCTTTACAGCTCCAGGAGTCCTGCTGCTTAGGGCAATGGCTATCACTGGAGAGCTGGATGAGGTAAAACTAGATCCCTACAGAATCATTGTGGGGCCAGGGCTTGTCAGCACTGTGTCACAAAGTGGAGACTTTCAGTGGCATGTTGCCTTCATGTAGATTTGGGCTATCCAAGGAATGGAGTGAAAAGCTGCCCAAAGACAGGCTGGATGCTGCAGCTACTCACTCCTTTGGGGTTCCCACTGGGACATTGGCTTTAAAATTCCTCCCTTTACCTTTCTCCAAGTTCTGCAAAAGCTTCTTTCTCAAAAAGAATGAAGCATTTCACCTGCAGCCCTCTAGGAAATCCTCTATCACCATGACTCCTTCTGGGAGCTCTGATGTTGAACTCTGGAGAAGTGATGGTGATGGAGACCTGGGAGGAAGGATTTCCCTGGCACACTTGTTTATAGCCCTGCTGTAATGCCCCTACTCAGAGGAACTGGCCTCTGGGATTAACCTCCAGGTAGAGCAGTGACTAATGTTTGACCTGGAGGGAAGACAGATGGAAGGAGCTGCCACAGAAATATTGAACTAGCTACAGAAGAGAGAGATCCTGAACTCATGCAACTCAGCAGCAAGAATACACCCCAGAATGCTGCACTTGACCCTACTCTCATCTTATCAGATTAGCTGGAACTCACTGTCTCAGGGTGAGGGCACAAGAGCTAAGCAAGACTTTTTGGCTTTTTAAGTAGGTAGTACTTATAATGGTCTCCAAATGCTGTGTTGGAATAGTAACTATTTAAAATATGTCACACTTCCACAAGAAAAATGTCCCTTATTGCTACTGATAAATCAATTTCAAGGCTGTAGGGCTGAGAAGGAATTTGCCCCCAAGCTTGTTTAGCCCAGAACCAACCACTGAAGTGTGTCTCACAGGATTGCTCTGGAGGAACTGATAATAATCACATTTAGACTCAGAATGGATGACAAAGCTATGGAGACATCAGGTTGATTCAGATGTCTGCTATGATCAGAATGGACAGCACCTGTCCACCTGAGCCATGCATATTGATGTTTCTGATCTAGATGTCATGGATGGGAACAGAAACCTTTGAAAGAGTAGGGGACTAAGTGCAGAATTGGGCATGACAAGTACTGGCATGGAGGGGGATTCATACCCTGCAGGTGACAGGTCTGATGTTGTAGAGCTAACTGAATTTAAAGCAATGCTCCAAGGTTATTAGCAGCATCCTGGTGCTGCTGTGGTTCAGCATTCCAGACAGCAGGTTGTTTGAAGCCTTGGAGAGTAGGGCCATCCACACACACATGCTTGGTGACAGCTTCCCACACCCATCAAATCTGAGGGCATGAAGAATTGCTGCCCAGCTCTTTGGCTGAGAGAATAATGTTTCAGTTCCTTGCATGCAGCTCTGCAATTCAGGGCCTGCAAACAATAGTTTGGCTACTCCAAGAGCAGTGAGCAGGAAAGGGGTGTGACTGGAGCAGCTTTGTTCCAGGAAGAAAGTCCAATTCTCTGATGGGAGCTCAAACAGCATCTCTGCTGAGTCTCCAGGAAAGTGATTTTGGCAGCCTCCCTGTAGATGGTTCCAGTTCAGGAGAAACTGCTGGTAAATTTGGGCCAGACAGTGTCCAGATCACAGCTGCATGCAGCCAACAGCACAATTCCTCTTTGCCAGAGGCACTCCTCCAGCATGCTTGGTCCTGACTTTTTATTTGCAGTGTTGCATTGTTCTGGAGTGTCAGCCCCTTTTTGCTCCCTTCTGCCTCAGCAGCCTTTCAGTGCCAAACTGTGCCACATCTCCTCTCTGCCCAAACTTTTCTTTACTTTCCTGCCCTTTCCCCTACAAATCTTCACTGCTTCAGGTTCATGTGACCCCTAGAAAACACCCAAATCTGAGTGTTTCCTAACAGAAGCACAGTCAATAGGAGAAATTGTTTTGCTTGCTAACCTATAGGAGAGAAACGTCCTCTCCTGCAAATTCTTTGGGATAGGCACCATTTCATCCTACCTCTCAGAGAGATCCCCCAGCACAAAGCCTCTGTGTGTAGCTTTGTTGCAGCTAATAAATAGGAACTCTGAACTGAGCTTGCAAAGGATGAAACATTCAAACTGACCTTACTGGAATAAGTTCGTTCCCCTTTGCAATTATCTGGTGACAGACTTCACCTCAGGCTGAACAAATAGAGTAGTTCAGGTTCCAGAGCTCCAGTTACTATTTCATAAATGGTGCTCAGTTGTGACTTGGCCTGGTTTCAAGCAGGGATGGGTAGGTTAGATCTGATTGATTTACTTTTGGAGTAAAAATTAAAGCTGGTACAATGCCAGGATTGCAACCCCCATGTAGAGTAAGATGTCTCTCAGAGAGGGAATGGAGCTTTGGGTCCAGAACTGATAGCTAGGCTCTGACACCAACTCAGCAGGTGACCTTTAGAAAATCACCATTCTTCAGGTTTCAGTTTCCTGAAGGAAAAGAGGGGCATCACAATGCAGTGCCATGGAAGGCAACAAGGATTTCTTCCCCTTTCTTCCAACCAGTACAGAGTTTTACTTTTATCATTATATTTAGGATCAGCTTCAGGTTGGATTTCTTCCAGTGAAGCACCTCCTTCCTAAAAGCACTGTCCTGAAGTTCTCATGAGCATTGCTTTGGTGGAGGACACCACAGACATCTAGCTACTAAGCAACCATCTGCCAGAACAAAGCTTTCCCTGCATAGTGATATTTGGACCAGAGAGGACAGTGAAGCCTAGGGCTTGTTGATATTATGTTTGAAATAGGTCAGGAATGAGCCTTCAGTGAATATCTGTCTGTAAAGCATGAGTCAACACTGACCCAGACCTAGGTGTTTGAATGGAATGGATGGTGTCAGGTGGAGCTGTATGCACTGCCTTGCATCTGGGCAGCACTGTTATAGCCTCTCAACTCTGTCAGCATCTGAAGAGGCCACAAATGGAAAGACAAGACAGAGCAGACAAGGCTGCAAAACCCACCACAGGTCACAGAATCACACAGAGTCACAGAATATCCTGGGTTGGAAGGGACCCACAAGGAGTCCAGCTCTTGTTTATGCACAGGACAACCCCAAAGTCACACCATGTGTCTAAGAGCATTGTCCAAATGCTTCTTGAATTCCATGAGAATGAGAGACATTCAAGGAGAATGGACATCTGAAGTCATTAAGGGAATGAGCTATCAAGGTGAGGCTTCATGCACCTAGGCTTCATGCAGCAGAGCCACCACCTCATGGCAGTCCTTCAGCCCTGCTGAAGGTAATGCAAGGGCACTGCTGGGTAGTCCTGCAGGCCTTGGAATCATTTATGGTTCAGTAGCAGCTCTGGAGAGAGAAGTAACTCTGCTATCTCTCCATGAAAGCATACTCTGTGTAGGACTGTCTGCTGAAACAGAGGTAGCAGCACAAGAGGACAGGACTGGTGCATAGTTCTCCATGATGGAGGGTTGCATGCTCTGCCTGAAGGGTGACTAGCCTTCTGCTTCTGCAGAGGGAAGAAATGAAAAGGATTGTGTGAAGGAGACCCAAATGTTAAAAAGGCTTGGTACAGTCCTGTAAGGAGATGTTTACTGTAAATACCACGAGGAGTGCACCACACCACTTCTGGCACAGCTGGCACAGGAGGCTTTTTGTTTATTTAAGTGTGTTTATGGTTGATAAAAGTCCAGAGACAGTGACACAATCTTGAAGTTATCCAGAAAGACTCAAAATATCCCATTTGGCAAGCTGAAAAATAAACCAGCTTTGATGTACTAGGCATGCTCCAACACCAGCAAAGCTGCAATTCCCTGGATGATGGCATCCTACAGAACAACCTGCCCATAATTGCCACTGAGCCTCCATGCAGATCCAGCAAGTGGCATCTGAGGTAGCCCTGTAGGGAATTGCCTCAGCATGGAGACAACCACTGCTCACCCATGGCCACAGGCATCGTTGATGCCACCATCCCTGGGGGCCATGGTGTCCACTTGGCCAGCAGGGCTTTGTGCAGGGAACCCTGGTGAGCAGCAAGATAGATGCCTGCAGGCCTGGCGCCACAGGCAGCCAGTAAAAGGCCTTGGAGGCTAACCTCAGAAACCCTCAGGACAAGAGTTGGCTCTCAAGATGCCACTTATCTGCCCCTTCCTTAGCCAGCTGACTCACAAGCTAGCTTCTTCTGAAGTTTCAGTTGCTTCCCAAGGTTGTTCCCAGCAGCCTGAGTGTAGACACTGACCAGAGCTTGCATGGAGGGGAGGATAGAGAGGGAGAGGCCAGCAGAGAAGCCAAAACAGATTAAAAATGTCCCCATGCTGGCAAGCAGCAGGAGCCCAAGGTTCATTTTCTCCATCTCATCATGGTCAGGTCTTGATTGCTTGTTTAGGCCTTGGTTAAGCACATGTGGGACTTCAGCTAATCGCACCCTAGGGGTCTCAGAGCAGCAGAGACTGTCAGCTCCCAAAGAGAGGACCCATGTTTCTTTCTGTAGATGTTTTGGGCCAATGTGGCTTAGAACCTCAGTGCTAGACTCTTTAAACAGGTCTAAACTGTTTGGGGTTTTTTCAGCCATTGTTGAAACCCAGTCCCTCAATGGGTGGGCACTAGATGTTTTGGGCCAATGTGGCTTAGAACCTCAGTGCCAGACTCTTTAAACAGGTCTTAACTGTTTGGGGTTTTGAAACAAAGTCCCTCAATGGCTGGGCACTGAAAATCCCAAGTAATTCATTCATTCTTATGCTATTGAAGCACTGCAGTGAAGGAGGAGAGCCCTGACAGCTGTTAGAAACCCTTGCTTTTTGCAATTGTGTTGGGAACAAGGTCCAAGAAACCCCATTTCTAGGTAAGGCAGGATCTCTCTCACTCACACAAGCACAGGCACCCTCCAGCTGCAGCACCCCACCTTTGTCCTGATGTCCTGCACGGAGGTGGAGCTTCACTGATCACAAACATCTGTCACACCGTCAAACCCAAACACCAGTTGCCTTGTTGCTGGAGGTCAAAGGAGGTAAAGACTTGCCCTGAATATGATAGAAACAAACAAAAAGAAAAACCCCAAAAAACCCCAAAACCAACCAAATAAACAAACAGACACAAAAATCCCCAGCAAGAAAGGACAAGCCAAGCTCAACAAGCAGTTCCGTTACCCGTAAAGAAGAGGAAGGCAATCACAACATGCCTTAAGCTTGGGGGAGCCAAAAGCCATCTCTCATCTGTGGGTGAGTGATGGCCTGAGGGCTTTCCAGTAGAAACTTGCCTGCTGTCATTTGTCACCTGCAAGGGGTAAGCCTCTCCTGAAGGCTCCTCTGTGCTGGCTGGCTGTGCGTGCGTGCATGCAACTCACGGAATGTCAGCAAAGAGGCCTAAGAGGATTGTAGTCCTAGTTCAAGCTAAAGACTTAGGATTCTGCATAATGTGTTAAGAGGAGCTTAACACAATCCTACTACTCTGCCACAGAAACCCTGAACAGCAGCCTGTCTGTTCTCACCTTTCCCCATCTGCTAGCCAGCTGTGGAAGAAGCTGGCTTGCCCTGAGCCTGGTTCAAGGAGCAGGTGTAGAGACCCAGGTTGGGATTCTCCATCTGTCTTCTCATGGGAGCAGATTTTTGGGCTTGCTACAATAGAAAGGCACTGGGTAGGACATCTGGTGCAAAACTGTTAACTATGTGGAGAGTTCATATTTTTGCATAACCTGCAGGCCTCTGGGAGGTGTCTCACAAGAAAGGAGACTTCACAGCTCTGAAAGGGGAGTGGAGAGCCAGGAAAAAAGCAGTTTCATGTCTCACTGGCAGGAAATAATCTAAGAGTGAGGAATAGAGCCCTTGGCCAAGGTTATATCATCCAGCAGGACATGTGTTGTTGAGGAAGAAGTTATCATGACTAAGGCAACATAGATAAGTGTGCATTTGAGGTGACACCAGCTGGCTGAGAATTAGAGCAAGGGTGGCAAAGAGTAGGGAACAGGAAAGGAAAAGGGAAGATACTTGTAAACCAAACCTGAATATCAGGCAATAGCAAGATCAGAAGGTTGAGTGAAGCTTTTTCTGCTACTCATTTGCTAGTAAAGTTTGGATCAAGACAGCTAAGTCAGTCCATCCCCAGCTTTCTTGTAGTCCTCCTTCAGATACTGGAAGGCCACAATAAGCTCTCCTGGAAGCCTTCTCTTCTCCAGACTGAATAACCCCAGCTCTCTCAGTCTGTTTTTTGATAAGCAGTAGGGAACACCAAAGTGCCTGGACTGTCAGCTGGCCAGGCAGAGCTCTGCATGTTGGGTTTTGCAAGTGATGAGACCAGATCAGCCACTGCAGCCCTCGTGGCTCTAACAGTAAGATCTCATAATGCATTTTCCACCTGTGATTCTGGAAATGGCTTTCAGAAACAGCCACTGAGGTGGGCTGACCCACTGGGACTGTCACCAGAGAGTCTCCTTCCACAGTATCTGATCAAAGCTAAAACCTTTGTTGGCAGTGGCTGATAACCACAGTCCTTCTGAGGAGACAGATAATGGGAAATGGCCTTGATGGGATTTCTTCACAATGTCCAAGCTACACAAATTTTTGGCATGTGGGCAATGCTGGGGCCAGAACTGGAGTCTCAGTGGAGTTCTCCTTACATCTGCTGGCATCTCTAGAAATCTGTGCCCTGGATGAGATGGAAGAGCTGATCTTTTGGATCACTTGAGATGATGACTCAGATCTTACACAGAGTTTTACATTACATCTTTTCTTCCTTGCTTGTATCATTTTAATACAAATGTGTGAGTCCCTCCTCCTCCAGAGTGATTTCATTTGATTTTCTTCTGTGTTCAAGCAGAAGCAGAAGCTTCTGTGCTGTGTAGAAGCAGAAGCTTGCTACAAGGCTATGGAAATCATTGGGAGCTTTTCTATTCATTTCCATGAGCTCTTGGACAAGGTCTGCTCAAGTTTTCAGTTTTCTTGTCTTATCTTTAGTGCTGAGAGCTGGTCTGCTATTACTGGCAGGTGTGGAGAGCAGACACTGATTTTATGTTTGCTTAGAAGATGTTTGCTTAGAAGCCAGTGGGACAGAAAAATAGAAATGGGATGAGGTTGGGGATGGAGAATAATATTGGTGTTGAAAACCTCCTTTGTCTAATGTTAATGAAAAAAACAGTTTACTAGGATATTTACAGAAGCAAGGAACACCAGATGTCTGCTCTGCTGGGAAAAGAATGGCATAAACTGGTTCTGGAGAAGAGATTGAAGTTCAGTGAAAGATTTTGGGTAGTGAGTCACCATTTGTTAGTGGATTCTTCCACGTATCAGAAAGGATAGAAATATTCTGCCTTAAATCAGTAGAAAGCTACTAAAATGTCTACAAAATGCTCAAAGGACCTCGAAGGAACCTAATGCTTGCCACTTCCCAAAGTTGTGCAGTCCTGAAGATGACATGGAGGAAGGAAATTCTTTCGTCACCAAAGCAGGGGTGACCTGTAAGTACCACGGCATCCTCCTTGGGATGCTGGTGGATAAAGAGAATCCAGGAGAACAGAGGTGAAGTTTCAGGATAGGGAGAGGAGTCAAACTTATGTTTGGACCCAAGTCAGAAAATTCAACACAAGGCCCCAAAGCACCATCTGAGTCCATAAGAAAGAAAACTGAGCTGTGGAGAATGGTCTGTCAGTGGGTGGACAACAAAGACTGTAAGATCAGCTTTATAAATCAGAGAGTGCTCTAGTGCCTTTCCAACAGATGGAAAGTAAAGGAAGTGTGGTTCCCAGGGTCTCTAAGCTTCTTTATGCCTTGTCATCCTGTCTTGGACATCTCAGTGAACTCCAGCATTTCTTAAGCATCCACTCTGGTTACAGAGAGTGGAATGAGAAAGATCTCTATATTGCTTACCAGGAGAAAGCTCTTCCCTTATCTCTGTGCTGAAGCTCCTTGCTGGGATGGAGAGAAGTTTGCAAAAGCACAACAAGGCAGGCTGCTGAGGGCTTCTTTCTCAGCACTCCTCCTCACAGGGTCTTGGGAAGCCATCCTCTGCCATTGCACAGGTTTCACCCTAGGTGTTACTGCTGTATTCCAACACAGCCAGCTTCTGATTCTGCAGGGGTGGCTTCCAGAGTGCCCATCCATCTCCAGATGGGTGCTGGAGAGACAAATGAAGATAACTAAATAAAAATCCCTGGAAACTGAGATGGTGGCAGCAAAAAAAAAAAAAAAAAAAAAAAAAAAAAAGAAAAAAAAGGGGGAAAGTAACTCTGTTACTCATCAAGTTATTACCTTTGCAAAAGAAACTATGTAATTCAATGTTCCTCTGGACCATTTGTCTTCATTCTCCTAACTTGATATCAATAGCTACCAGGTGGTGCCGGCACAGACCATTCAAATCAGATTATGTTATCATGGTTCTCCAGTCACTGCCAACAGCAGGATCATGATCATGAGGAGGAAATCTAGTTATTCAGGTACATGTTACCTTATTAAAATTTGGAGAAAAGGACATTGAACCATTATAATGGGATTACAGTTTTGAGTTGTGTTCTCGGGGTTGCCATGACTCGGTGATACTGGTGCTTTGCTGTGAGGTTTGAAGAGCACAGCTTCACACTGGTCAACCACAAATAATCTGGACTGTCATCACAGAGGAGTGGACACCAACATGGACTGTGGCCAGGAGTGTGAAGCTTGAGATTATTTTTATCTAGATACAGGTACTGGAGGCAGAGACTGAAGGACTCCAGATGAGATGGTCACTCCACCCCTGCCCTGGGCAGCCTGGGCCAATGTCTAACATCTCTTTCAGTGAATAAACTTTCCTGATATCCAATCTTAATGTATTTTGTCAGCATTTTAGTCAGCACTTTTGCCTTGGAAATGCAGATTTTAGATCTCAGTGTGTTGTATTCATAAAATGCATCCATGGGTTAAGTGAGTACAAACACAGAGTGCAGATTTGCCTATAGGACAGCAGGATTCCCCTCAGGGACTCAATGACTCAGTGAGAAAGGAAGCAAGGAGCCTCCCTGCTCCTGGCTCTCAACCTCAGTCTAGGCACTGCACATCCTTTCCCAAGGGATCCACTCCCATGAGGTGTATGGTGGAATGAGCAGGTCAGTAATGGGGTCCTGTGACAAAGGCTGGAGGGTAAAATACATTCTCCACGGGGAGAGCCAGACACATCAGGTCTGAAGTGACACACAGGGCTCCTTGCTGGCTCTTTGCACAGGGAGCCAGCCACAGGGAGTTGCTTTGTATGAAATCCTGGCCCTGCTTGCAGACTGCCATGTGTCCAAAAAAAAAATCCTTCTTTCTCTCATCCCCTCTCACTCTCCACAAAGAAATTCTTCCACAGGATTTCTTAGAACCTGAGGATGTTGGCCATTTAGCTGAGATTTCTGGCTGCAACACAATTCTAATTGGTCTCCCATGGACAGACAGAGTGTGGAGGCCAACAAGCTCAAAAGGTTATTAATGACTGAGTTCCCTTCTACTTCCTAACAGCCAGACAGGCAGGAAAGTTAGAGGGGAAGACTTGGGGCTGAGCCACTCCTCTCCTCTTGTACATGCTGTCCTGGTGCTCAATACCTTCTTGTAGGCTCAGAGCCGTCCACAGCCCAGGCGCCAGATGACATGGAGAACTGTGGCAGGTGGATCAGGGATCCAGCAGCCCCTCTGATGCTTACAGACCATTTTGAGGGCCTTCTCCCCACAGCCAAAAAGTGTACCAGCATGAAGTGAGCTGCAGCCTTTGCAGAGGCACCTGGTTTGCCACAGGCAAGGTTGGAAGTACAAAGAGACCCAGCGGGAGTGGCAGACTGAGACACGCTGAGAGCCATAGATCCTTCCCCCTCCTCTCTTCAAATAAGAAGAGCATCTCAGGAGAGGTTTGAATTGAGCAAGCAGCCTATTATCACAATTATTACATCCCCATTTGACAACAATCACATGGCACAGTGCCAGCTGGCACCAGGAAGCCATTGCTACTTCCCCTTCATTGCCTGATCAACACTGTGACAAGAATACAGCCCTTGTTAGGTTGAGAACCAAAGAATGGAAGAGGAGAGGCCAAAAAACACCTCCTTGAACAATCACCATCGAGTAAACAGAGATGCACTTGGGAAACATGTATTTTAAACATCTCTACCCTGAGGTTTTTGGGGAGGGGAGCTCTGTGTATGGGTTGGCAAGGTGAGTATATTGTCACTGGGGCATATCTCTACAGTGTCAGACTAGTGGCAGCTGAGAGGAGATTCCATGTTGTTGTTGTTTCTCAGGGGAAGGTAGAAGCCCATGAAGCTGAGAATTTAGGGATGCATGCCAACATAGCAGCCTGGGTAAATTTGGACTGGCACTCCACATTGGTCACAGTTGTGCTCAGCCTTTGATAAGAGGTTGTCTCACAAGAGCTCCTTAGCAATCTAGTGTCATTCCAGCAAGCCACTCTCTTATCAAAGGTCATGTCAGAAATTTGGAGATGAGGGAGGGAAGCAGGCCCAGTCAATGTAGATGTCATAGGACATTGTTTATTCATGTTAACATTCCTGAAGCCATACCTCCCACCAGCAGAAAAACAGTACAGAAGCATTGGGAAAAGCTGCTGGTTTTTCATCAGCAAAATTGTGCATGTCAGCATGTTGCTGAGGTTGAGTAACTTTGCACTGAGGTTTGTACAGGGGAGCTAGCACTAGAGGTTTGGGAGAAGCAGATTTCAGAAGGATGAGAGCCATAGCCAGCTCTCTGAACATGAGCCACTTGTACCTACATGACAATCTAAAGGAGCTGCCACCACAGCACCAGTTATGAGGTTTGTCTAAATGTGCATCATTTCCCTGTCCCTTGTTTGGCCAAGATGTTCACTTTTGGTAGCTGAAACACCAACTTTACTCAAGCACTGCTTGCACCAACCTACCTGAGTGAGTCAGGACAAGATTTGGCCTGTGCAGTCACTGCCTGCTTTGATAAATGAGACAACTGTTGAGTTCTTTTCCTGCCCCAGCTTCCCAGAGTTGGCCAAGAGACTCTGGAAGGAGATATCTCAAAGGAGCTCTTTAGGCATCAAAGTTTGGCATCTCCTCCCTGGAAATAATTGTCCAACTCTTGTTTCTCCTGTGACCTGGGTGGCCCTTCAGTGAAGGTCCTACATTTCATCCTGCAGTTTTCCTGTGACCCTTGGCAAATCTCTTAACTTCTCTAACCCCTAAGACCACTTCAGCTTCACCACCTGAAACAGGCTAAGCCTCAGCTGAAGTTCCATGAGTCTTCTGGAACAAAGTCCTCCAGCTGATGACTCCTGAGCAGGCTCAGTACCCCAGTCCTCTGTGAGATGGCAGCAAACCAAGTGGTGTGCTGGAAGTGCCATGACCCATGCAATCAGAGAGGCAGAGATGAGGATGAGTCTGTACCTTTTTTCTAGTCTACAGTTTCCAGTGGGCTAGTACATCTCCTCTGCAGTTCTACCTCTTCTCCTGTCCTTCTTTCCACATGTTACTGATCCAGAAGAGTACAATGGCTCTATGAAACAAGTAAATGGAAGAAAATGAGATCTCTGATGAATCCCCAAAGGGATCTGTCAGCAAAAACCTTTTGGAGATGAGTTCTGCATCCACCTCCCTCCCTGGGCCGAGTATCCTCTTAAAAGAGAGCTGCAGGAGGTCTATCTACATCAGGCCTAAGATCACAGCATGGCTGCTCCACAAAGCATGGAAGTGAGAGGAAAAGGGGGAGGAAGGGTGACAGCTACTGTTCTTCATCAACCTGTCCTTCCATGCTTTTGTAAAAGTGTCACTGTGATCATATAAGGCATTAAGGGAGGCAATGTGATCTGGCATCATCTTCCCTGTGCCCCTGTGTTAAGATTTAGGTTGAGCTGTCAGTAGCTGAAGGCATCTGGTGAGACAGCTGGAGCTCTCTGCCTTCATCTATTTTGGCTTTACTTGCTCCTCTCTTCCCTGCTTGCATTTTCCTTGGGTAATTTTGAATTATTAAAAATGGGATTTCCTTGGTGATGTGTTTTCATTAACCTGGGGATCTGATTGCCTTGATGTTAGTCTTTGTTTCTTCCTCAGAGAAAAGAGAGGTTTGCACATGAATGGGGAATCATTTGCTTGGCCAGGACATCCAACAAAGGTGCAGCTAAGCTAACCATGTGATTTTTAGCAGGATGCATGTGATGGCTAAGTCCTGAGTGAAAGATGACATGGGAGTTGTGGAAGGTTGTCCAAAGGCAACACATGCTTGAAGATCTCTCTCCAAGCAGCATGATATTCTGTAATGTGCTCCAGTCAGGTGGATTACACAGGGCAAGAGAGGGGCTGGACAAAAGGCCAGGCTGCAGACATGCAATTGTGGCACTCTCCATTTGGAGCAGGAATGGCTGGTATGAACAGCTGGCAATGTCCCAGCTTCCCTGTCTCAAGTGTGCTACATGCCCTGAGAGTTTAGTCACTGTGACCATGGGAAAGAAAGCAAGGCTTTCTGAATGATCAGTGTCTTCTGGGTACATCAGAGATTTGGAGGGTGTGGTCAGAAGATAGAACTGTAGGACCTTGTTTATTTCCCTCCCCCCCCCAAATTTATCTCCTCTTTTGAGCCCAGACCAAAGCAGCCCCTCCCTGTTCTGCCTATGCTTTTATGTCCTTTTTTTGTTATGCTAAGCTTCTAGCTCCTCCACAAAAAACACCTCATCCTTGGTGCCCACTGGACCCTAGTCCCCTCAAAACACACACACCACACCACCCCACATCCCAGAATTGCTCTCCACCTTAGGGAAGAAGACATGCACTGAAAGTATCTATTTGGTATCTTGGTCTCAGAAGGCCTTTATACCCAAGGACCTCATCTCCTCTTGCACTACTGCTACCCAAGAAATACTCATCAATAACTGTACCCAGTGCTTAGTCACATGTTCAGCCCACTAACCCAAGACCAGAAAATATTTGACCCTGAGTGATGTTTTCTTTCTCCCCAACTGCATTTTGTAGTATCAAGATTCAATCTGTGTCCAACTCAAACTTCAGCTAAAGAATGTGTTGTTGCTAATGGATAACCAGGGAGTGTGAAGCTGGGTGTGAGAACAGCACACAGGACCAAGGTGAGAACAAGCTGCAAGCACATAAGATCACCTCATTGTGCTGCTGCAGACCATTGGTTAATGGACTTTTCACAGCAGTGTATCTGGAGACCTCAAGTTGAAGCTAGCTCCACGTACAGCTGTCTGCCCATTCCAGGATCAAGTACATCATGGAGGAACTTAAGACTCTTCCCTTCTAGGTGTTTTGTTTTAATCTGCACTGTAAAAAGTTGCCTAAGATCTGATTAATACCAAATCTGTCTGGGAGGACATTTAACAGAGAGCTGTCTATGTTTCTGTACCTGGCATGAGAACTTGCTTCTCCCTTGGAGGCTGAAGCAGGATCTTCTAACCCTGCTGATGGCCCCATCCTGCTTCTCTTACATGCAAAACTTCTGCTGTGTGCTGAGCTGAGAGACACTGAGGGGAAGCAGCTTCCAGGATCACTATATGTCCCAGTGTATTATGTGCACAAAAGACACTTCCTACATTTAATGTCTGTGAAGCCATACAAGTAGTCATTTAGCAGGAAGCATTTCTCCTGTCCCACAGACAGCATGCATGGGAAGCCACTGCACTCCCCAGCTCCAGCTGATGTGACCAGGGCTTGACAAGCTGGCACCAGCTCGTGGTGGGCGAAGGTGATTCCATTACAATTCCCTTGGATCAGCTGAGGCACTCCAGTTTGGCAGCTGGCTCTGTCATGTGAGGCTAGTGTGGGTGAGCAACATTCCCAGCAGTGCTTCTGCAAGCAGGGCAGAGGATCACCCATGTAGGCCAGGCCAGAGCTGTCCCCCACAGCCACAGCAACCTCCTCAGATACACTACGTGCTTCCACCCACCACGGGAACATTTCCTAATAGCCTCCAACAAACCCAGGATGCTGCTGGAGAAGAACAGACTTTGCCTGCAGCTACAGTGCCCAAATCCCCAATACGTGCCACAGCCAACGTGCAGGAGGCCAGGCAGAGGCAGGGACATTTTGCATGGCTTATCCAGACCAACCAGATGGGACAGTTTTCATGTAGTGCAACCCAAGCCTGATGGCAGGCCAAGGCCACTGGTGGGTGAATCAGGCCCATGCACAAGAGGAATGCAGCATCAGTGGCCACCTTGGGGCATGCGTGAGGGTCTTGAAGGAAATGGGAATGGATTTTGTGGCTCAAATGGTCATAGGAGGCATCTTGGGAAGTATGCAGTCTGGGAGCACTCTCTGTATCCCATCTGCTACTGGTAAAGAGATGTCTTTTTATAGACAAGTGACCATGGGGAGTTGGGGTAGCCTTGCTGTCTTTGCTCTGGTCATGTACTGTTCAGGGCCAGCTCTGCAGAGACTAGAGCCTGTGATGTGACCTGACCTTTGACAAACCACCCAGGACAGGAGGAGGTCAACCAGCTTCTCACCTCCTGGTACAACAGTTTTTGGAGCTCTGCTGCACATCAAGCCAGGGAGGGATGTATCTTGTGGCAGCCAAGGACCCAGGCAACAGCCCTGCTGATGACCATGGTGTCTTCACAGGAAACAGGTTTGCTTTGAAGAGCTCATGTATGTCATGAAACCAGCTATGGTACTGCAGAATGATAGCACTGGAAGTCTTGAGGTCTGGCTTCTGTGTTTGTCTACACCATGGCCTTCAGAAGGTAATGTTGGGCAAGTTGCATCTCTCATCTGCACCTTCACCTGGGGAAATGTTGCTCCCTTAAGTTAGAAGGAGGATAATGAGATCAAATCTTTGGGCTCCAGAGCCAGAGGGTCCTTGCAGGCTCAGGCAGACAGCAGATGAGAACAGGATCTTTGCCTGACACACCACCAGTGTGCAGTGTCAACAGATGACATCACAGAATAGGAAGAAGCTTTTACCCTCTGAAAGATAAAATAGCAGAAGTATGTGTAACCATTTGCCTTTCATGCCAACATATTTTCCTTCTGTAAAGAGAGGCCCTGGCGGCCCTAAGGAGGCTGAGAGATGCCCATGCTCCTCTGGGAAGGAGGAACTATCAGGCAAGGATGCCAGTGTAGCCGCCTGGGTAAATTTGTGCATGCACTTCACATTGTAATAGGGTTTAGTATCTGATAACAGAGACCTGCTGGAGTCTGGCATGAAGACAGAAGAAATCAGAGGTCGTGCCATGAATTCCAGTTATGCTGATAGGCATCTACAGCCAGAGGAAGGAGCTCAAGAACAGGAACTGTAAACTGGTGGGGAGGGCTGGAAAAGAGAAACTGATTCAGAGATGACAAGTATGTGTCATTTTGGAGCCCAACCAGGCAATTGTATGCATATGTTTGCCTTTGGACATAGGAAGATGTTTTCCCTGAGGGAGTTACCCCCAAATTTTGCCATTACTAGTTAAACAGAGTAAATACATTGCAGTAAGAGCAGAGCAAATACACTGCAATAAATCTATTGAATAGCTGGCACACATCTCTCCTGAGGCTTCTCCCTCTGAAACTGATTCATAATGCAGATGGGCTGATCAGCTGCTGTGTGGAGATGCAAACAGGCAGCGTGTACCTTGCTCTAGGGGAACAGTCTGCACACACAAACAGCTGAGAATGTATGTGACATGGCACAAAGTTGCTTTGCCTGCTGCCTGCTTTTGCCTCATCATCCCATCACACACTGCAAGTCAGTCTTCTTGTGCCTTATGCTTAGCAGATGCCCGGGTGACACAGTGTTCTGTGGTGCACATCAAGGTCTGAAGGAGTTCACACAAAGAGTGAGGCTCTCCAGCTGTGCATGGAGCTGGCTCAGCAACCCCTGCATAGCACAGCTCTGTGCCAGCTTGGCTGGACATTTCTGGAGGCAGGAAGAGGTTAAGTGAGTTGGCTTCATGCATAGCCTAACATAAAATGCAACTTTAAGGTCCTATGGTACCAAGATGAATAGGATGGGATGGGCTGAGATGGGATTGAGAGGGTTTGGGGAAGGGCAGGGAAGAGAAGGGAAGGGAAGGGGAATTAAAACTCCTACCAACTGATTGACACTTCCAGTTGCATTGCAATACATTGTTACCTCAGTCCACTGTTTCCACAACATTCAGGCTCACGCTAGATGTACTTGCTCTGCCTGTACTTCTCAAATCATGACTTCTCTTTGGGTTCACCTGTTTCAAGGCTGTTGGTTTTTGCCTCTGCACAGGTACTGACAAAGGCTTTGTTGACACTGTCAAGTGAATTTTAAGCTAGAAAGACCTGGTAACCAGGAAGTTGAAGAGAGGTTCAGGAAGCAGGGACACTACAAAAGCACGTGTTAACATCAGAGCACTTTGTTTCTTTGCTCCTCTACTGAGAATCCTGCAAGCGCACATCAGCCAGAGACAAAAGCTACCTGGGAGGAATTCCACTAGACCTTGGTTTTAACAACTGAACAGTCACCAATAAGGACAACTGAAAGCTTGCTCTGGACTCCTGGCAAACTGGTGGGGAAAATCTCATTGTGTTAGGGAAGTTTGGCTTCAGCTTCACAGAGAACAGCCTGAAACTTCAGATGCATAAAGCCCCACCCATGCAGTAACTACAGGGAAGCTGGACTAAAACAGCGCCCAGATTAAATGGTCCATTTAAACTAGCAAGCAGGAGAGCTTGATTTTAAATATTAAATCAAAACTTCTTCACCATTCATCTTTTTAAAATTATTTTCCCTAAAGAAAGGTTGATACTCATCTGGCTGTAACCAGTAAGACTGTATTGATATAAAAGCACATGCATGATACTTACACCATGTATAAGTACCATACATGGCACCATAAACCATTAAACCACACCTGGTACTTACTGTTACCAGCAGGCAGTTTTATTTACATATATTCACTTAGAGCATTACATGTTTTTATTACATTTTGATTATTACTTTTTTTTTATGCTAGAAACTAGTGAATTATGCATGTTTCATTTGTTACAGGATGCCTGTGTGTCTTTAGAATTGATTCCTATCAGGCTGCATTTAGAATGAAATCTGAATCCACTAAAAATGCCTAAACCCAGTTTTATTGAGCTCTTAGTTTATTGCTTAAATAAACCAGCTTGATTCCAAAACAGAAAAGAAAAACTAAGATTAAACAAAGGAAGCTGTACCAGTGGCTAGTGGGTTAAACAGGTTGTTCCAGGACATCATATAACCCAGCATTGTAGATCTGCTGGATCTTGTCCTCTCATCTTCATTTTTCTCATCGACCAGAGAAGAAAAACAAGCTTGTCTGCTTTTTCCAAACCTCATTCAGTTTCTCAGCTGTGAATGAGCAAGTCATGGAATCTAAGTTATTGAATCTACTAAAAGGGAAAAAATAGTCATCTTCTACTCAAGGAGGAGCAATTGCTCTCAAAAGTGGATTTAGCACTTACCAAGCTTTGGTACCAGGTGCTTAGGCAGTGGTTTGATTCAACTTTCTGAAATGTTTTGGCAGGAAGTATGTGTAACTTGATATTTAAAACAAAACAAGAAAAGAAGCAGCTTTTTTATCAAATAGACTTAAGCTTCATTCCTAACACAGGCAGTCGTTGTTCCACATGCAATTTTAAAGAGCTGCATTTCCAAAGAGAGAAAATGCATTTCACTTAAAGCTTTCAAAGTTATTAGAAGTCTGTCGTTGTTCTTGTCTGTTGTCTGGGATGGATGCTCAGACTAGTAGCAGCCTTACTGTCCCTGCCCAGTGACCAGAATACCTTAAACTGCCACTAGGAGACTGTGCATCACAAATCACTGCCCCAGAGACAAAAAGTTTCCAGCTGGGAACTACGAGCTCACCCCGGGATGGACAGAGTTGTCAGAACAAGCACATCCCCCAATCCCTTTTATCCTCCTCCAGCCGTGCCTGCTTTTCCTATTACAATCGTCAGGGAAGTCTTCCTGTACTGCTACATGAGTGGAGAAAGTACTTGGAAAATATGAGCAGAGAATTGATGCTGAGGTGTCTGCTCAGATTGGCAAGGATCCTGAAACAAGAGCTCAAAGATCCTCCACCCTGGTGCCTTTGCCCACCCCAGGCAGGAGGTCTAATCCTGGGGGGAAAGGGGCAGCCTCTCCCTGCAGGACACTGTGAAAAGGTTGACACATGCTGCCCTAAAAGATTCTAATACTAGTCTGGTTTAATGTCAGTTGGCATTAATTAGCTCCCTCTTGTCCTCTTTCTGAATTGTCTCCACCACAGAGCCTCTGTTAGTGATTTATACTTGGCACTTCCCTCATAAAAGCTTTTCCACTCTAACTCAGCTGGAGCAAGACTCTTCTCCTCTTCACGCCAGCTTCACTGAAGTGTCTCACCTTCCTGCTTCTGCCTTGCTTTGTAGTAAAAGCCATGGAGAGGTGAATGGAGGATCTTTGTGCCAGTAGCCTGTCTGCTACCCTTCCATCACCACTGCTCAATCCCTTGTCTTACCTGGTGGCAACAAACATGTCACCCTTAAGAGGAATTGTTCTGGGGTCAGATCTTCCTAACCTCCAGCTTCGCTGGCTTCATCGAGAAGAATCTGTGTTATGCCAGCTGGGGATCTGTTCCTTCAGGAAAACAAGGCCCATTGGAAAGACTTGCACAGGAAGGAAAAACAAGGTTTCTTAAAAGGTTAGCTAACACTGCTTTAGCTAAAGCTCACCACAGCCCAATTTCTGGAGGCTTATGGCACGTAAATCTTGGGATTAACTCAATATTCAGTAAAGCTTTGCAGTCCACTCATAACACCTTCCAGTTCAGTGTGAAGAATTGGGCCTCTCATGAGCCTCTTTTCAGTGTTTCTCCAAAGCTCTGGATATCCTTCTCCAGCGTGGGATTTACAGGAGACATATTATAAGCAGGACACTAATCTGCTCCTCTGCTGCAGCATGTGGGGAAGGCAATCTCAGATGGCCTCCTACGGCATTTGATCCCAATTTCCTCCCTAGAACAACCTGGTGGAGACACTAATGGGCAACCTTTTAAGTCTAGACCCCAGTATTTAACCACTAGAATCACAGAATTGTCAGAGTTTGAAGGGACCTTGAAGATCATCTAGTTCCAACCCCCCTGCCTGGCAGGGACAAGCAGGGAGAAACATTGTAGTGTCGAAATTTCACAGGTAATTTCTGTGGAAGAATGTATCCTGGCTCCTAAATTAACTCCAGGGAATGAGCCAGTATGGAAACCACTGATGTCAGTTGCTGCTCTCCAGAAGTGTATAATCATCTCAGGAACCACGAGAGAGGGAAAGGCAGAAGCTCAGTCTGTTAAGGAACCACTGTGCCCACGTTTTTAGTTTCCATGTTCGTTCTCTTCATTTGTTTTAGTGCCTGAGAGGTCTTCTGCTTGCAAGTCAGGGTAGGCTTCTGGCTAGAAGAAACCATTAACCATGTCTGACTGCCTCCAAGCAGGATGGAAAGAGAAAGGTACAGAGGGAAGATTAAGATCAAATCCCCAGACATAAAAGGAAATTTAAGTCCAAAAACTGAGAAGTGGAACGGCATGCTTCATCTCTATAATTGATAAAATATTTTGCAATCCTGCAAAACTTGATAGCTTCTTTGGCATAATCTTTATGACCTTAAAGGGGTGATAAGGGAGGTAATAAAAAACTGTTCCTGAAAGGTTATGCATTGTCCTAGTCAGCTCAGGTTTTCCTTCTCACCTCCAAGTTCAAAAGGAAGCGTGGCACATGTGGGCTTTGTTGGAACTTGGAAGCTGTTTATTTAGCTTCTCCCAAGACACTACCTATGCAACCTTGCAGAGCAGGGCAAGGAAGGAAGCCCTGTGGAATGGCAACAGCATCTGAAAAGTGGAGGGTGCATAACACAAACTGCTGGAGTTCAGTAAAACAGAAGAGATCAGTGGAGTTGCCCAGAAGGTTACCTAAGGCAAAAAGCAGCAGTCTACAGGAGAGGAGAAGGGAGGCTGTTAAAAGGCAAAGCCACTCCAGTTTGTTTAGGGCCAGAGATAACTGTCTTGTGGTGCATCTGTTCTCCATAGCTGCCAGAGTAAATCATACTCTTTATCTCCACAGCAGATGAGAATTTTGACTGGGCTGTTGTTTTGTGAGCTATGGATTAAAGGAAATGGGGCTGTTGTTTATTATTATGACTAGCATTCTCATTTTGTTCCTGTGATCCCTGCATTTCGGTCTCTGCATAAGGAATTGCTTCACTTGCCAACAGTTTGCTTGCAGGGAATGTTAGGGATCATAATAACAGGAAGGATAAAAGCTTGAGCCACCTGAAAAGCTATAACAAAGGTGGCTTGGCAGGTGTGCACAGGCAAGGGAAACAGGCAAATGTGCTTTGGGATCTTTGCGAGCTGACACTCTCACCTCAGCTCTGAGGTCAACACAAAGGCTGATATGACATCTGGGAACATGGAAGTGCCCCATGACCTGCTGATGCACCTGTCCCAGCATCACAACCTCTTTGTGTCCTACCTTTTTAGCCTGTGCCAGAAATCCAGCTTCATATCTTAAACACTACCTGCTCCATCCCAGCTCCCTGACTCTTGGCATAGATGAGGCAGGGAAGGCCTTTCTTGCAGAGATGCCAGGCACCCTGCAGTTCTGACATCTCACTGAAGGTTACAAGTACCTAAATCCCAAGCCACTAGTGATCTTTCAGAACTGGAAGCCTGTTGTCCCTTCTCCTTGGCTCCTGTGATACTATGGGATTCCTATGCTTCTTTCTTTCTGCAACCTCAGCTTAGTGGCAGGGCAGAGCTGCTCGTATTGAGAGCTCTCCCCAAAATCAAGCAGAACCCAGATGCCACTGAAGATCATGCAACCAGAGAATACCTGATACCACAGAATACCAACACTATTTTTCATGTTTTCAAGTCTGTAAGAACAAATGAGAACTCTTTGCTTGTATTCAGACTGTCTGATCCAATGACACTTGCCACATGCTGAATGGGCCATGACCTAGGAAGCTTCTCAGCAGCTACAGCATCAGGTCCCTGGGAGGAAATATGGACCACATGCCACTGAGCCATTTGCTGAGAGCTGGTCAGAGAAACAAAGAAGCCTTTTCTTCCGTGGGAAAATGCTGAATCATCAAACCCCACATTTTTCACAGGACACATCCATTTTCATGACATTTCCAGGGAAAAGTTTCTCTGAGGCAAGACAGAAAGTAGAAGGTTATTTTTATTTTGAGGGACAGCAGAGAGTTGAAGGAGACAAATGAGGAGAAAGAAGCTACAACAATATTCAATCCAACTGAACAAGCAATGTGAAAGCCAGTTCAAGTTTTGCTCTGCCTGATCCAGAATCAGGGCTGGATCTGCTCAGCTGTGTGCTCTGAGCAAACACCTGCACTCTAGAGAATAGCTGGAAGGGACAGGGGGAAGGTGTCTCTCTCCATATAATTTTTGCAAGACATGTTTGAAAAGGCTGGGGTTCATCCCACGTCAGAAGAGCAGTTCTGACACCATGCAAGTGCCTATACATGAGAACTCAGATCTCCTAGACAGATTAATGATTTGCATTCTTCTGCACATCATCTGCATCCTCCCAGCTCACCAAACAGCAGCAGCAGCATCTGTGCCACACGCCAGAGTCACATCCCTACAAAGACAAAAGGCCCTGGGATAAGACATGAGCCCTCTCCTCCAGTCGGGGCACTGCTTCCTTTCTTTCATGTGCAAAAACTTTCCTCTTTATCAGCCAAACTCTGCCATGCCAGCCTGGACCAGACTCTCAGCTGCAAGGGCACTGGCTTCCTATGTGCTACCCGGATTTAGCACAGTGGAGGATCTAGGCCTCTGGAGCACAGCAAGGATGCTCTCACTCCAGCACTCAGTCCTTTATGGAACAAGCCCACAGAAGCACTGCAGGATCCTACCCCAACCCATTAGAAATGTGTCAAGCTGCTACTGCAATATCCACCTGGCACAGGAATGCTGCTTTGTAGGGCCACTCTTTTCCCCTACCAGATCTGGCCCTGTCTTACAGTCCCTTGCTGCTGGGTGAAATGCATTTTCTTTTGGCACACAGATGCCTTTGTTCAGCTAGCTCTGCTCTTTTTCAGGGACCATCCACAGCCCCTTGCAGCTCTCACTCTGAGCTCTCTTCCTTTTTGAAGGCCCTGGAAGTGTGGCTTTTTCTGGTTCATTCACAGCAAAGCTCAATTAAAAAGGGACCTGATGTGTATCTGGTTTTTTTTCAATGGGCCAGGCTTTGGCAAAACGGAAATCCTCTGGTGTGGCAGCTCAGTTCCCCTAACAGGTAGCCATTTCCGTGACTAGCACAGACATTCACTCTTCCTTGCGTGTGACAGGGAGCCTTAATTCCTGGGAGGAAAGAGCACAGTGTGACTTGTACGTTCCACAGCGTTACAGGCTTTTGAAACTCTGCATTTTCTAGTCCTTCGGTTTCTCCCTGTCTCCACGAGGCCGAAATTTAAAGCAGGTCTGTGCTCTAGTGAGTAACTGATGTAATTACGCTCACTTGTTACAAGAGGAAGCTTTCACAAGAGGGGGAGGCGGTGGCCCCACGCCAGGAGGTGTGTCCCCAATGACAAGCTGCAGAGCCAATCACAGCCCCGAAAGATCATCACATTCATACCAAAAAGAAAAGAAACCGCCTCAGGGTATTTATATAGAGGAAGGGGGGGGGAAAGAAAGAAAGAAAGAAAGAAAGAGTTGGCAAAGAAAGAGAAAAAGAGACTGAGAACCTGCAACTTTGTTAACTAACTCTGCAGCTGAATTCAAAAAGGCCAGGCTGGTTCCCCCTACAAATCTTGCTTCCTATCCCCTCCCCACTCTAAAAGCATCTCTGGAAATCTCTCTGTAAGCTGGAGTGAAAAGTTCAACTGCTTAGAGTGGTCCTTCTCTTCTCTCTGGCAGCCAACCTTGTAAGCCACTGCCTGTGGGGCTGCCTACCATGGCCTGAACAGGGCTAGTCCTTCCATCGGCTGGGGAGGGCGAGCCCTAGCAGACACGGTCCCCCAGCAGCAATCTCTCGATAGCAGCAGGGCAGGGAGTGGGACCAGCCAAGAGCCCCAATGATTAATAATTACCTTCACAGCACTCAGCACGCCAGCATGGGCTCCCAGCTCCTTGTATCTATGTTAAACAGCTGAGGAAAGAGAAGGCAGGTTTAGGTTTAACCAAGGGGTAAACGGTCAGCATTTACAAATGCTGAACCACCAAAAAACAGCCAGCCACAGGTTACACTAGAGGACTGCACGGTCCGAAGGATGAGAGGAGCCTGTAGTAGCCTAGAAAGCCTGTTTTCTGGATGAAACACGGTGTGGGGGGGAAACGCTTCCTCTCACTGAGCCTTTTCTTTCCGCGTGCCCTTTTTGCTGCCTTTTTCTGTTTGGACTGCCTGTTCCCCAGAGTACAGACTGTCTCTGATCGCGTTTGTGTAGAGCCTCGCACAATGGGGCTGTAATCTAACCTCAGTGTGAACATACTGCCATTAATAATAATAAAAATGCCCATCACACCCTACAGCACTTGTGGACTGCCTACGAGCAGCAGGAGTCCCACCGGTGCTAAAAGCCTGCCGGCTGGGGGGAGGTCAGTGTCCTCAGGGTAGCCCTCAGCCCTCTCTTCTCCGTGGCTCTGGCTGAGGGGGGAAGAAGGCTGCGCCCTGTGCTTTGCTGGAGGCGGGGGGGAAAGGGTCCCTTCACCACGCAGGGAAACTCCCCCAGCCGGTCACCCAGGCCATGCTACATGGCATTGAGGCAGGCTCGGGGAAAGCTGCCGCCCCGCACGGCCGGGTCAGAGCCGGGGCCGACGCCAGGGCCGGACCGGAGCGAGGCGCGGGGCTGCCCTGCCACCTGCCGGCAGCAGAGGTTCCGTGCGCGGCCAGTTGGGAGTGAGGAACTGCGGGGAGTCCACGGGTCTGCGTGGGAGACCCAACACAGACCCGCCCCCGCCTCCGGACGGTGAAACCCCATCAGCAGGCGCTGAGAGGGCCGGGAGCCGGCGGGCAGGGTTGAGCCCGCCGGGGAGGGAGGCAGAGCTGGGCGCTGCCCGTTGGGAAGAGGGTTCCCAGCCTGCCTCACCTGCATACCCGGCTCGGCCACCATGTACATCCTGGGTCAGAGCTCAAGGGTCTCTCCAGGGCTATTCCTAATCCTACGGTGGCGGAGGGGTTTCCCCTGGCTCTCTAACCCATGAGGTTGCAGAGCTGCCCACTGGGGGCCAAAGCAGTGGGGCAAGCGGCCACCTGGAAGGGTCATTGCCCACCCCAGGCTGCAGAGGCAGCAGAGGGGAGAAGCCTGAGTTTCCCGTGCGATCTTTGGCAGTGCTGTGCTGTCAGCCCTGCCTCTTTGTTCCCTCTCCTCCCCACCTACTATACAATCGTCTGACTGTTTCAGGCACGCACAGCTCTGGCCACTCAGCCCCTCCCCTTGCAAAAAACACGAGACCAAAGAAACTCTCTCCCATACGCACCCAAGGAAAGATGGGGAGGGGACGTTTCCCATGCAGTGCTGGGCTTTCAGTGGTGTTTCTCCGTGGGGCTGGAGTATATCTCTGGCTCCGACCCAGGCAACGCGTTTCTGTTGCCAGCTGACCGTTCTCTGGTGGCCACACTGTGTGGTCGTGTTGGGCTGGGCAACAGGGCTTTTGCTGAAACACCAAAAGACTTGGCGGTTGGGATGAAGGAGAACAGAATGGACACTTCCACGTGGAGGCTTTCAGTCCAGTCAGAGGCCTCAGAGGCTAATTGCAGTGCCCTGTTTGCAAGGGGTCATGGCCTCAATGGAAACATGTGGGCTTAGTCCAGAGGTGCCCATCGTGTAGCAGCTCAGGAGAGAGCCCCTGTTGTGAGGCAGCCATGCTAGATGTGAGGCTTGCTGCCACAGCCACTTGTCTTTTGCTGAAGGTGATTCTCTGACCATCACCTTTCTCCTGCTCTGCAGTCCTTTCTCTCCTTTCCCACTAGACTTTCAAGCTGCATCCTTCTGGCATCGCTTCCCCCTTCCCCTCACCCTAAGACTATAGCTCACTCCCCTTCTCGCTAAAGACCACCCATTGCCATGGTAACATTGCCTCTTAGGAAGTTATCAAGCAGACACAAAGATATGTTTCTCCTCTGCTTTGCAGCCCCACTCCCCTCCATCCCAGTTAATAGGCCAGAACTTTGCTCTTAGGGAGGAGGTGGAGGGCTCTCATGTTTCATTTTCATTGTGGAGGAAGAGGTTATTCCAACTACTTTGCTCCACAAGTGCTGAAGCCTGTGGCCATCCGAGGGAAAAAGCTCTTACTCATGGACCACCTGAAAGCCCTTGTGGGCAGTGGTGCCACAGGTGGATACTGGTGGAGCAGGTACTGGTAACACTGGCCTTGCACTGTGGAAGAGCACCTGCCAGTATAAAGGAAACAGGCCCATGGAATACTTAAATAAGGGGAGTTCAAACCTGTGTTGTGTTCAATAGGAACAAAAAATAACTCACCTGTGATTCTGTTCTGCTGCTGCATCCCCAAGCAGCTCTGGTTCTCTTCAGCTCATGGAGATGTAGCTAACTGGCCTGTCTCAAGGACAGTTTGCACCCCTTGCTGCCACAGCTACACCACAAGTAGTGTTGGTACTACTTACACAGCAGTACTGGCACTGTCTAATTTAATACTACCCTGGAGACACACTTATGGAGTATTTAAAGGACAATAAAAGAAGTTGTGACAGACTTGTATGGAAACTATGCACTAAAAACGATAGATTGGGATGGACCAGGGGATATGGGAGATCCTTCCCTGGTTTCAAGTAGAAAGAACATCATGGTTCACTGCAGCTGTGGCTATGACTGCACCATAGACGACAGCTTCTACTTGTCAATTTTTTCTTGACTTTTCTTTATGTTCCCTTCTCTCTTACACACATCTCTATCTCCCCTTTTTAGCTGGAAAAGCCTTGTGGCTTTTCTGCTCTTCCACTTTAGCCATGATGTTCTTTCTACTTGAAACCAGGAAAGGATCTCCCATATCTCCTGGTCCACCCCAATCTATCATTTTTAGTGCATAGTTTCCATACAAGCCTGTCACATCTTCTTTTACCTTCCTTTAAATACTCCATAAGTCTTCATCTCTTCCATAGCCTCCCCTCCCCTGAGTTATTTTACTACCATATCCACTTAACTTTCTGTCCTGTCCAGTCTCTGCTTCCCCTCTCCAACATGTTTGTCTAGAGATGGGTTTTTAGTTGCAGTGGAAAGTCTCAGGCCACTCTGATGACATCAAGTGCTGTGACTTGCCACGTGCTACTGTCATGTGCCTATGCTGGGCTTTTGCAGCAGAGCTTGGTGTAAACATTAGGAGCTGCTTGCAAATGTGCTGCTGAAAGTGCTGATTGCCCCAAAGCAGGAGTACATGGACAGCACCTGGGAACTGGCTTTGAGCATTCATATTCAAAGAAAAGATGTTAAAATAGCTTTTAAAAGGTTACTGGCCTAAGGAAAAGAAGGAAAGGTATCAAGAATCATAGAATCATCCTGGTTGGAAAAGACTTCTAAGGTCATCAAGTCCAACTGTCAACCTATCACCACCATGCCATTAAACCATGTCTCTAACTACCACATCTAGATGTTTTTTGAACACCTCCAGGGATGGTGACTCCACCACTGCCCTGGGCAGCCTGGGCCAATGCTTAACAACTGTTTCAGTTAAGAATTTTTTCCTAATGTCCAATCTAAACCTCCCCTGGTGCAACACCAGCCCATTTCCTCTTGTCCTATCACTAATAACCCAGGAGAAGAAATCAACCTCCACCTTGCTGCAACCTTCTAAAGCTAATGTCTATGCTTTGGGAACCTTGAGAGACAAAATGGCATAAAAAGGAAAGGAATTTTATCTCCTAAGATCTTTTGTAGCAAATGGGAGACAGAGGAAACTAGAACTGGTACTGCTAGAAAGAAGAAGAGCAATACAAGCTGTTCCTGATACACACATCTGGACACATCCCAATATAAACAACATATTCCAATAAAACAAAAACATGCAGGAGATTCTAGGCCTTCATTCTCTTTGACACACTCCACTGTCAATGTCCCTCTGACCAACTGCAAATCTTGCATCTTCCTGAGCATGAATGAGAAATAGGAGGAAAATGATGGTAAATGAGGCTGTAGCAACCATGGACTTTCCCAGAGGCTGAGGAAAGTTCACAGAGAGGAAAATCTGCCAAACCAGAAGTGTGAAGACACCCCTGACCCTGCTGCCCTCATCCCTGCATGTTCCTCCCCCAGTGAGGAAAACTGTAAACTCAGCAACACTCCTGACAACCAACAGTGTCAAATCCAAACATGAATTTTGTTTGCAAGTCAGAGCCTGGCCTAAATCCTTCTATGTTCCACTCATGTTCCAGCCATTGCTCTAGTCCAACCATTTGCTAGCACTCTGGTCTAGTCTTCTGCTTGTTCTCATAGTCTTTTTCTCTAACTCTTCTTTCCATGCCAGTTTTTCCTGGAGATCTTGCCAACACTCCACCACACTATGTCAGGAGCACCCACTCCATGCAAATTTGACAGTCATGATCCTTTCTTTATGCTCTAGTCTCCTTCACTTTGTCATGAAGGCTGGAGCCCTGGCCTTCCTGCAAAACTCAGGCATTTCCATGCCTGTTCACCTCTACCAGGGAGTGCTCCTCCTTACTGGAATCTTATCAGATCTTACTGGAATACCATGCCTTAGATGTAGAGATCTGGTAAGCACCTTCCACCCTCTCTGTAGTCACAGGACAAACATACCTCTACAAAAAGCAAGACAGACCTTAGGTGACCTTGGATGTTTCTGTGAATGTTCATGTCTCTCTTCTGACTGTGAAGGAAAGCCAAGACCTTATGAGCCCCACATCTTGCATTAAGTGGGATGAATTCAAGTCTTTCTGGACACTGGGATGTTTTCCCACTGTAACTTCTCTAATAATAGGCCTCTCAAAAACCAGGATAACTTTTCTCCCCATTCATATGCCACTATTTGGCTCTCCAGCCCAGCTAGAGCTCAGATAGCTGCTGTTTTCCCAGGGCAGTGGAGTTTGCTGTTTTCAGCTATGTAGCTACTGATTTTTAGGCAGGAGATACAGGTCCTGTATTTAATCCAGGTAAGCTCCATCCAGCCTGGATGTTACAGACCTCTTCATCAGCTAGGATGAACCAGCACAGTTCCAGTGCTGCCAGAGAGTCTATGCTGATTTACACCAGTTAAGGAAGCAGCCAGCAATTCCAGCCCTTAAATAAATAGCAAGGATCTCTTGGGCTGCTTGGGAGGATCACAGTACCTCTTGGGCTGCCTTCTTCACTTCTGATTCCTCAGCAAATTGTTATGACTGGAGGAAAGTTGCTGTTATGAAAAAACATGTCCTGCCCTAGAAAGTATTGTTTCTAGCTTTGACAGGCTTACCCCATCCCATAAAGAAAGGCTGAGACAGTTGGTATTGTTCAGCCTGGAGAAGAGAAGGTTCCCAGGAGACCTCATTGCAACCCTTCAGTATTTAAAGGGGGCCAAGGAGAAAGATGGGGACAATCCATTTAGCAGGACCTATTGCAACAGGACAAGGGCTAATGGTTTTAAACCAAAAGAGGGTAGATTTTAATCTAAAAGAGGGTAGATTTAGACTAGGTGTAAGGAAGAAATCTTTTACAAAGAGGGTGGTGAAACACTGGCACAGCTTGCCCAGAGAGGTGGTGGAAGCTGCCTTCCTCAAAACAATCAATATCAGGTTGAATGGGGCTCTGAGCAACCTGATCTAGTTAAAGATATTCCAGCTGACTGCAAGAGGGTTAGACCAGATGACCTTTAGAGGTCACTTCCAACCCAAAACATTCTAGGAGTCTGTGTTGCTCCTCCAAATTCCCAGTCTTGACAAAACACTTTGTCCTCCTCTCTCAGCTTTTCCAGAGCTACCCTGGGAATCTGCAGAGCTGCTGGGTAGGCAAGAGCATAAAACATTCATCCATCACTAGGCAAAAAGGCTGCCATGCTCTGCAGAAGGGAAACCATTCCATTTGTCTGTGGTAGCACCCTCAAGCATGGAGAGAATGCACATCCAGGGCAGGGAAACCTGTTCAGAAGAGCAGTGTTTATTCCTGTTCAGAAGAGCAGTGTTTAAAGGCCAGTAACTTTTGATCTCTTTCCCTAGGGCCTCCTCCTATCCTGTATCAATGACTTCCCCAGAGCTGCCTCTCCTCTCTGCCTTTCCTTCTCTTAAGCACAGACTAGCAAAAGGCAGTGGACTGTCCAAGAATTAATTCAGTAAATTGACCCTCCAGGCTAGGTCAGATTATACCTGTTTCCTAAGCACAATTTTTATTGACCTGTAAAATAATCATCTGGCTTGTTCTGATCTCAGTGGCAGGTGCATCTCTGAGCAGCATGAAAAGCTCTCAAGGTCAAGATGTGACACTGCTTCCACTGAAAGAGGCCAAAAGGTCCTGTCTGTTTTCAAGCACAATTTCTTCAACTAGAGAATTAGAAATTATACAAAAAATGGAAACTTTTCTGGAGGTGCACAGCATAAGAGTAAGGAGCAACAGAACAAGTTGTAGCAGGAAAAAATATAATTACAGATTAAGAAACATTTTTTCACAATGAGGGTGGTCAGACACTGGAACATGCTGTCCAGAGATTGTGTAACATCCAGCCCTGGAGATCTTCAGAGCACAACTGGCCAAAGCTCTGAGCAACTTGATCTGGCTCTGAAGGTGGATCTAATATGAAGACTGGTCATGCTTTGAGCAAAGCCTTGGACCAGATGACCTCTAAAGGTGTCTTCTAATCTAATTACATCAGTTATGAAGCTGTAACTGCAGGAGCTAGCTGTGCTTCCCTTTGACACAGTCCCCTGTGCAACACCCTGCAGCAACTTCAAAATCTTCTCTGCCAGTTCATGCTGCCTCAGTCTTGAATCACTTAGGGAGCCTCATTAGAAAAGTCCAGGTGACTCCCAGCAAAGTGGAAGTTTAAGAGACTGCTCTGACAGTCTGTGTTGTACACCCTCAAACCACCTGAACAGCCCAGGGCAGGCAGTGACAGAGCCCAGATTGACAGCATGTCCTACACAGGGAAGCCTCATGTGGGTCATGCTGCCCATGCAGGCATATCTCTTCAAATGTATGATGGTACCAACTCTAACTCATACCCCTGGATGACCATGATGCCAAGGAGGCCTGCTTGAAAGCAGAATGAGATTGCTGAGTTAAAACAATATATAGATTACTGTCCCCCTTGTGTGCCCTGACACTTGCAAAGCAATGAGGTGACATTCTCTCTTTGTGGCACTGAGTGTTGTAGATACACCTAGAGGTTTCTCCTCACAGGAAAGAAACAGTTAATACAGAGAACACCAGGTCCCAGAGCCTCTTCAGCACTCTCAGGATTATTTTGGAAGGAAACTCCCCAAGGATTAGAAAGGAGAGGCAAAAGACAAAGGCCAGAAGCCTCATAAGTGTCTGTTGGCTATGTAGAAAATCCCTCTAGGATTGTTCTTTGTTGTTGTCTAAATACTGCTCTTTCTTACTCCTGCTTTTCAAAACTGAGCCAGATCACCTTAGAGTGATGATAGCCTAAATCCCAACGTGCCTAGGTTTTGGGATCCCTTAGGATCACCTTTTGCTTAGGTTGCAGAAAGAAATTACTGCCTTCTTCTCAGTGTCTCCAGAGCACATGCCTCCGGGAGCACTGGTAGAAGAGCCAGGCCAGGCAGGGAGTGATAGAGACTTGAGAGGTGCCTTTGGTGGAGAAAGCAGCTATCATTGGGACCATTCCATGCAGATGAATTCATATACATGTATTTTCTATGTACAGCCAATTTCCCAGCTATCAGGGTGCAGTCTGGTTCCACCCAGCACCAAACATCCTTCTGGAAGCTGTGGGCACCACTGAGTAAGTCCCAAATGAACTCACACTGGCAACTTGTAGAGGAACAGAAACACCTAGGTGGCTTCCTCCACAGAAATTGCCATTCAGCCACTGACTCCTCAACCTGTTCCCCAGGGAGATTTACAAATTACCTTCAAAGGGTGAGCTGGGAGCTAGAATTCATAGTGCTTCTAGATAGTAAAACTCATGGATTTAGCAGTGTAATTGCTACCGCCATGGAGAAACTGTGCTCACCAGAGGAGCCAACATGATTCATCTGATGAAGAAGGCAGATGAAGGAAAAAACCCCTAAATTTATGATGAGGGCCATAAACTGTAGCCCAGGCAGAGATGCAGACACACAGGAGGTGACTAGTGCAAAGGAACTGTGTGCACTCCATGTAACTTGGGAAAATATGTACCACGAGGAGTCTTTTCCATCCAGACCTCCCCCACCTCAACTGATTGTGATGGGAAAAGATGACACAAAGGTCCAGAAAAAAAATGAAAGAATCTTTTGGATCCTGTGAGGGTGGAGAATAAAAAAGAGTGGCTGAAAGTGGTGTCCTAAGAGATCTGAAGTTGAAGTCTCCTGCTCTTGAGATATTCAAGGCCTGCCTGGACTCATTTGTGTGTGACCTTTCCTAGGTGTCCTGCTTTGGCAGTGAGGGGTTGGACTTGATGATCTTTCTAGGTCCCTTCCAACCCCTAACATTCTGTGATTCTGTGATTAGAGGGCCTGGGTGGGATAAATGAGCTGACTGGATTGTTAGTGCTGTGGGATGCAATCTATTTAGATGTGACAGAAATCAAAGCAAAGATGATACTTCCTCTTCAGGGACTTCCCACACACCGTGGAATACCAGCAGATACTAATGGGAACTTTAATGGTTAGAGTGAGATAAGCATACACACACATATATAATAAAGCAAGAGAAAAATTAGAGCTAATGTCTACTGTGGACATGCACAGCTCAGGAAAGAAATCACTAAATTCCTGTCAAGTCACACAACACTGATAGTAAGGTCCCAGAGCTTGGTAGTCATGGAGGATTTTAATTACAGCTCCACATGTCTGCTGAGAAATGCACAATGCTAAACAGCAGCCAGCAGGGACTTTCTCAAAGAGTTTCAATATCATTTTCTGATGGAAAGTGCTGGAGAGACATGTTAGGCTGATAGCTCAGTAAACCAGTAACAGGATATGGAGCCTTTCACCTCCAGGTCACCTTCTAGTGACCCATGCTTATTACCATCTGATTGCTGTTGCCTGTGTGATATGAGGTGAGGAGTTTGGACCAGTTCCTCAAGGCCAAGTGCCTCTATTGCACAAAACCTACTGCTTCAGTTGGTGCTAGTTGGCTCCCCTGATCATCAGCCTTCGAAGGACAAGGTGCTTTGGCTCCCTGTGTCCTCCTGGGGCCATCCCTGATGAGGCATCAGCTCAGTGCCCCCAGGGCTGGAGTTGGGATGGTTGGGTGTGCTGGAGCTTTGTGAAAGTCCTTTGCTGGTGGGGAAATCTCTCTTTGAGGAGGGCAATTCCTTGACAGAGGGCAGGATTTAGAAGAGCTGTCTCCTTTAAGAAAGAGAGAAGCCCCCCTTTCAGCAGGCTCTCCCAGCTGACGCACAATGGCATGCCACCTCCTCGGCTGCACAGTAATGATAATCGGAGGTTCAGCAAACAGGAGAGAGAGAGAACTGCTCCCTGCCCTCCCCCCCCACCATCGCATGACTCGTGTCACACGAGATGAGGTGGCAGATGGGTCGTCAGGGCTTTTTTAACCCCTTCCTCCTCCTCCTCCTTCTCCTCCTCCTCCTCCTCCTGCCAGCCCTCTCCCAGAGGAGTATGTACCGGGACCGGCAGAGGGATGAAGCCCTGGTCCAGAGGCAGGTTTTGCCAAGTCGAGGAGTCCAAGCTGTATCGTGTTAGTATCACATTGTGTTACACCAGCAGCTTGTTTAAAAGATCCTATCTGCACTGAGGTATTAGGATCCATCCCATCTCAGTCAGCAGCTCTTCTAGGCTCTCACATCCAGACAGAGAAGATGTATCCAAAAGGGATTCAGGGCACCAACACATCAGACAGGGATGGAAAAAGAGAGGATGAAAACACCTTCCTGTCCAGGGTCTCCATCTGCTTTACTTTATCAGCATTATTCACACAGGTTGGCAGGGAAAAGCTCCCTCTCCTTTTCCACCTCAGCACCAGCTGCCAGCATTTGCTTAGCAAAGTAAACTTCACTGGCCCAACCCATACCAGATAGTGCCAGCCCTGGTGCAGGGGCAATGCTTATGTGACTCCTCAGGGTCTTTTCTTACCTGTTTTCTTCCAGGATGCTCTGAATTCTGCAACTTAAGGAATGGCTAAAGAAAGATGCACCTGTCCAGTACCTGCCTGTTTTTAGTAGCTTCTTTTTTCTCTCTGTGATATGTATCATCAAAAAGAAAGAGCCTGGAAATCCAAGCTGAGCTCTGCTACTGATTAGGTTGCTTCAGTCTAATGTCATTACTTCTGGTCTACTGGGACCTGGAGTTATGCCACTGACTATTACCAGGCATTAACATTAGAAATAATAGTTCCTGGCACAGAGGTTAAAGGGTAGTTGGGGCATCTTCAGTGATTTCTAGGGCATTTACAGCATTCTTTGGGAGTGTGGTATTGTTGTTCTGTTGTGTCACTTTTATTATGTGTGTGCTGCTTGTACTCAATCCCTTTGGCACATTTTAAATGGCCACACCATGCAAAGGGATGCTGCTCAGGAGGAGGTCTTGTGTGCTCTATTAACATAACCAGTGCTTTGCTTGTGGAGTTGTGCTCCATATATCATGGTGAGTGATAGTTACACAATGCCAGTGCCATCCAGAACTGCACAGTTTTACTGCTGCCTTTGCACCTGCCTTGCAGCCTCCCCACTAGCCTAGCTCTGGCCCCATAGCTCTGCCCTGTGTCTTTCTCCTACCCCACAGCCTCTGCTATGCCCTTCTTCAAGCTCTGCCAAAGCCTTTTCCTCTCCATTGTTATAATTGTATTAAATTGCAAATTCTTTGCCTCTACTAAATTCATGCACTGCAGTGGCCCTGTTTCTTATGCCATCTTCCAGAAGAAGTAACTAGCTGACACCACACAAAAAATACCCCTGTCAAATGTCTACTTAGAAGCAGAAACTCAGTAGCTTAGGGGAAGGGTCAGCAATCTTTGAAAGGCCTGATGCTCCATTGTCATTTCCTAACCTAGGTTGCTGTGATCATGCAGTTTATCAGTGGCATCTTGCCCTCTGTGGGAAGCAGTGGGTGCCCAGTTCCAGCCAAATGTTGTAATGTAATGAAGAGAAGCCAGGAGCCCTGGAGACATGGAGGCAAGTTCAGAGTGCAGTGGGAAAAGTGTGCTGCTTGCTGGGTTTGACCACCTGCCAGCAGGCTGCCCCTGCTGACTCCCACCAGGAAAGGGCTTTCCTGCTCACCCACCCCTCACTTTTCCTTTCCACACCTGATACTGACATGAGATGCTGCAGACTGAAAAGCTGCTCCAGACTGGGCAGGAGCAACTGGCAAGATTTTGCTATGATCCAGGGCTCTACACATACAAGATGTGTAACTTGCTTTCTTCTTCCATGTTCAGTTTCCCAGAGGTCAACATGCAGAATTTAGGAAGGAGGAGGCTCTTCTTCATCCTTAGAAAGTTCCTGGATCTTAGGCAGTACAATCTTGATGCAGTGATCAATGCTATTGATTTAACAGCCATGGGTTTCCAGAACCCCACTCAACCATCCATTGAACTCAATGCCAGTAGCATCCCTTCCCTTGTAAAACCAGCCATGACCAGTGTTCCCAATTCAGAAAAGACCTGTGGATTCAAGGGTCCCACCAGAGCCACCTGACCTCTGCAGGAATCTCCAGGGATCTTCATCCTCTGAATGAGTCAGATTCTTGTGCTTTAAGGAAAATATGGTGCTCTGTCTGCTCTTTCCATCCTTGCATTCAGGGAAGAGCCTTTGTGGGTTGACAAAGTCTGCAGACAGTAGCTCCAGCTGCCTGTAGGGTTTGCAGCCCATTTTCTGCTTATGCAACTTCTCTGTGAGAACTGCAAGTCCCTGTCAGACCATGCCATGCCTCAAATCAGAGCTGGAATCAGGCTTGGCTTCTTCAAGCCACCAGATTGGAAAGCTGCTCAGACAGCACACCACTGAGGGGTCAGAAGCAGACCTAGGAGCTCAGCAGAGGAGCAAGGGTGCACTGGGCACCTGGTAGTGCCAGGTTTGCAGGAGAGGGGAAGGTGTGAAGGCTTTCCCCCAGGGTAAAGGTCTGGTTGGTGGCAACGTTGGAGCAGCCTGAGCCACGCAGCAGTGCAGGAAAGCCTTGCTATTGTTCTCTGGTGACAAAAAGCCAATGAAACAGACGTGCCAAGACCCAGGCTGTTCAGGACACAGATCACTCTGCAGATTTGAGCTGTGACACTCACTGTCTCCTGCCCTCCTCCCTGTCCTGCTGTACATGTGTTTCAAAGGACAATTACATTTANAGTCTGTTTGCCTGTGATTTCTTCCAACTGACAGAGCCAGTCTGTTAGCAGTTAAGTTAAACAGAGCTTGTCCTGTAATAACCCCGTTCAAGCTGCTAATTGGTACCAGCACCGACTCCTTGCCTCCTCCCTGCTGCTGGCAGGGCTTGGCTCTACAGCTCTCCTGCAACAATCCTGCTTGGGTCAGAGACAGAAGGGATGTCACCTGCTGGCCTTTGCTTTGGGATGGAGGTTTTCCCACCAGGACACTTGGTGGCAGTGGTGGGGGGAGGCAAGCAAGGATGGGAAGTAGTTTAGCCAGAGAAAGAAATGACCACGTATGTCCCTGGATGTGCTCTGTTCCCTGCTGCTGTAATTGAAGACAGCAGTTGCTCTGCCTCATCTGGCCACAGAGTCATCCTAATCCTCTCCTTATGACATCACAGTGCATTGCTGTGGAAACAATGATGACATCCCAGCATCACTACAGCACCATATGGTTTCACAACAGGGAAGGCAGAGAAGGTGCTGTGAGATCTGGACACAGCTATGCAGCCTTCTTTGAACGTTAGACCTTGGCAAGGTCCCATCAGGTGCCTGGCTTCTCTGGAGATGCAGCTGTGGTTGCTACCAAAAGGCCTCAGTGTTACCTAATAAAACACAACCCTCACAACAGCAGCATGCACTAGGAGCTATTCAAGTTAAGCAACAGGTGAAAAGAAAGATCCTCAGCAGGACTACATGTGCAGTGCTGCCCAGTCTCTTGGAGAACCTAAATGACAGGGCAGTGTCTGTAGTCAAAATCAGAGTAGGTTTGTTGTTCTCTGCTCATAAGACTTAGGTTCAAGTTCTTTGGATGACCTGTAGAAGTACAATCCTACTTCACTTCCATGAGAAACAGTATTTTCCTGCTCAAGATACTTCTAGGCATCACATTTCAGTTGCCTGCACACAATAGGCAGAAGGATTTTTGCAGTCACTTTCCTCTCCAGGAGCACACTTGCTCCTCTGCTCAGGGATCAGCAACACCTACCTTTGTGAGGAGCCATCCCTACCAACACACACTGAACTTCTAATATTTGCTACTAAGTCACAAAGGTTTGTCCTTTGCCAAGGACAAACCAAAACACCAAAAAAACCACCCCCAACTAATAATAATAAAAGAAAAACAAAAAAGAGCTGATGGGATTGGGGTTTTTTCACAGATTAAATCAACAAACAAATGCAAGGAGAGTGCAACTTCATAGCCAGTAGAGTTCAAGGAAAAGAATGAGAAGGCTGAATTTGACAGGCTGCTCATTGTGAAATATTTGTGCCACTCCTATTATTATTAGTCACTTGAACATTTCCAAAGCAGTTAACTCCTTAACCCTCACAGGGCCCTTGGGAGGTGAGACAGTCATTACCCACTAAGGGAAAGCCCTGGTTGTCAATGACACCAAATGTTTTGGCTGCAAGGAGGAAAGGCTATTCTGAACTGGTGGGGGATAGGGCTCTGCTGGGGTGGCACAAGATCTTAGAAGATCCTCTCATTTTGGCTGGCTCCAGGGTCAAGCCTGTCCACGTGCTGCCCAGAGAGGCCTCTCTGCAGTATGGAAGTGCTTCCAGGCACTGAAGGAACGATTCATGTTTGCATTCTTCTCTTAATGTCTTTGCTATGATCCTGAGGGAACAGACCCAGGCCCCAGACACACATAAGAATATTTGTCAGACCTGATGCTGTTCCCAATAACTCCTTGGAATGACAGGAGCACAGGCTTTTTATCCTGACTGCTGGCACATCTTTATGTTGGCTTCCCAAGGGAGCAACTGGAAGAGCAACCTCACACACAGCTGCCCTGCACTGATGGAACCCTGCACACCCCTTGGCCCTGCAGAGCAGAAAAGGAATGCAACATGCCTTTCTCCACCAGCATTTTTGAAAAGCTAGGCTCCAAGATCCCACCCTGCACACATTCTTGGGAGAAGAAAAAGAAATTTCTCTGTTTGCTGCCCAAGGAGTGTGTTTATGCAGCCCCCTCTGTGAGAACAGCGTTGGGTGCTGCTCACCAAGCCACCCTCGACCCAATTAGGCAGAGCTCCAAGCTTCCTCAGCTCCTTGGACCTGGAGCTATCCATGGTTTGTGCAACAAACCCAGTTCTCATGGTTTGCTCATTGCAAATATCTGCCTCTCTGCATAGTTCCCACTTGGGCACTGCAGCATCTGAATCATGCTGTAAGCATGACATCATTGTTCAGCTCAGACCAAGTGGTCTCAGCTTTTCTGGCTTTTTCATCTCTTGAAGATGATCCCTCTGTGCTGCTCAGTGGTGTAGGGACAAAGGCTGGTCTCTCTGAAGGCAACAGCATGCTCATGAGGATTGCTGGACATTAGGTGGGTCCCACCCAGGATGCACTACTCTGGAGATGGCTGCATTTTTGTATCACAGTGCATCTGAGATGTGTGCTGGGGTCTTAGGAATGACAGACACCCCAACTGTGGAGAAGGTAGATTATTTGTTGCAATTATTTGACTGAATTTTTAATTTTAAGGAATTTTAGCCCTCAGGAATCTCTGCTCAGGGCAGAAAGCTCAGAAATAGGAGATGCACCCTGGAGCTCCAGGGAATGGAAGAGAAACTTGATGAATTTAGGAGCTGGCCTTCTGGTGTGAGAAAATGTTCAGGAAAGTCCCAGCCAGCTGCAGCATCTCCACTCAGAAGTGGCCTACAGCCTCTGTGGTTGGACCAGAAGGAAAACATCAGTCTGTGCTGGCTGTGAAGCCCAAAGCTTTTGAATCTGAGGAGCAGAAGCTATAAACCAGCACTTTCCATGTCTTTGAGCTAGTGGAGTAGTTTTAGGCAACCTTGATATGAAAGAGCAGTAAGAACTTGCAAGCCAAATGGTTCTCATTAGTGGTTCATTTTCTTGGTGTGAGTGATAAAAGCACAGAAAGGGCTCAAGCAGCTCCCAGCATCTGGGTGGAGAGGAGGGGAATGACTACAGAGGATCACCCTTTCCCCAGGCAGTGACTCTAGAGCTTGGCACAACCCTGCATCAGGGAAAGAGGAAACTGCAAGCCCTTTGCTGAGCTTGGCAGTAAGTCTAAGAGTTTACTTCCAACCAAAAACACATCAAAAAAAGATCTTCTAGCTGGAGGTAAAGAGAGAAAGAAGGGCTGGGGGACAGGACTGCTCCAGCAACCTGTAGATGCAGTAGGTTGGGTACACAGCAGTACAAGAGTATTAGGATGGACTGGAGAGAGGGAATTTGAAACCAGAGCAAATAAATATGCCAGAATATCTCTGGTGAGCAAGCCCTTAGCAGCTGGAAAGATGAAGCACCAAGGCCAGAAGACAACACTGTGGCTCTGTAGGGTGATGGGGTGTGGAGTCCTCAGTCTGTACTGCATCCCTGTATTGCTGTCCCAGGCTGAGCATCAGGGACCACATCTCCCAGCCTTCAGCAAGTAAATAGTGAGAAATGTGGGTAACAAGGGCATTAAAACACTGTCTGTGCCTTGAAAAGCTGCATAAGAAGGGCATTTCTGGAGTTTGTGGGCTTGCAGTGGTCTCATGATTTTCAGAAGATTCCTCCAGGAAGCTGATACACCAAGGCTTAGAGCTGAAAGAGCAGAAGCTGAGATACCAGTGCTGCTTCCAGGTCTCTTCCTTTAGGTATCTGGCCCAGGACTGAAAATAACCAACAGGAAAATATTAAGTAAATAAATAACATTTTAAAATGGAACAACCCTTCCACCCATTTTCTGGCATTTTAAGAGCCTGCCATCAAGTCAGTGAAGCTCTTCTGCAGGCCTCAGATCAGCTGTGCAATAGTCTGATCTTTTGGAGTTGAAGAACCAGCATTAAAAGATAGTATTCTGGAGAATGGTCCCACTGCTGAGGAGTCAGCTGTGAAGAATTGTGTCTTCCTCCTTCTTGATGCCCTTGCATCCAGTTGTTTGCATGCTTCTGGTAAATTCATTGCTATGGGACCCATCTGCTTGAAGAATTTACTGTGCAGTCTTATTTGCTCTTAATACTTGGATTTTTTGGAAAGTAAGGTGGCAGCCCTCAGAAATTAGGGCTAATCCTTCCAATCACAGCAGGCTGGCCCTGTTCAAGTCCTGCTCCCAGCTGTGAGCCATGGCAGACTGTAAATCTGAGAGCTGGAGCTGGGTGGCCATCAGAGATGACAGTGGGGGAGCTGTCAAGGGCACTGCCTGGCTTTCCATCAGTCCTAGGAACTGGCAATGTTCAGCAGACACGAATCCACTCTTTTTGCAATACCCAGCAATCAGCTTCCTTCCACAGCTGAAGGAGGAAAACAGTTACTTGATCCTAAACCTGAAGGAACTGCTGTAAAACACATCTTCCACTCATTTCTGAATTGCTTGAAAGTACAAAAGAGGAAGGTGGGAGAGAGAAATGTAAATAAACACACATCAAATACTCACTCTACACAAGAAAACCTCTTCCATAACTCATCTCTCTTTTTCAAACAGATTATTTGCCTTTGGGTATTCTGCTTTCTTAAGTTTGCAATTTCACATCATTTGGAGAAAGGATTTTAGTCTCTTGAGATCACACAGGCAACCATCAAGACAGTTAGGCATGTGGTGCCACCACGTGCTTGCAGCTTCTTCTGCCCAAGGCTCCATGAGCCTGTTAGATATCTTCACATTTGTTTGTAACCTTCCAATAAAGAGGGGATGGGAGTATTGTTCCCTTTATACAGCTGAGGAAGATGAGAGCCTCAGCTCATGCTGCAAAGCTGGGGCTGGGAACTGAATCCAGAACCAAGGATCCCAAATGTCTTAGCTGTAACAGTCTCATTGTAAAATCCTTTGTTCAAGCTGTTTCTTTCACTGATGTGGTGCTGTTTCTGGATTTGATGGACCACCCTGGAGCACATTCTCTCCTCAGCCCAAAAGAGAATCTATCATTTATTTAATTACAGTCAGGGCACAAACCCTATTCACTTGCTGGGGTCAGAAAAAACTTCTTAGAGAAATGCTCATCAGCTGCAGAAAAAACAATGCTCAGTTAAAATTTAATTCACAATTGGAAAAAAAAAACCCCAACCAAACAAACAAAAACTAAGCAAAAAGCAAACCTCCTCTGATGACTGACCATTTGTATCACATCTGCCTCCAGGGTGAGAGAGACTGGGTATTTGCCATGCTGTGTACTTGGAATAGGAGTCAGTCCCTGACTCAAAGACTTACTGCTCAGGCAAGGTCCCACTGGAGGAAGCACCCTGTGCTCTCTGGCCTGTAGGATGTGGATGCAGGCACAAGCTGCCTGCATGATTCAAATGATCATGATTCAAATCCTGCTGTTTCAAGTGCAAAACTGAAAACTCCTAAGCCCATTCCAGCACCTGACCTGTCTTGCCTTTCTGATTTTTCCAAGCTTTAAAACTGGAGCAAGTGTTCAGCATTAGCCAAAAGAGTACAAGGGAAACCTCTCACTCACATGTAGCCACAACCACATTCTATAGATCCAGGCACCAGTATCACAAGAACACACAGAAATGTTCTCTGCCACCAGACTACATGACCCTGTCCTTGATCCTAAATGTACAGGCTGACTTTTAATTAGCAACATATGTTCCAGAAGACTGGCAAGAGATGTCTTCATTTGCCTCTATCTTAATTGTATCAGGAAGTTGCCTTCTGGGGCTGATCAGGTCCAAGCCTCTTGGCACATCTCACTCTAATGGAGTGAAGCTGCAGCTAGAAGCAGATAACTGCTCTTTGCCAAAAAGGTACCAGTAAACAGCTCCCAGACTCCACTAGAGCAGCATTTTACACCACCAGCCACTGGAATGAGGAGAAAAGATCATGTCCTTACTGCCAGGGGTCCTACCACGTAGTGGAGGTGACAGACTTTGCCTTCCTGCAGCAGCCCTGGAGTACAGCAATTTGCCTTCCTTGGCAAACACCTCATGCTTCCTCAGCTTGTTTTGACACTCTTCTATGGCCAGACCACACTGAAAGGAAAGAAAGGAGTTAGTTCTGCCAAACCAAAGGGTTCAACATTTGATTGCAAGTTTGGGGAAGAGAGATACCATGGCTATTTTTCCTCAGCCATGGCCAGCTAGAGTTTGGTTCAGACACTTCCCACCATGGCAGTGCAGCCTTTCAGAACCCACTGCTTTCTTAAAGCCATCTTTTTGTTTGGGTTTGTGTGGTTTTTGGGGTGGGTGTTAGGTTTCCTTGTTAGGTTTGGGAGCTCTGTGGCTGCTCTCAAAACTTCCAAGGGCGTCTCCCAGGCTCCTTTCCCTGCACACCTCAGTTAGGAGTCATTTTGGAGGTATTTTTGTTTTCAGTTGCTCAGGGGCTGAGAGAGGGCCAATGAAATAGGGCAGAGCTTGATGGAGAAGGAATTGCTCTGGAGGGAAGAGGGAACCGCAGACGCCTGCCCTTCTATTCCTGTTTACCTTTGCTTTCAGGAGGTCAACTGAATTGTCACATAAACTGACATTGTGGTTTGCAAACTGATCCTCACCAGAAGAGTGTTTTGCCATCACAGAGCATTCTGTATTTTGGTTTCTTCTTTCCTAGCTCTTTTATGGCTTGGTAAGAACTTGCAACACATGCAGCACACAAATATTCTTTACACAACGTTGTCCCAGCATCACCATTCAACCAACTTGGCAGGATTCTCCTGAAGATGTCCCTCATGTGGCAACAACCCATTTCTAACCTGGTCTTCCTTAGTCTCTTCTGTATGGTAGAGCCTCAGGATTTCTTCATAATCACTGATGGAAAGGTTCACAGTCTTCAATCTCTGTATGTTGAGAAAGGACTGAGGAGGGGGCATTTTGTACATTCACTTGGCCTCTCTATCCACTTGGCTAGGGTTCCCCCTTTCACACAGTACAGGACCACTCCATGGAACCTATTGCTACAGGATATCATGGAAAACAACTGTCTCAGTGGCTCCAACAAGGCACCAGGCAATGAGGAGCTTCTTTTTGTCAAATACAATGGTTTAGCCAAAGCTCCATCTCTGGACATGCCTGCAGTACTAGCTGACAGATGCTAAGAGGGCCCACAAGGGAAAAAGATCCTTCTGTTGAGGCCCAGTTTTTATGCTTTAGTGGCTGTCAAAGCCAGGAGGATGAACTAGGTGGAGTTTTGATCTGAGTCAGTAGAACACTCAGTTCAAATTTTCACTGGCTGGGAATAAAACCTGGTTTCTAACTTCATGTGTTGTGCAATCCCTGCTCTCATTCCCAGTGCTACTCCCCCACCTCGAGTCCCACACAGGTTAGTGAGTTTGCATCTTGATGGAAAGGGAGAGAGGGAGAGTGCTTTCTGACTGCAGTCACGTTTGTGCTGTCAGGTCTTGTCCAAGCCTGCTTCTGAGATCTTACTCACAGAACTGCTTACATTTACTTCCAAGAAAGAAAGTGCTTCAATTCAGCTGACTTTAGTAGATGTCTTGGAGTGAGGTTTCACCATCCCTCTGTCCATGGAGTGTAATGGCTCTCTCTTCATCCATTTCAACTGGTACTGGGCTTTAATACAGCCTCTCTTAGGTTCTTCCCTCCCACCAGTTCAGTCCCAACACAGAACCAAATTGCTGTTAATGTATCCCACAAGTCAGAAGGAGATTTTCCTCTGCTGAACTGGCCAGGGAGAGAAGTTTCAGTGAAATCAAGAAATTTCCAGCAAGAAGTAATGGGATATGCCCTGTTTTCCAAATCCTCTTCATAAAGCCCTGAAGTCAAAGGCCATAGCTCGTGGATCAGGTAGGACTGGGATTTCTGTCCAGCCATCATCAGGGCTCTGCTGCAAATCTGTCCTGTCACATTTGTTGGCAAGTTTATATTTTTAGTGTCTTGAGATCCTCTGCATTATTCAACATTCCTGAATTTCCCTGATCTGGAGCTTGACATGCTCTCATGCAGACACAATGACACTCATCCTTCTATCCACCTTCATCCCTGGCAAGGCTGCCTCACCAGTCAGCAGCCCTTCTTTGCTGCCAACTACCTGTTCCTTTCATGGTCCAGCAAGGAAGATGTACAATAATACAAGAAGGATGTGTAATGAGATAAGGAAGATGTATAATGAGATAAAAGTGATGCAAATGCCTGCTGGCCAGGAAGGGTCTTGAAGAAGCTGTGGGAGACACCCCTCAGTGGCTCAGGGAAGAGGGATCCCCATTGCAGGGGAAAGCTCCAAATGATGAAAACAAATTAAGGCATCCTGGAGCCCCTCTCTGACTTGTGGGCTTTATGGGGCTCTAAGTGGTCTGTAGCAACCATAGAATCCTAGAATGGCCCAGGTTGGAAGAGGCCTTAAAGATCATCTAGTTCCAACCCCCCTGCCATGGGCAGGGATGCCACACACTAGACCAGGTTGCCCAGGGCCACATCCAGCCTGCCCTTGAACACTGCCAGGGGTGCTCAAGGAGGAGTCTGGCACTGTGGGCATGGTGTAAAAGGGTCTAGGAAAGCATACTTCTGAGGTCCCAAGACCTTTAGATCAGCCAGCATGCAGCCCCAGCCTCAGGTCTTCTACCCATCACATGGGAGATAATGCAGTGAGAATGATTGTGAGCTAACTCTTGTCTGGCAAGACCCTGAAAGTTCCAGAATGTGTTACCTCAGAAAGGAGAAGACCAAAGGGGGAGTCATCAATGTGCCAATGGTATCACAGAGGACAGGCTGGGAACACCTCCCCTCTCCCTCATAACCACAACAGTGATGGAGAAAAAGAAGCTAAAGGGTGGGGAATTCCAGGGGAATAATACAGGGTTTAACACCAGCTATGAATTTAGCAGTGCTCAGAAGGGCCCTGGGTAGCTAGGAGGCACAGGGCCATTGCAAATAGCAGTAAGTTACACAATTTTTCTTCTCATTCTTATGACTGGCTTCTGAGAGTTGGCCTGGGGACTTCAGTGAGTTTCCCTCTCAAGGGATGGAGGGAGTTCTGTCTGACTTCAGTTAGCTCTGGATCATCAAGCCAACTTCCATCATTTTGAAGGCAGCTAACAAAGCTCAGGAACACTGGAAATAATGACCATATGTGTCAGAAGAAGTATGAGTTATCCTGCTCCAGGGCCTCTCTTTGGCTGCTCATTAACTGAGCTACTTAGCTGGAATGAAGACCCACGATAAAAAGTAAAGGGCAGAGATGTTCTTACTCCACACTTGACTCCTCTGAGCCCTCACATGCCTCCTAGAAGCACTGGTGCTACTGTTGGGCATGGGATGGAAAGAGGTAGCTGGTAGGATTCATCCCATGTGCACATTTGCTGTACTCCCCTTCCTTTTGTATCTGTACCTGGTGCTGCAAGCATAGTTGCAAGCTTTAGCTAAAAAATCCTCCCTGGCCTTCCAAGCTTTACTGTCTGCAGCACCTGAAGAGACACCTGGAGCATCCTGCATTAGGTTGCCTGATTCTACCAGCTACAAGCTTGGAGGTAACCTGGCTGCCATGGTGGCAGGGTTTAGGAAGAGGGTTTGGGAGTAGCAGATTTGAAAGAGATGCAGATGACTACCAGCTCCAGAATCACTAAGGACTGTGTCTTGAGCCAGCCTGGTGAGGTCAACAGCTATGAGGCCTGTTCAGAGCTGTCATACCTCACCTGTCTGGGGTCTCCAGTGAGGCTGAAAGCTGGCACTTTACTTTACTAATCAACTGCTATTTTCTTGTGGCTTCCTCTTAGCTGCAGTTACAGCCATTAGCAGCTCCAGGCTGTCACACAAGCAGAGGGAAGACCACTCATCACTCATCAAATGCTGAGCTTATTTGTGTGTTTTCCAGGTTGTGTGCAACTTTTTAAAGTGCAAACAGATGTCATAAGATTTTTATCTCCATTATCTTTGCATGGCTTTTATCCCCATTAAACTTTCAAAGAGAAACTACTTGCAACCAAGTTGTCAGCCCAGCAACTGCAAGAAGCCCCAGGAGACAGAAGAGTCCAAAGCCAGGTATTCTGTTTACACAGAAAACCTAAACACTCCAGGACTGAAGTGTTGTACAGCCTGGGAGTCCTAACAGCTCAGGCTGATCCAAGCCTTCCTTTTTCTTACAGTCTTCTTTCATTTGCAGCTCAGGCCATCTTTGGATGAAATTCCCTCTTCTCTCCTCTGATCATCTCCCTGCCTTCAGTGCATGTTGTGTCTGCCCAGAACATTGGCTCCTCACAGCAAGCCCTTCAGCTGGGAAGTGCTTTTGTCCCTGTGCCACAGCTACATCAACCTGGACAACAGGAGCTGATGACCTCCCTATAAATCTTGTCAGAAAAGGTGTTTGGCATTTACAGATTTGCTTAGGGGAGAGAGCTGGGATGTGGGATGGTGTTGGACAGAAAGAGCTTGCCTGAGCAAGAGCTTCCTGGAGCATTCAGTCCATGTGCTACTACATCTGCCATGACATTCCAGAAGAGATCTTCACCCCTTTGCCCATTTTCCAAAGCCAACTTCAATTAAAAACCAAAATCAAATAAAATCCTTGGCTTCTTGTGTTCAGTCCACTAAAATATGGAGCTGAAATGTCATGAAGAGATGCATGGCTTTTGCTCTGGTAATTTGTGGAGCTCATTCACATCAGGATCATTGTTTCATCAAGAGAAATGGAAATGACAGCCAAGCTAGTAGGAAGGTGACCCAGCTGAGATGACAGGAACCCATTGTTTCAAACCATTTTCTCAGAGAGCTTTTCCTATTTCTTTTTCTTCTTTTTTATTTTCTGTTCTATTTTTTCCTTCATTTCTTTTCTATTCTTCTCTTCTTTTCTTTCCTATTTCATTTTCCTGACACCTCATAAGTTGGTTTTTTTCTGTTTTTGTTTTCCACCTGAAACAGAATTAGCTTAATCAGGTTTTTATTTGGTTATTTTTTTCTCTTATTGGTTTTTGGAGTATTTTTAAGGAAAGAGCCCAGAGATAGAGAGGCTGCAGCCCCTCCCAAGTGCCTTTCTGTCTGGGAGGAATCAGAGACCCAAATGTTGAATGTTGCAGTCTGGCATGCTAAATGTCACACAAATATCAGCTGTGGTACAAGTGAAATGTTTTGGTGAATCACTGGACAGTGCCTGAGGCTGCTAACAGTTTGGTTGCATCCTATTGTTACATAGCAATCCTGTAGACAGAACAGCCTGAAACTTAGCCAATGTAAAACAAATGTAACAGCCTAATTTAGCACAGACCTCTTCAGAGTAACAAAATACACCCTAAACCTCCTCTTCAAGATCAGCTGCATTATTACCATAAACAAAGAGTCCTAACTGGCTTTTTTAAGGGCTCAGAATTTGCATCTTGGGTGGGGAACCACTTAAAAAAGGAAAACTCATTGGGCTTCCTCTGTGTGCACTCTAGACTCAGTTCACTTAGCTGTCCAGTCTTTCCTGTGAGCAGAGGCATACATCAGATAACACCACTTTCATCATTTCCTCATGAAAGGAAAGAAGCTGCCCTTTTCAGAAAGGGAGTGACAGGGAGGGTGATCATTTTTTGGCTTTCAAGGCCAGTGAGGGCTGTGTAGCTCCCAACAAACCAAAACCCCTCCCTGCAAAGCAGGGGCTCAGTTCTATTCCTATTTTCCAGAGCCTTGTGCTGTGCTGGCAGGTAAAATGAATTTAAATAAGGGAGAGGCATGGTTGGTGTCTGCTTGAGGCTATAATGCAATGCTTAAACTTGCATACCCAAGGAAATAAAAGCCTACTGAAGAAAATGTGAAGCTGACACAGCAAGGTGTCTGCAGCCTTGCCTTGGGTAGCCAGTGGAAGCTGACCTACACTAAGGACATCTGCAAAGCAGTGAAGAGTGGGGGGAGCTTCAGTGGGACATGGGTGTCTTTTCATCCACAGCTTGTTCAGTATTGTTATTCCATGCTGGCTGCTGTCACATCTCCACAGAGGCTTTCAGGACTTTTCTCTGCCCCAGGGTTTCAGAGTGGTTTCAGCTGCATAGTCCCAGCCTACCTTCACCAGACAGTTGTAGCTGCCAGCCTGCAATCAGCTGCAGCATCTGCATCCCAGCCTAACTCCTCCAAAAGCATGGCCAGTCTCCTCATTAAAAAGGTTCCCCTTTGGACTGACAAAAAGTCAGTTTTCCCATGCCTGTGTCTCCCAACCCAGCCAGAGGCCAACCTCCTGCAGCCAGGACAGGAGCTGCCCTAGCTGGGAGCTGAGGCAACCTCTAGAGCAGGCACGAAATGGGTGGTGCTTCAAGTGAAGCCAGTGAAAATACTGCAGTTCCTATGATGAGGAGAGACTTTGCCCTGTTATTCTTGAGCTCTGTCCCTCTCTTTATCTGCATGCCACCTCCTTTCCCATATCACCATTTCTTCAACCTCTGTCATGGCACAAGCCTCCCTCAGATCAGCAGCACCCTGGCCACAGGCTGTATTTCTCATTCAAATATATTTCTTTTTGTTTTAATCATATCCTCACAGTAAATACATTCATTAAGAAGACAGAAAAAGGAGAAAACACAAGATGGGATGAAGAGGTCTGAGCAGCCATCAAGAGCAGAGAGAATAAACAGACAGCTCTGAATTCTGGCCTGCAAGGCTGGGCTCAGTGCAGAGACAGCACCTGCTGCTGGGAGATGTTCACCAGTTTGTTTGTTTGCTGTTAAAACAAAAACTGGGTACAATGATGAACTCCAGGCTGGCAGAGTTGTTGCTTTCTGGGAAAACATTACCACTTAATGAGCACTTGCTGGTGTTTCTTCCTACCTCTTGTGCAGCACTTGCATCACTCTTCACTCTTTTTAGGGTGATAGGACTAGGGAGAATGGATATAAACTAGAGGAGGGGAGATTTAGATTGGATATGAGGAGGAAGTTCTTCACTCTCAGGGTGGGGAGACACTGGAACAGGTTGCCCAGAGAGGCTGTGGAAGCTCCATCCCTGGAAGCTTTTAAGGCCAGGCTGGCTGGGGCTGTGGGCAACCTGATCTAGTGGGAAATGTCCCTGCCAGGAAGGGGGGTTGGAACTAGATGATCTTTCAGATCCCTTCCAACTCTGACAATTCTATGATTCTATGAATTCTATGATTCATGCCAGAGCTAAGGTAGAGTTTTCTGCATGGACTCCTCTTACCCCAGCCCCTTGTGATATGCTGGCAGCCTTGGGCAGCTGCCTGCAGATTAGCAGGATGGCTCACAACAAATTAGCTGAGCTTACAGGAGGCTTAGAGCCTTTCACAGACACGAAGGTTTTGGGAACAGGCAGTGTGGTTAGAAAAGGAGAGCACAAGGAGGGCTCTGCCCTCAAGGGCACACAGCAAGAGGGGACCCTGAAAGGCCCATTGAGGGAAACACTCCTTGATAGTATGGATGAGCCTTGGAAACAGTTCTGAGCAGGGGGAAGAAAGGATGTTAAGGCAGAGGTTTGTCCTGAAATGACCACAGAATCTTCAAGGAAAAGCTTCCCAGGCAGCAGGGATGGGGACTCTGAGAAGTCCCAGCATCAGCTGCTGGAAGCACTTATGGAGTGCAGGGGTTCAAGCATTTTGTTTTCCCAGGAGGCCAGGTTGTCACAGACAGGAGGTATCACCCAGTCCAGATCTCACTGTGGTTGGCACCAGGCTGATGTGCATGAGCAGCAGGCATGTTCCTGCAGACACACAATGAATCCTCCTGGCCCCAGGCCTCCACTTGAAGACCATTGCCTCTAGCTGCTTCCATCCAGACTAAGTCTGCTTTCCCCCAGGGGATAAAAGGATACACACTTCTGGCCATGCAAATATCACAGCCCATTTGGAAGGTGACTCTGCTGGCCACCACCCTGGGACACCTCCCTGTGTGTGAGAGGTTTGGGAGAACAGCATATGTCAAACCTCTGTCTGGATGAAGAAAAGACAGGGATTCTTTGCTTGACTAATGCTCTGCCATACATCACAGGCTGCTGAATTTCAGCCATGGCTGCAGTTGAGCTCAGCACCTTGTTCTCATCTCCCAGAAAATCAACCTGTCTGGACACAAAAGCCACTCAGAGATGAGGAGTCTCTCCCTCTCTGTTTCAGTGTGTGCCAGCACCCCCTCTGCAATGTGCCTCATTTCTTATTTACATTTGCCTGGCTTTAGATTGCAATCCCTGCTGCTTCCTATGCCTCTCTCTCTTGCATTAAAGAGCCCTAAAATGCCACCCTTTCAGCTATTATTGCCTGGCAGTTAGAAAAGAGGCTTCCCAGTCATTATTTTATGCCCCACACTCACACTGCTTTTTCAGATCAATTAGTTTTCAACTCCTCTTATCTGCATTCAAGCCTCACCTCCTTTTCAGTGTTTCCATTGCTTGCTCTGGGACCTTTCCTGTGTCTCCTCTGACCTCTGGGAGAAGAGCTGAGCTGCCTCAAAAGGGGAGCTTGGTGAGAGGACATCCGATCTGCCTACAGACCAGCCAACCCAATTCTGAGCATTGCCAATGCTTTTGTGCATGTCTGAGCTCCTCACTCAGCATCCTGGGAAGGTAACACCACTGCTTGCTTGCCTGTGGAGTTACCTCCCCTTTGGCAGCATCAGCTTGTACAAGACATGTCAACTGGCATGATTTGCTACTTATCTATAAGGCCTTGAATCTTCTAGCTTGTGCCCAGTTCCTTTTCAGAAGGATACTCCTAACTGGAGCTGTTTTCTTTGATACACTCTCCCTTTCTTTCCCAGAGTACATAAAGCCCTCAGGGCAAAGTTCTGCAGACTGCAGAAACTCATTTGCCTGGGGATGCTCACTGGATTTTCTCCCTCTCTCTTCTAAATTAGCATTTGTTCCATTTTTGGCAGGAACCCACCCAATTCTCCAATCATTACTTGGTCATACATGGGAACCAGATATTAGTCTTCTGAGGGTCAGATCAACTTCATTATCCACTTGAACAAAGTTGCAAATCTAAGCTATCATGAATGCCTAGTGAAAAGCACATTGGAAGCCACTGAAGAACAATTTGGACTCCATGCCAGTGAAATGTCTTCTAAGGGCTGCTAGGAAACTGTGTTTAGCTTTTAAATACAGCTTTTTAACCCCCTTGGAATGACTTTACAGACTAAAGGAAGCATCACTATTCCCCAAAATAGCCTACCCACATCATCTTAGAAACAGAGCTTTACTACTTCACTTTGTTTCCTAGCTACTGCTATTTTTTTTAGCTTAGTAGTAGAGACAAGCAGTGAAATTTGGCATTCAGACTGCACCTTCACAAAAGCTTTTCCAAATCTCACATCTATATATATATACACACACACATCTGTAACAACTCCAGTTGCTCACATGGTCACTGCTATCAGAATGTTTCATTATGATGCACACTCATTCCTGTCCCATGGCCCCCACCAGTCCAGTCTTGGACCCTCCCAGCTTTACCCTTCTCCCCAGCCCCCTCCATCCCAGCCCCAGCTCTGCCCTCCACCCCTTTCCCACCCCAGCCCCATCTACTGTCAGAGCACTCTGTCTTCTCTCCTCTCACCCTTCCCAGCTCTCCCAGTCCCTTTACATTCATCACATTAAAGAAAACATTTCATGGTCATCTCTTTTATCTCCTTCAGTGAGCAGTTAATCAGAAAAAATGCTTTCATGTTGCTAAATCAGGGCCAGTGGGCAAAGCCAGACTGACAAGAGACATTTTCCTCTGCCACTAACCTGGCCTAAATAGTATTAATTACAGAGGCTGGGCTTTGATTGCTGGAGTGTGGTGGGGCTGAGGAAAGTTCTCTCCTCCCCCTCTGCTCCCTTCCACCACAGACCCAGGCTGCACCTCCCTTACCTGCCTGCCTTTTGCCAGCATCCCCATCCCATCTCACAGCACAACTGCAAGCAGGATCCCCCTAAGTCTTCATCTGAGTTGCTCAGGAAGCATCTCTGGGAGAGTCAGGTCCCTGGGCTGCATCCCAGCTGGGTGGTTGGGGTATCTCTGTCCCTGCCTCCCCCATACCT
>VWZX01006828.1:149399-163691 GCA_013399015.1 Galbula dea | reverse complement strand
GTCCCATGAGATTTCCCCTAGCAATTTCTTGAAAAGATCAAAGTTGGCCCCATTGAAGTCTAGGGTTGTGATCCTAGTAGGTATCCTGTTCCTACCACACAAGATCCTGAATTCTACCATCTCATGGTCACTGCAGCCAAGGTTGCCTTCAACCTCTACGTTTTCAACCAGACCCTCCTTGTTAGTGAGTATCAGGTCCAGCAGCACTCCTCTCCTAGTGGGCTCATCCACCACTTGCATCAAGAAGTTCTCATCAATGCACTGGAGGAACCTCCTGGACTGGGAATGGCTGGCTGAGTAGGTATTCCAGCAAATATCTTGGTAGTTAAAATGCCCCATAAGAACCAGGGCCTCTGATTGAGAGGCCACTGTCAGCTGCCTGGAGAAAGCCTCATCAGCTTCCTCATCCTGATTAGATGGCCTGTAATAAACACCCACAACAGTATCACCCATGCCAGCCTGCCCCTTAATTCACACCCATAAACTCTCAACTCTCCCCTCATCCACCACTGGACAGAACTCAATATATTCCAGTTACTCTCTCATGTAAAGAGCGACTCCCCCACCACGCCCTGCAGATCTGTCTTTCCTGAAAAGGACATAGCCTTCCATGAGCGCACTCCAGAGCTGTCCCACCATGTCTCTGTAATTGCCACCAGATCATAACCGCACATGGATTTCTAACTCCTGTTTATTCCCAATGCTGTGTGCATTGGTATATAGGCATTTCAGGGAGCAAACTGAGCATGCCAATTTTACCCCAGGGGGGTGGGCGGCCTTCTGGTCTGTATTAGTACTAGCACTAGAAAAGTGGCCCACTGGTGCAGGCCTGGCAACAACCCCATCCCCCTTCGAAACTAGTTTAAAGCCCGATGGATGAGCTTTGCTAGTTCTTGTCCTAGAATCCTTTTTCCCCTGGAAGTTAAGCCTTTCCCACCACTTATCATCTGACCTGGTACCCTGTAATACCAGCTGTTATCAAAGAACCCAAAGCCCTGCCTGTAGCACCAGTCTCGGAGCCAGGTATTTATGGACTGAACTCTTCTACTCCATTCCATATCATTGTCAGGCACTGGAAGTAGGGAAGAGAAGATAACTTGCGCCCCTGACCCTTTTATCAACCATCCCAAGGCCTTGAAATCTCTCTTCATTTCCCTCAGACTACAGGATGCAGCTTCCCCTCCACCTGCCTGAAAGATCAGTGGTGGATAAAACTCTGATGACTGCACCATGTTGGGAAGTTCCCTAGTAATATCCCTAAATTGGGCTCCAGACCTCCCTGTGATGAGGGTCAACCCTGCATGTTGGACCCTCTGTTCCCTTTAGGAGCAAGTCTCCAACAACCACAACTCTTCTCTTCTTTGTTCAAGAGGTTTTTATATGTCCAGGAAGCCTAGCTGACTGTGGCAATACCTCTGATACAGATTGCCTGTCATTGACATCCCCATTAGGCCGGCTGTCTGCCAGCAGGGCATCATACCTATTTCTCAGAGGCACCTGGGAAGTTGAGGCAGGCAAGGAAGGCACCTGCCTTCTGTTGCAGCCATCAGCTTTCCTCCAGCCACCTCTGTCATTTAGGCCTCTACCCTCCACCTTTGCCCAGGATCTAGTTCACAGCAGTAATATTTTTCTGCAGTTTTAAGCCAGAACTCCTGTAAGTTTCAGTATGACAGCTATTAGCTTTATGCTCAAGGCATAACAGAATGATGGGAGCAATTTTCCCCAAAATATCATATATTTTTATATTTGCATATAAAATAAGTCATCTTTGTAACAGAGATGTTCATATAGCATTTATGTGCCTGCCATTTAAATAATTCCATTCAAATAATATGCTTAAAAATGTTACTGAGGAATATTTCATTTTTTAAAGTTGCAGTAACACAAACATCTCAACAACTTCACAACACTATTGTCTTTATGCATAGTCATATGAAGGAAGATTTGTGTATGATAAGTTTGTGTTTTTGTGGATAGATTTCTTTTCTGGGCTTTCCATACTTGGAAAGGTCACAACTGGATGAAAAAGGAACTTGAGAAATAACTTTGCTCTGTTTAGCAATTCAAAATTGCCACAGACAATACCAAAAATTTTAAAGTGTATAGGGATTAAGGTGAGTTTTCAACACAGATGTATTAAATTAAGGAGGTAGCTGGATAGCCAGGCATGAAAACGAAGGCCCTGATCTTCAGGTGTGCTAATCAGTCCAAATTTGTTTTGCAGAGTCTAAGTCCCCTTAGCTGCAACTATTCTCCAAAAATTTGGACTTTAATTTGATAAACTATGCCTCAAAGCACTGGTTTCTACACTGTCTGAAGGAAAGCACTTGTTCTTCCACTGTTCTGAGCTTTTATTTTTGTCAGCTTCTTTAGGATATCAGCCAGATCTTGAAGATTCACATAGGCAATGTGAATGGTCTGATGTTAGGGCTCAAATATAAATCTGATCCCAGAATAAACAAGTATTGACATACCCACGGTTTGGCTCAGCCTCATGCACTTGAAGGCAGAGGAGACAACATTCATGGCCGTTGGGTGTCATTGAGGGAACAAGCATTATAAAACATGAAGCACTGAATATGCACATGTGAGCGTAAAAAGTGGTAGGTGGTCATATAGGAGTACTGTGTGTGAGAGAGATGATTGACCTGAAAAATCCATTATGGCTAAGATAATATCCTGTTTTCACAAGAGAGGGACTTTTCCCCCCTGTTTGTTTGTATGTTGTGCTTTGTTTGCATTCCTTTTCAATTATATTATTTGTAAATGTTGCATTTTCTTGAAAGAAATATAACTTGGGCACACACACTTGAAAACTAGTTTTCATCCATATTAGAGGCATGCACTCAAGACAATTAGAAGTGATGTGTTTGCTTTTTAATAAGAAATTAGCTGCCACAGGAGATGATCTTGGTAAAAAAAATCCAGTGAAGGCTTCCTTTGCCTTTGCTATACCATATATTACAGAAGTGTATTGTCTTTCTCCAAACTGCAAAAACCATGCCTGCCATTTCAAAACACTCCAGGGAAAGGCAGTTGAATCCCACTTTTAATTGTGAAATGATAAGCAGATTTTCATCATTTGGGACAATGTAAAATATTTCTATTATTGTTTCTTGCTGTTCATCTGATCGCTGCCTTCTCATTCTCTTCATTCCCCTTCACTACTCAAAGCAGCATTTGAGTTGGGAGAGTTATTTATCAAGCATACATATAAAAAACTTTCCCACAGAGTTTCATCAAAGTTATTGATTAGAGGCCAGGGGGAATAGACTTTTTCAAGAAAAGGCTTAACAAGAGAAACTGAGCATTTGATACAGAAGTGTGGAGAGAAATGCTGGACCATTGCCATAGAGGCTTGCAGCTGAGAAGAAAGTAGAACAGCGGTAGGCCGCGCAAAGAGATTGAAGTAGTAAAAAAAATAGCCTAAACATAAGAGGAAATACCCAAGCATTGTTGGACTAAAATATAGTCCAAAAGGAGGTTTTGGTATCTGAAGACAGAAACTGGACAAAAGACTGGAAATGCTTTCTGGGCAAGAACTCTGCACTGACAGGGAGACAAATGTATGTCTGTCAACTCAAATGCCTTAAGCAGAGACACAGGATTTGCTACTTCCACAAGGTAATCCCAAGAGGCTGCAGCACTGACATCACCCATTATAAATCTCTAGATTATAAGATTGGTAAGTAATGTCATCTTTGAAGACGAGAATGCTTGGGCAATATGTAAGTTATCAGAGCTGTCTTCACTTCCAGTTTATAGGTCCAGAGTGTGCTGTGTTTCCAGAATGACATCAGACACCAATATGCATCAATCAGCCGTCTCCCCTGTCCACCCAGCCCTAGTATGCCTGCACAACCTACACAGCCTGCACAACCAGGGGACTGGCACCTAAGATATGTGCATAGGTGCAAGCTGAAACACATATGAGGAAGAATGGTGGGATGTGTCATGTCATCATACTCATTACAAAAACATTCACTAATTGGATGATGAGCCCAAAGTAGATGAGGAGCAGCTGTAGAAGCAGCACTTCTCATCTGCAGTTTGAGTTTGAGCCAAGCTCCAGGGGGAACTGTCCTGCTAGACATCATTCTTCATTACCAAATGAAAGGGCTCTTGTCCTCTCCCGTCTCAATGACATTTCTCCCTTAAGGGCTTGTCTCCTTAGCTGTCACTGTCATAGGAAGAAGGATATAGCTGAGAAAGGGTCTTAGGAAAACCTGGTGGAAAGTAATTAATTAATACCATAATTAATTCAATAGATAAAAGATAATTTTTGAATATTTTGTGTGCATTTGAGCTGGAATAACAATTAGCGTTTAGGTTTCTTTTCTTCAAGACTAAGTGTCATTTAGAATTTACTATACATGCCTATCTCATTGAGGTCAGATACATATATTCATAAATAAAAGTTTAAAACAGATGAACATTTCAAAAAAAATATAGTAATTGCAACTTACTTTATATTTCTTCATTCCGGGAAGGAGTATTCTGCCTGGCTGAACAAAACAGGACACATGAGATCAAGACTTTTTCAGAAAAAAAGTTCTGCAAGAGGACAGTGGCTTTGTTATGGCTTGGTTAGATGGAGTCTGAAGTGCCGTTGTCATTCCCATGGAATGTGATCATATATGTAGTCAAACTATGTACATTCCTCATCCTATATAAAGTATTTCTCAGACAAATCATGTTTCAGCTGGGGCACTAAATGCAATCTGATGAAATTAAGATAATATGGAAACAAAGAAGCATTTTTGATTTCTGTCAGTCTCATGGTAGAGCGATATAAAATTGGAAGAGAGGTAAAATGAGGTTTTATATTTTCAGATTAAGTAAATGCAAATTTACCAACTACATCAAAATTTTAATTTATTACCTGGGAGATCACATTTTGTTGTCATTCATGATTTCTTTCATCCATAACATGAATCTCTCAATCTAACAGTGCCTTGTGTAAAGAAACTAAGTCAGCACTAGAGAATCCACTGACATCATTTGCATTTAGTTTTCTTTTCTCTGAGAGATTCATCTGCAACTCTAACCAATATGTGTTTGACTATGGCCCCAAGAGGGAGTTGAAGTTTAGATATTTCTGTGTATATTTTGTCTATGTGATCATCAGCACTATGAAGGAAGATCTGATCCGAATATTCACGGAGTCCTCATAGAGGTAAGAGTAAACTTTGTTTCTTGTTTACATTACAGCACTTTTTATAGGGTTTTACAGGGTTCACATGGATAAAGCAAAGCTACTATTGGCTAAACTAACTTGTTCACACGCTTTGTTACTAATTGTTTCTAACATAATTGGTTACATTCAAATCTACACACACTGTTACATCAACGCCCCCCTAGGTTCTACGGTTAGCATATCTTGCCTAGCTCTCTCTTATCCTGTTTATAGCCTTACTATTTTTCCCCTATCTTCAAGGACACAGCCTTCAGGACCGTAGGCTGGGTTGAGCAAACAGGCTCTCCATAAGATGTCATGTCTTTGGTCTGCTAAAATATTCCCTACAGCACTAGTGAAAAAACTGGGCACTTACTTGTTAAAACGCTTCCCCAGCAGCTGTTTCTCTCTCAGATCTTCTATGAAAATCTTTCCATATCTGAATCTTTAGCCCAGCAAACAAAAATGCAAACAAAGCTTTACCTTTGATAAAAAGCCTGAGACTGGTGTTTAGGCATTACTTTTATCCACCAGAGGAGGCAATAAACTGCAACTGAGAACTTGTATCAATGTACTGCTGAAACCATACAGACAAGAAACTAGGACAAGCATCCCAAGGTCCCAAGGACTTAGGTAAGAGTTACGTGAGCCACACAGAGTTCAGGGACAAAAGAGAAAAGCTTATGTTTTAGCCTGTGCATCTCCAAAATCATACCTCCATATCACTGAAAAGTTTTCTCCTGTTAGGAACATGGAAGCATCAAATGAGCAAATGATCCCCATCTCCCCAACAACTGTCATAAAAATGTGGAGCTATAGGGCATTCAGATCTCACTTTTATAAAGTAAGCTGGGTCCTCTAAGGTCTTTCTCCTCCATTTCTTATTCATTGTGTTCCAAGTAGCAAGAAAACTCATGGCAAAGTGAAAGAGAACTGAAAACCTCTTACAGGAGAAACCACTGACAAACTGTTTAACCCCAGCTGCCATTTTGTGATTATACGAAAACTCTATCTGCATATGCAAATGGCTGCAATTATATTAAGAATCCAGCTACGTGGCTGTTTTCCACTGCAGGTTTTGCAGGAAATCCTCATAGCCTCTCCAATCAAAACTTTTCCTCAAATCTTCTGTATAAATTCTCTTGCAGTTTCACTGGCAGGATGATTCTCACTGAGAGCTGCAGCTAACCCCTCCAAGTCAAAAGAGGCTGTGCTGATCAGGTCTGTATGACAAAGACAGGACTGCCTGGGGAGGGAGCCTTCCCTGGAGAATTCCTGGGACTGGGAGAAGTGCTTCTGAGATCTCCTACCTTTTGTAGCCCTTATAAAATGCTTTGAGCAAAGATGGCAGCATTGTATTGAATGCTATTGGGTTGCAATAGCAACATTATGCACTGGGTGAGATTGTACTATACGCCCACATGTAAATCATAGAATCATAAAATGGTTTGGGTTGGAGCAGTCTGATTTCACAAGGTATGAGGAGTTTTGGTCAAATGCCATTGTACAGATAAATATATCCTTGCCTAGCTCTTCTGTTTTCTTCCATTGAACCATGTGTTTTCTTCACCATCACGCTTCTAAATGCTTTCGTGTTGATGCTAGTATGATGCAATGGCTGCAAATTGCTGATACAATCACAGTAAAATAGATGATTTCTGTTCCTTGAAAGCACTTGATGTATGGTGCATTATGTTGCAGTTCATTTTGCTCAGTCCTACACAAGCAAAACACCAAGCACAATAAATCCAATAAAAGGCTAGAAGAATTTGTCCCTCCAGTAAGCACCTATTTAAAGTAATGCCTCCTCCTATCTATTAATGCCTCCTCCTACTTATTAATGTACAAAACATAAAGAACAGAGAAGAGCAGAGGTATTCACTGTATTGTCTAGTTTCTTGCTAGCTCTTTTCCAGGTAGCCCAGTGTATTTGCAGAGCCCTGACCTGATTTGCTTTGCCTGGAGTGCTGTCCATAATGCAGCAGTAACTGCTTAGTATATCTAACTCATACTTGATTTTACCTTCTTCCAACTTAATTCAGAACAGGAAGACTTACACCGCCTAACATGCCAGAAATAAAGGTATTTCTACTCATTGTCACACCTTCCATTGCTCCAAGTTTAAGTCCACCTGCTTCACTGCTTTCTTCATCATGTTTTCTAAATGTACTTTCTATCTGTTTGAGTCACAGAGGTAACACATTTTGGCTGAACATTTTTGAGCTGCATTTTGAAAAGCAAGATCTGCTTTTCCATTTTTTTCAGTGTATATCTCTTTAACTAGAGTAACCTTGCAGGGAAGTCATAAGGCAGGTTAATCATAATAACTCTGTAACCAGTTGTACAAGAGGAATTATTTAGAGATGGAAAGTAGCTACTCTCCAGGCTCAGACTTGGATTTCAGTATATTGAGCAAAGAACATTATCAAGTCCAATGTATGGGGAATCTCCTGCTGGAGATTCCTGTGGAAATCATCTGAAACCATAGGGTTACCCCTACTATAAAAGGGAGGGTGTTTCCAGAGGAGTGACTCATTTGCTGACAGATAACACACTTCCTTAGGGGAGATATCCCTCCTGCCCACTAAAGGATTCTTGAAAAATCAGAAGTGGTAAGTTCACTTCTTAGACAGGTCAGGTGGTATTTCCACCGAGGAAAGCAAAGGCAATTCCATGGACAAGCCTTGAGGATAAAAGCTGCCTTGCAGAATACATCCTGTAGGAGTACTTGATTCAAAGCAGTGGCCTCCCAAAGAAACCTCAGATGCCTCTCTTCAATTTGGTTACAAACTAAATGGTGTTATTTCTGGATAACTTTGATTCTTTTTTTTTTTTTTCAGTCTCTTTCTGAGAACTTTCTGGGATTTTGCTAGTTCCTTGTTATCCACCAAACATATGTCAAAACTTCTTGGTATCTAATAGCTTTTTGTTCTGTACTAGTAAAAGTAAGCAAGATTGCTTTGCTACTGTCCCAAGCAGTCCTTGCAAGAACAGCTGCTATAGTGTCAGAAGAAACAATAAATCTCTGGCATAACAAAAGAGAATCAAAATTCCTCACAAAAAAAAAATGTTGAAGTGCTGTTATTTTCCCAACACACTCACACTGAGTATGTGAGTTACGTATGTTCTGTGTCATTTGAAGATTTTATTCTAAATGCTTTTGATGTACATTAACTTGATATTTTTATTTATTATTGAAAAGAGTGACACATGGAAATAATGTTGAATGTGCTCTAAGTCAGTGCAGTATTTAGTTTGCAGAGATTTGATTAGGGAAGCAACATTGGTAGAGGGAGGAAATATCTTATATAAGCCTAGCTGCCACAGTTGGGGAAAAAAAAAAAAAAAAGACAAATCTAAAAGCTTGGCCAATTTTTCCAATTAAGCCACTTAATCTAATAAAAATAATACCTTTCTTGTACCCTTAAACCACAAAGCTACAGCAACAAGAGTATGATGATACCAAAGATTAGTCATCCATGCAGTAGGTCATAAAGCTATGTAACCTCATTGTTGTCATCTTCTCATCTTCAGGTAATGATTTTGTTAGAAAAGGAGAGGCTGTAGTTGATGCATTTCATGAAGGGAAACGGGTTAGACAGATAAGACTAGCCTTTCTCAGTCTCATGCAGTAGAGAGCATGGTGTGTGCAGAAGTATAGCAAAACAGATGACCGGGAGCAGATTTGCTGTTTCAATCCCAGAGCACTTACAATAAAATAACCTTGAGAACTCACAGTTTAGTTTTGCTCAGGCTCATAGGCGAGGTGTTACTTAAATTTGAATGGCAAGTTTAGCCTCTTCGTAGGGCAAAGGTTTGAAATCCTTTTACTTAATAAATAATTGTATCATAGCACCCCACTGAGTGGCTAATAGCAAATGAAAGGCAAATTGGGACAGAAGGAAACTAGGAGTCCTTTCTAATTTAATGTGTCCCTCTATGTGTCTCTAGATAAATTCCACAATACTTTCTAGCCCATACTTGCATACCACACCTTTTTCAAAGTCTTTGTGACTCTCTTGCTTCACTCTTTTTCCTGCAAGCCCTATCCACTGCTCTGCAGGCAGAAAATTCCACTTGAATTCCTTTTGTGTCTGGTCATTCTATAGATTAAATCAGAGCCCCTTGGTTTATTATTAGGAATGCAGTCATCTCTGCTATCAACATGTCTCCGGACTCATTTCTATTTCTATTTCATTTGTATTTCTATTTCTATTTCTGTTATTTCTATTTCTATTTTTCTATTTCTATTTTTCTATCTCTATTTCTTATTTATTGCTATTTCTATCTCCACCCTTAAGGTTCTTTTGAGTCCTCTAAAGTAAAAAGCCCTTTCTATTAATCTTCTTAAACTACAATCTATGAATTTATGCATCATCTGCTTTGTGTCCAGCACTCTGTGCCAAGAAATACCCAGAATGTCATGAAACGTTCAGTTCTGCTCTCAATGTAATCACCACTCCCAGACTTCAGCTGGATTCGTGCAATATCATACTGAGACTAGGAGCCCTCCAATGGCTAAGGTGCTCTGTAAAGGCTGGAAGTGACTTACAACAAACTTGCACCCCTCAGCCTCTATGCCTCTTGGTGAATCATCCCATTTCTTCTTTGTATATTCACTAACATGCCATTCTGTGCCATGCCTTCAGTTCCTCTGGTATCTCCCATGTTTCCCACCATTGCAATACAGATAACCCTCTCCAGTGTCCTTCAGTGCCCCTAAATCTTCTGGGCAACACAAGCTTGTTGCTGGCTGGAACATGCCCACATACCAGCCAGTGAACATGCACATGGGCGTGGAGTCAGGTGGCCGCTTTCAGACCGAGCAAAGGCTGAACTCTGTCTGCATTCCCTTGCAGAAAAGGTGCTCCTCTGTCTTTTGCTTCTCTCTGCAGACAAATTGTCCAGAAAAATGTTTGCAAAAGAAACAACTTTGAGCCCTGTGTCCTTCTGTTAAATCTTACTGAAACTGTTGAATTACATTGCAAAGTTCTTAACAAAAGAGTGATAGAAGACACAGAAAATTGTCATATAAACAGGCTACAAAAATCATGTAGGAGTGATTCTTTTAAGAAATAAGGCTGAAAACCTAATAGCCTGGGTGGAGAATGGCATCAGGGAAGCTGGATTTGGCTTCCTGATTCTGAGACTCAGCCTATGCCTTGACATAAACAACATTACGGACAGGCAGTTTTAAACTGCAGAATGAATGGACCATGGTAGGGCTGAATGGAGCAGAGCAAAACACATCTCCTGTTCTTTCCTGCTTTTTTGCTTCTTGCTGCAAGCTGCCTTCTTCCCCATCCCCTCACACAACAAATGTATGATGATACTATACACACAACAAAGTGTATAGTATCTACACTAGCAGGCTTCTCCTGCCCTGAAGAGAAAATAAGTTCTGATGGTTATTGCACCCCCAGGTCTCCTCAGGCAAAATATAGCCAACCTGTAGGAGTGCATCTCAGTCAGGCTGCAGCAGTGCCAACCCTGCCTCATGTACAGCCGGCTCTGGTGCTGGTCTGGGTCTAGATCTTTTGTGTGGTTTAGCTCTGCTGCACCTGCAACTTCACATGCTTAAGGTGGTGTAAATCCCTGTGGTCAACACAGCTACCTGCAAATTTCTGAAGGACAGATACTAAAGTAGTGAGGGCACAAACTGAATAAATGGGTAAAATTAGCAGAAAAGTATGCTTGTGAAGAAAATGTCATCGTGTATGGGCCCTTTGCAATGATTTTAAAAGAAACCAGAATTTTTAGGGGGTTTTGTTGTATTTCATCTTCCTGGTGCCTGCTCTGTTATGTGAAATGGAGCTGTTTGGTGCTGGACTTTTATCACTCTTAAGATATTCTAATTATCTGCCCTAACAGGAACCTGGTTTCCTAGTTGAGTATTTGTTTTTCCTCCCTTGAGACTTTCTGGCATCTGTTTCCACATCATTATGTGAATATCAAGTGCAAAAATGTCTTTAATGTTTTAGCAAGACTCTATATAGCTCACCAAGAACTATGAATCTGTAAATCTGTAAAAAAAATCCTCTTTTTCACTAATCTGTTTTCCCTTTAGTATGAGCTTGAAAAGCACCTTGTAACATGCATGAAAACTTCTGATTTCCTCTCCCTTTTTTGCCTCCTTACCTGCCACACCTGACATGAAGCATCGCTGGCTGATATTTCATTTATCTACTCTCCTATAGTCCAGTCCTTGCTGATGGTCATGGGTGTGGGGCAGGAGAGAACATGGCATTCACAGGATCCACCTCTAAGAAGTAAACAAGAAGTACTAATGAGATCTTAAAGTTAAAATTTAAGTCTCAGGCTAATTTTGAAAAGATCAAGTTAAACAAATTGTGATATTGCAAATCTACTTCAGAGATTTCAAGGACTATTTCTAATTAAGCTGAAAAACTGTGGCAACTCCCAGAATATTGCTTATATTTGCAACTTTTCATACGATGAACAGACTCCGTATTCTGCAGAGAAAATTAAAGAATGGTGGTATACATAGATAGGCAACATACTGGTTAAGTAGTGTAAAAGCATTTGCTTTGATAACCCTTCCCCTTCAGGCTTTGCATTCCTGTAAGATTATGCACATCCCTGACAGACCTGGAGAGCCCTCTCCTCCCGACTCATGGAGACATTTCATACCCACATCTTTAGCTGTTTCATGCAAATGTAAGATGCCAAGCAGCTCCACTGAGGGCTTTGCAAAGCTGCCATATTAAACAAAAAACCCACAACGGCTAGAGATGGTCCTAAAGAAGAGGAAAGAGCAGGAATGGCATGTGGAGCAGGGGAATAGCAAAGCAGCTGCTCCTGTGCAGCCAGAGGTGGACAGGGGACTGGGGCTCCCTGAGAGAGCTACCCTTGCCAAAACTTCCACTTTAGAGGCTGTAGCAGAAACAGCAGCAAGATTTTTTTTGTCCTGAGCTGTGGCCCAGATAAGGGAGGTGCCCAAGTCGCTGTCATTTTGCTGTTCAGACACTCTGGTACAGTAGGTCTCTGCTTTGCTGTGTGCTGCTTTCCCTGGCACAGGCAAAGAGCTGGTCCATGTCTGATTTGCCCTTGCTCTGTCCAGCAGTGCTAAACCAAAAACCAGCCCCTCAGTACATGCACAAAATATGTTCAAACACCCACTTTTGAGCTTCCAAGTGGGCTTTGTAGCTTCTCTGCTGTCCCTGCTCTGTTTTAAAAGTACATGCTGCACCACATTGTGTCCACAAATGAAACATGCCAAATTAGTAAAGACATTTAAGATTTTATTGAAAACATGCACCAAGAAGAATGTCCACTTAACTACCTTCCCACATATAAGTACAAGCTCTATCTTCTGCTTTCAGATCAGGAATAAGCAAACCACACAGCAAGAACTTACAAGGAATGCTTATTAAGAAACAGCAGTTACAAAGAAGAGTCTGAACTACAGTGTGCAGAAATACTAATGGTGTCACAACTCTTTCTGCCAGTATAAACCAGGACCTAGCAATCTGGCATACCAGCAAGCTCTGAAGAGCTCATCACACTCTTGAATGAAGACACCACAACACAAACACAGCAGTCTGCATGGCTTGTGGTGCCTGGGAGCCCTAGACCTACAAACCTCTGAGTCATGAAGACAACCTGCTAACATCCAGGACAAGGCAGATGACACAGTGTATCTGAAGTGCAAGCTCACCTCCAGGGATTACAAACCCATACACATACATTGAATGTCATGGTCAGTAACTGGAAGGGTGCTGGACTGGGGAATGAGGCTACCTGAATTTCCATCTCTCACTCTGAATTAATGTAAGAGGCTGTGTGTTGTGAAACTCTTTAAGAGCTAATGTTTATGGTATCATCATAGTAGTTGCTGTTCCATTCCATTGGCACGGGTTACCATAGATCTTCTTTAACATAACCATGGAAAGAATATATCCTTTTCTAGCACAGCAACTGTAATGTCATGGTGACTGTATGATCTGCTTGAAAAAGGTTTGTCCTGGTTTGGGTTAAAACAGAACTAATTCTGTTCAGTGATTTTACATTTTAGTCAAAACTCCTCTGAGAAACTACACCTTCTGAAACTAACAACATGTTTTCATAGACACTGACAGCTTCTAGCAGTGATAAGGCCTAATGTTTAGATTTACTACCAGGGATTGGTATCTAAATCTTGTGTCTCCTGTTGGGGGGTGTAGGGTAAAGGCTGCACCTTCAGGGAGGAGCAGACAAGACAGGTGACCCCAAACTGACCAGCTAAAGTATTCCATCCCATATACATCATATTCAATATATAAACTGGGGGTCAGTTCCTCCTTGCTACTCTGTTCTTCCTTTCCTGTCTTCTTTTTCTCCTGCGCTTCGGTGATCCCCAGGTTCCTGCATCCAGTACCAGGATCCAACCCCCGAGCCTGACTTATCTGCTGCTGAGGCCTACTGCCACAGTATCAGTGGTGACGTAGTTACCATCAAGGGGGGGTTGGGTTCAGTATTGGGTTCTGTACATATTTGTATATATTTCATTTATCATTATTATTTTTACAGTAGTTTTAGTTTTATTTTCCAATCCACAAGTCTCTCTGTCTCTCTCTTATCCCCTTTCCCTTCCCATGGTGGGGGGGAAGAGTGGGTAACAGGGAGCATCTGCCACTGGGTTGGTGGTGAGCCCAGCCTCCACCCTCCACAGGGGTGCAGAACTCATGTAAGTTCCAGTGATGCAAAACGCAAACCTGTGAGCAGAGTTAACCCAGCAAGATGTTCCATTAAACCAGTGCACCTTACTCAAGCACAGACCAAACTCTGAGCATGATGCAAAATTCCCAGAGGTGTGAGCTTGTTAGATGTAGGTTAAAGAAGACAGAAGTTCTCTATCAGCCGGCACTTCAGGAAGTCTTCCATCATCCCCATATCACCATTGGCGAATCAGAGCTCAAATCAATTCAGCAGTTTAATTACCTAAGTAGCCTCATCTCCTCGGATGGCAAGATTGACAGAGAGATAGACAACAGGCTAGCAAAGGCATATAGTGCTTTCGGAAAGCTTCATAAAAGAGTTTGGCAAAATAAACACCTAAAGAAAAGTACAAAGATCAGAGTTTAAAGAGCCATTGTGCTGTCTACGCTCTTATACGG
>VWZX01006828.1:67814-142417 GCA_013399015.1 Galbula dea | reverse complement strand
GTACAGGACCCAAGATACTGAACCGTCCCGATGCCAGCTCCCAGTGGAATCAGCACAAGCAGTCCAAAGCAGTGATAGAGCACACGTAGCTTCCAGCACAGGCAAACAGCATGCAGCTCAGCCAAAAGCCCCAGCAGGAAGAGATCTTCCTCGTGCCCGCTTCGCCCCCCACCCGGGGAGGGGGGGCGGTGGTTTGCAGTGTCCTTGACTCAGGGCTCTCACGTTTCTTAAAGGGACAGTCCAGGCAAGGTGTGTGTGTGTGGGAAAACTAATAACGGTATTATGTACGTGGTGGTGGAATATCTTTTTAGAAAATACAGTTACTGAACAGAATTAATTCTGTTCTAATCCAAACCATAACACTTTCACCTTTGCAAACCTGTTGTCGGGCAAATAAACTGTCTGGCACGTGACTCTGTTTTGAGTCTTTATTCTGTTCGCGAGAATACGAATCAAACCCCGCGCCGGTCCCAGACTGGCTCGTGACAGCAGGTCACCTGATCATAGAAGGAGATCAGGTTGGTCAAGCAGGACCTGCCTTTCATGAACCTACTGTCTGATCCCTGGTTGTCCTGCACATGCTGTGTGATTGCACTCAGGATGATCTGCTCCATAAACTTCCCTGGTCAGGCTGACAGGCTTACATTTTCCAGGTTCTTCTTTCCCATTCTTCTTGTAGATGGGCATTACATTGACTAGCCTCCAGTTATCTGGGACCTTCCCATTAACCAGGACTGTTGATGAATGATGAAGAGTGGCTTGGTGAGCTCTTCTGCCAGCTCCCTCAGTACCCTTGGGTGGATTTGATCTAGGCCCATAGACTTGTGAGTGACTAGGTGGAGTAGCAGGTCATCTACTGCTTCCTCCTGGATTACCGGGGCTTTATTCTGCTCCCTATTCCTATCTTCTAGTTCAGGGCCTGAATACCCTGAGGATAACTGATCTGAGACTGAGGCAAAGAAGGACTTTTTCTCATCATTGCTGGCAACATTTCCCCCTAATAAAGAATGGAGATTCTCCTTGAAAACTGAAAATTGAATTTTTCTAGATTGAAAATAGTAATAATTAAATCACACTACTAAGAATATGAATGCTAATTATTTTTCTTTTAATTAGTAAGGAACACGTTTTCTTCAGACAGCAGTTCACTCACCAGCCTGCAATTTTTGGTTGCTGTTCTTCAGTTCACTCAGGTTACTGTCTGAAGAATTAGGAAAGTGTTATCAGTTACTGCTTTTGAGGAATTTACAAAATTCTTGCACAGTCCTGCTTGTTGCACATTCCCTGATGACACAGGTTTAAAGTAATGCTCTTCTTTTTTTTAAAAGCATTCCCTCTGCAGTGTGTTTTCAAATAGAAGTACTTTTCCTTTGGAAAAATAGAGTTTCATTGTTGGTTTCATCCAGTCTATAAGAGTTAATGGAAAGATTCCTTCCTGAAAACATACTCATGGGCTTTGGATCAGAATCTAAACCATTTTCAGTTTGATAATTCTTCAAAATAAAATCGTAAGTTAACTTAGAATCCAAAATAAATCACACAACTAAGCAAGCATTAGTTGGTCTTATAAAATCTGCAAGAGACCTAGTCCTAACCCAACACAACAACACAGGATACACAACTACCTGATGACTATATTCAGACATGTTTTACTTTTGACCCGTACCAAAATTAGATATTACAGTGAACTACCAGAGCATAAGCTTAAAAGCTAAGCCAAGTCTTTTTGATATCTGAGCCCTTCTTTAAACCAGTAAGTGGCTACTGCAGCTGGTATTCAAGTATTTTTGTCAATCCCAAACTGAATGCTTTACCTCCACGTCAGAGAAATGCACTCAGGTAGGTGTCAGCTCAAGTCATCAGACGAACTGAAGTTCAGATTTCTAAGTTTTTCCTTAATTTTTCCTTTACAATGATTACGTTTTGTGGGTTTAATCCTCCATTCCTTGTTCAGGTAAGATCATACCTGGTAGGTTTATAATGCTTTTCGACCTTGTGTTAAATTAATGCTGTGATACTGCACCATGACCTTTCTGGCAGCCTATGGTCCTTATTGAAGTCATAGGCACCCTGTAAAGTCCATGCAGTATAATAATTTTTTGGGGCAACAGACTGTTACACCAATAATTGCAAAGGTAAAATCATGTGCATCTCCTCTGTGATGGGAAAGACTCTCTGGTACCTCTGGTTACCTTTTTCATTCCCAGAATGAGCTGGTGCATGTTGTACTGGCTCTGCTTCATCAGGACTGGCATTAATAGTTGAAATTATTGGATAAGACATATTGGATTGGACAAATGGACGTTTATCATCACCTTCAATAGCCTAAAAATGGATAGGTTTATGGAAAATCAAAGTGTGTCTTTCATGGAAACAGGAGGCTGGAAACAACCCATTATTCCTGGCAACATCCAGAACTAAATAAATAAAAGATTACTGACCTGTATTTAATATTTAAACATATTCCACAAATATTTACACATATTCTTCAGTGCGTGCACTGCATGCAGTTCTACTGAATCCAACAGGACCACTTGTGGCACTTCCTTAAGTGCCAGGGTGAACTTTGCATGTCCTACAGTCTCTTCTAGATGATGGGTACTCACTCACAGCTCCGGGATCTCCGATTCAGCATACTGCAGTGTGAGGCATGCTGGCATGGCAAGCTTGGGTGGTATGACACTCAGGAGAACAGCGTTAGCCGAAAACCCCCAGGTACCTGGCATGTGCGTGGGCAAGTTTGCCGACAACACCAAGCTGTGTGGAATGGTTGATACGTTGGAGGGGAGGGATGCCATCCAGAGGGACCTGGACAGGCTGGAGAGGTGGGCCCATGCCAACCTCATGAAGTTCAACAAGAACAAGTGCAAGGTCCTACATCTGGGTCAGGGCAATCCCAAGCACCGATACAGATTGGGTGAGGACTGGCTTGAGAGCAGCCCCGCGGAAAGAGACTTGTGGGTGTTGGTGGATGAGAAGCTCGACACGAGCCGCCAGTGTGCGCTTGCAGCCCAGAAGGCCAATCGTATCCTAGGCTGCGTCAAGAAAAGTGTGGCCAGCTGGTCGAGGGAGGTGATTCTCCCACTCTACTCTGCACTCGTGAGACCCCACCTGAAATATTGCGTCCAGTTCTGGAGACCCTATTACAAGAAGGATACAGGGGTGCTGGAGAGAGTCCAGAGAAGGGCCAGAAGAATGATCAGAGGACTGGAGCACCTCTCCTATGAGAACAGACTGGAAGAGTTGGGATTGTTCAGGCTGCAGAGGAGAAGGCTCTGGGGGGACTTTATTGTAGCCTTCCAGTACCTGAAGGGGGCCTACAAGAAAGCTGGCGAGGGACTTTTTAGGAGGTCAGACAGTGATAGAGCCAGGAGAAATGGGTGTAAGCTGGAGGAGGGTAGATTTAGGCTGGATATTAGGAAGAAGTTCTTCACTATGAGAGTGGTTAGACAGTGGAACAGGTTGCCCAGAGAGATTGTGGAAGCCTCATCCCTGGAAGCTTTTAAGACAAGGCTTGATGGGGCCCTGGGTAACCTGATCTAGTGGATGGTGTCCCTGCCAGGCAGGGGGGTTGGAACTGGATAATCTTTGAGGTCCCTTCCAACTCTGATAATCCTATGACCCTATGATCTTATGAAGGCAGGGAGAGGACCGTTCTCCGTCCCGGCAACACCATGACTTACTCAATCTTTCCGGTGGGTGCACTCCGAGTTTTGTCCCGGGCTGCTCCCCAGGGCCCTGCGTCCCGGGAACCCCGCGGCCCCTCGGAACGCAGCAGGTCTAGGTGCGACTCCCCTAACTCCCGCCGCCAGCGGGACTCCGACCCCGCCTCCACCGCCCAGGCCTGGCCGCGGCCAAGGCCCCTTCCCCGGAGCGGAGGGAAGGAGGCGGGGCCGGGCCGTAGCTTCGCAGGGCAGGGCAGGGCAAGGCCGGGCTGGGCTGCGCGGATCTGGAGGCGAGAGTGTGGAGCTGTGGGAGGCCGAGGACTGACGGGGAGCGGCAGAGGCTCGGGCTGTGCAGCACAGCCCTCGTCGGGGGTGCGCCCGGCGCCAGCATGGCCCGGCAGTAGGCAGGGAGCGCCGCCCGCCCGCTGCTCCCGGCGGCAGCCTCCGCCTCGCCCCGTCTGTCTTATGTGACTCGCCCCGGCGCCAAAATGAAAGGTAGGGACGGGAAGCCGCTCGCACACGTGCATCATTGGCACCAGCAGGGCTGGATGTGGGCAGGACAGGGCTGGCAGGGTCCGGCAGGGTCCGGAGCAGGTGTGCGGGCATAGGGCAGGAAGAGAGCAGGAGGTGGACAGGGTGCAGGCAAGATCGGTAGGGTGCAGGCAGGGTGCAGGCAGGGCTGATTTCGGGCTGGCTGCAGGCAGGGCGGTATTTGGGTAGGGTGCAGGCAGGGTAAGTCATCTGCAAGCAGGGCACTGGCAGAGCACCGTGCAGGCAAGCTGCAGAGCACCGGCAGGGCGCGGGCAGCCGGTGCTGGGAGAGGCAGAAAACGAGTCTCCCCGCCATCCCGGGGAGCACAAAGGGCCACCCCGGCTGGAAGCGAGTCCCGGCCCTGGGCACGGGACTCCGCACCGCCGCTTCATATGGGCTTGTGTTGATCAGTCCTGGTCCGGGGAGAGGGGCGTCCTTGTGCTCCCGTGCATGTCGTGTGTGCTTATCCCAGGACGCTTTCTCTCGGCACCCAAGTCTCAGCTCCACTGTACTCGGGGTCTCGCGAAGAAGGCTTTTTTCCTTCCTAATTTATTTGTTTATTTCCTTTGCCAGCGTTTTTTTTATATATTCTTGGTATTGCTTCTAAACATCTGGCAGTGATTAGGTGCCAGTAAAGGCTTAACTGGCTTGTGAAATGTATTTGGCATATTTCTCCTCAACATCCACGGACTGGAAAATATTTGGTCTTTGCTTTGCATCTATTAAAACTGAAACTTTGTTTCTCTTCCCTTTTCTCTCATCCCTCTCTTTTTGCTTTAAATGGGTGAAACATGCCACTTCTACTGGTTGACCCCGGCCTAAACTTTTAAAATCAAATAAACAGATTGCCAAATTGCTACACTGTAATATAGTAAAGATGTGTTAGGGGTGTTGTAAGATATCTCTCTGTTTGTGAAAATGGATGGCCTTAAAGGCAGAGGAATAGTTTACATGCTGAGGAATAGTTACAATGAAAACATCAAAGGATATTATGGAAAGTTTAGGAAGTAGTTGGGAGTTTGTGAGACTTGAATCTAGTTTTCTTCGGAGGCAAAAATAAGTTTGAAGGGTGGAAGGAAAAAATACATGCATATAAGAAAATTGGTTTGGGCACTGGTGTGACTGTGCTTGGATTGTAGGGTTTGATTCCAGATGCCAGGAGGACAATAAATATCATGATAGTTACAATTTGTTTCCAGTGTCTGGGATGCCACATGATGTGATTATTGATTCACTTGCCATTCTAGCTGCCTGAAGGAAGGAGAACATTTCGGGGGGGGCAGGGGTGTTGTTTTTGCAAGCCTGCACACACTATTTAAGTTACTTCTGTTGCTGTGACATGGTGTCTCTACAGGGCCATGCAATATATTAAAAATAATATATTTATGATATTCTTTATTTATAGGGTACTCATGCCAAGAGTTTTGTCATCATCTTGTCATTATCAGTGTAACTATAATGGCAAGAACAAAAAAAAAATAGGATCCAGTAATATGAACTCATGCTTGTTATTGCTGAAAACCTTGCACTTTGTCTTTGTTGGGGCTGAGGCTGAATCAGTTTTGGAGGAAGGCAGGATGCAAAGGACCAAGGATGTCAATAATACGTAATGTAACTTTTGCATCTCTTTCTGTTCTGCCTCTGTCACTCTTCTTTGAGAAGCTTACTCCTTCTGGAAGCACATGTTTGTGCCCTGCACTCCAGTGACAGGGAGATGCTTCAGTCTGATTGCTAGTCCTTACCATTCAGTTTCCTTAAGAGTGATTACAGCCATCTTATTTCTTTCCCTGCAAAGTTACAAAAATCAGTAGTAAAACATGCAAAGAAGAACCCTTAAATTGTGAAACTGCAAACAAATCATCATCTAAAGTGCCATTGACAGTGTTATGGAAGCCAGAGGGCCAAATCACATTTTAACTGTGTCCTGGGTTCAGCTAGGATAGGGTTAAAGTGTGCACAAGAAGTTGTGAGGGGCCACACCCAAGACAGACAACTGGACCAGCCAACAGGGTATTCCATACCATAACAACTGTCATGCCCAATATAAAAGGAGTGGGGGAGATTGGGGCAGTGTGGCTCTTTGGCATGAGCAGCTTGTCTTGGAGGATATCACTTTGTATCACTTGTTTATCTATTTTCTTCTGAAGTTTTTTTTTTTTTAATTGCCGTTGTTTCTCTCTTCTTTTGTATTGTTCTGTTAAACTTTCCTTATCTCAACCCATGGGATGTTGCATTTCGCTTCTGATTTTCCTCCCTATCCAACTGGGAGAGGGGCTGGGGGATCAGTGTGTGAGTGGTTGTGTGGGGCTGTGGCATCAAGGTCTAGTTTTCTGTGTGAAAGAAATGCAGGGTGATTTAGTGTGCTCTGTGAGAAAGGCTGGGACAGGCAGACTGCCAGGTATGGGTCTCACCTGTTAATATGACAGGGGCTTGGCTGATGGCTGGGCCCAAAGTACAATAGTCCTTTTTTCATGCCAAACATGGGGCTCAAAGAGTTGAGATAACAAAAAAAATAACTGACTGAAGCATGTTAAAACAATTTTGTTATACACAACGTTTTTACATTAGTTAAATAGTCCATATTCACAGTGTTGGTCTATTTGTTGTCATGGTGGTGTTATGTAATTCCTTATGTGCTCTATGTATTCTCTGTGGTGATATTTATCGTCCTGGGGAAAAGGATCAGGGCTGTCATATTGCTTTATTGGATATTGTTGACTTAGGATATGATTGTAGTACTGGTGATGAGGCTAAGCTGGTATTATTATGCGGTATTAGTATGCGGCATTTATTTGTAGTCTCATCCTATCTGTGGGAAAGACAGAGGATACTGTCTCAGCTTTTGAGAATTTTGAAGACTGTCATGGTTTAGGTCTCTCTAGCTGGCCAAAACCACGCAGTCACTCACTCATTTCTCCCCTCTATTGATGGGGTGGGAAGGAGAAAACACAATAAGTGCTAAGGGTCCAAGCGAAGGACAGGGAGGGCTCATTCACCACTTATGGTCATGGGCAAAAGACAGAGGAAACATGGGGAAAACCCAAAATTTAATCTAAACAAAATCACAATCAAATATGGGTAGGGTGAGAGCACATACATACTATGCAAAATGTACACACAACTCCTATATTCCACCCCTCCTCTTTCCCAAGACCCACTCCTGAGCTAGGGCCTCCCCTTCTTGCACTGCAGAGGGACAGTGAAATGGGTGGAGCAGGACCCTTATCCAGTCCAGTTGGTGATGTTCTCAGTCCATCCTCTTCAGGGAAAACCCTCTGACCATTGTTCCTTTAAGCAACATGCTGTTCCTCCTGGAGGGACAGATCCCCTTGGGTCTTCCCCAGAGTCCCAGTGTATGTTCAGTAGAACCCCACAAGATCCAGCATGGGCTCCTCCTGCTCCGCAGGCTACCTGCTGGCGACTCCTCTGAGGCTCCAAAGGCAGCTACTGACCTTGCCACATGCCAAGAGATATGGCCACTCCAGGATCTTCTCCTGAATTCCTTCTTCTGCAGGAGGCACCATTCTCCCACTTTCTCTTACACCCTATCCAGCTTGCAATATAAAACAACTGCAGAGAAAACCCCACCCTCAATGTTTTTTCTCCCTTAAATGTGCTCTTCACAGAGGTGTTGACTGGCTCTGCCCCACCCAGAGGCAGGACTGAAACCAGAGTTGGGGCAAACCTTCCAGAACCTTCTCACCGGAGCATGCCTTTTACGAAACCACTATAAATACCCACAGGACATCCAAGCCAGCATGCTCTTGTTCCTGTGTCTTGTGAACGTGTCCCAGGTTTTGGATAGGGTTACACACATTTTTACCAATAATACCACCCAGGGATCTGCCCTACAGCTGGATAGTTATGATTGGAAGGGTGTGTGAGAGAGAATGGGCAAGTGCCTAGGACAGTGGGCACCTCCAATGTTTTGGAATGTCACCCCTGAACAAGTGCAGAATCCTTATAAGCTAGTAAAATGTTTGGGAAAAATATGTTGTCAACCTGGCAATTCCTGAGAGACACAAATCACTGCAATTTTCTGTGGCCTGGCCCATGCCTACCAAGTCTTTTTCAGTACCCTCAGTGGGAAGAGAAGGTTCCTGGACCTAAAAACAGACTGGCAGACACTAAGGATACTCAAATCCTGGCAGCAGGTACTGCAGCTGCACCAGAGAACCAACCAATCAGTTGCCTCTATATGGAAAAAGAAATACACAAGGAAATCAGTTCACCTTGTGAGTGATGATGATAAACCAGGGTCAACGTGATAGCAGGAGGAAGAGCCAGAGGTAATCACCCAATCCTTACCCCTAAGTGAGCTGTGAGACATGCAAAAGGATTTTGGCTGCCATCCAGGTGAGCATATTATCACCTGGCTGCTCTGATGCTGGGATGATGAGGCCAATAGTTTGAAATCAGAGGGTAGGGAAGCCAAGCAGCTTGGACCCCAGTCTAGGGAAGGGGGCATTGACAAGGTGATTGGAAAACAGACACAAACCTTCAGCCTCTGGAGATGACTTCTTTTAGGTGAGAATGAAAATACCCCTTCAAGGAAGTTGCTATATGTCACCAAGGCAAGTGGACCACCATGGAGAGTTATCAAATACTTTAGGGAATTAATGGTATCAGAATGACGAGTGACCTATAGACCCATATGAAGTCCAATGCACACCACCCACGGGGTGGATATTTCTATGGAGTGTGCCACCATCATATGCCAACTCATTGGCAATAGTGTCCTGGAAAGATGGCCAGGGACAGAGAGTGGATGAATTGCCTGGAAAATCCAGCAGTACAAAAGAAGTCTCTCTTCCTCTACAGAGGCATGTGTTTTGGGTGTGGAGGAACTGTCCTGGGATTTCTGTCAGCTCAAGGAGGACGTTTTCTACTCCCCATGTGTCAGGCCTGTATCTCACCTATCATGTGTAGGCACTACCTTGCCCAAAACAGAGAATATGGGAGGTACACACCACTGAGTACTCTTTGGTTTTGCCTACCTGACCACAGAGAGGACATGAGGATGTTGGATGGAAAACCCACTTTGATCCTAGCTACACGAATACATGACCTGCAAGGGAAAATAAACATGAAAGGGGAGTCCTCCAGGAAGAAAAACACTCCAGTTTCGAGTGGGAAATTCCTGAAGCAATGTAGAAGGGCTGATCTTACTTCTGGTCCTCCTGAAGGAACCTCCAAGTCATACTCGCAAGAAGTGAGTGATTCTAATCAGGATCCAGCCAGGTGGATGAAAGGGACAATCAGGTTTACAGGACTGTGTGGATCCAATGGCCTGGAACATCAGACTCACAAGAATATAAGTACCCTGATGCTAGCGAACTACAGAGGGCTTGAACCAATCTCTATTTTCGGGTGACAGGGGGATGCCTACAGCTAAATGTATTGGAAGCTGAAGTGACTCTAACTGAGAATGAGTGGCATAAATGCCTCCTTGTGACTGGCCCAGAGGTCCCATGCATCCTTGGCATAAGCTATCTTAGGAGAAGGTATTTAAGGACCCAGAAGGCTACCAGGGGGCCTTTGGTGTAGCTGCCTTGGAGACAGAGGAAATTGAACAGTTGTCCACCTTGCCCAGTCTCTCAGAGGACCCTTCTGTGCTTGGGTTGCTGAGGGTAAAAGATCAGCAGGTGCCAACCACCACCAGAGTGATGCACTGGCAGCAATACTGCACCAACCAAGACTCCCTGATTCCTATCCATAAACTGATTTGTCAATTGCAGAGCCAAGGGGTGATCAGCAGAACTTGCTCACCCTTCAACAGCCCCATATGGCCAGTGTGAAGCTCTAATGGGGAATGGAGACTAACAGTAGACTACCATGGCCTGAATAAAGTTACTCCAGTGATGATTACTGCCATGCCAGATACAGTAGAGCTTCAATACGAACTGGAGTCAACAGCAGTGAAGTGGTATGCCACAATTTCTACTGCTAATGCATTCTTCTCTATTCCCACAGCACAGAGTGCAGGCCACAATTTGCTTTCGCTTGGAAGGGTGTCCAGTACCCCTGGAATTGACTGCCCCAGCGGTGGATACACATCCCCATCATTTGCCATGGACTGATTCTGCCTGCATTGGAACAGGGTGGAGCTCTCAACCATCTGCAGTACAACAGTGACACCATTGTATGAGGCAACACAGCAGCAGAAGTTTCTAAGTAGGGGAAGAAATTAGCTCAAATCCTTCTGAAGGCCAGCTTTGCCATCAAATGAAGTGAGGTCAAGGGACCTGCACAGGACATCCAGATTTTAGGGATAAAATGGACAGATAGATATCACCAGATCCCAATGGATGTGAGTAACAAGGTAGCAGCAATGTCTCCACCCATCCATGAAAAGGACACACAGGCTTTCTTGGGTGTTGTGGGCTTCTGGAGGATGCATATTCCAGACTATAGCTTGACTGTGAGTCCTCTCTACCAAGTGACTCAGAAGAAGGATGATTTTGAATGGTTTCCTGGGCAGGGTCAAGCCTTTGAACAAAATAAATGGGAGAAGCATGCAGTAGCCCTTGGGCCAGTACACGCAGGAACAGATGTTAAAAATGTGCTTTACACTGCAGCTGGGTATAAATGGCAGGGGTAGGCTGGTGTGGGCAGCTCGGCTTGGTGGGTCTCATTTTTTATGGTTGTTTTATATATTTTCTGCAAAAGTTTTCTTGTTATTCCTGTTGTTTGTCACTTCCTTTGTATTGCTCTATTAAACTTTCCTTATCTCAACCCGTGGGATTTCGCTCCCAATTACCCTTCACATCCCATTGGGAAAGGGAGTGGGTGAGTAGTGTGTGGTGGCTGCATGGGGTTTTCTAAAGGCTGGGCCTGAACTACAACACTCTTGGATTTCCTCTTCTGGTTTCAGACTTAGTCTTTCATTTTTTCTCTTCAAACTTGATTGTGATAATAATTGTAGGACAGTAGCTACTTGGTGTATTTACACATTTTTCGTAGTAATAGCATAATGATCTGTTGATTGCATCTGTCTCTGTATCTACCCTCTCTGGATAATGGCACAATGTGTAAATAATTTCATCACTAAATATCTGTAAGTAAAAATTATGTTTTCCATTGCTGGTATTCACAATGTGTTATGTTTTAAATCAGCAAAACAAATTGAACTTTGTTTTAATACGCTGGCAATCTTATTTCCAGCAAACGGCACTGAGCTCACAAACTGTCATACTTTTTAGTAATAATTCATGTGATTTATGAAGAGACTTGACCACTTTAGGGTCAGATGTATCTTTATCAAATGACATTGTAAGTTGTAGTTATTTATAGGGGTATGAAGGAGTATTTGTTGCCCTGGAAACAAATGAAAACAGCTTCCTAATTGTCAAACAACACCAGCTGTTCAAAAACATGGGGCCTAATTTAAGTCAGGGACAAGTGCTGTTAAAACTGAGAACTTCTTCATATATACCTGTTATATATTTTGTAATTATTCCTTTAAACTGTGTCTGTAATGACTAGTATCATGGCAGTCCTGGTGATAAGTATTTTCATCTGAAATATGAGTGTTGTTTGGGTAACAACTTAATACTAATGCCTAAAATGGGCAATGAGAAAGTCAAGGTGATCACTTTGTGACTGTTGCTGTAGGATGACAAAGAAGCTCTTAGTTATGAAGCAAGGTAGCACAGATGCTTCTTTCCACTCCTCATACTCCTTCACCTTTCTGCCATCAAAGGCACCTTGCTATGTACTGCTTCTATAGCAATGATGCTGCAAGATGAAGTGACTGATATTTTATGCTGGAATGTGACCAAATACCCTATCATGTGCAATTCCTCTAATTTAATAAAAAGGTGCACAGAGTGAAACAATAGGACAGGTTCATCTTTGGTTGTGCTCCACTGAAATCAGTGAAGCCACCATTGCCTTAGGATTTGTGGAGTCTGGATACCTAGTTTTCTTAGAGTAGACAAGCTGTGTGCACAGTTTTCAGTACAAACTACATTGAGCTTATTGAGCTTTCATGGGATTTGCCGGTTCAGTTTGCCTCAAGTTTGTCCTCTACTATGCACACTTTTATTGACAGTTAATGATGTATCAGCCAGTATTGCTAAATAATCGCCGGTATGTTTTAACTTGGAACCCGAATGTAATCTGCAAGTAAGGCCTCCATTTGCAAAAGCTGAGTGTGCATGCAAATTCAATTGCTCTTTCCTGGCTGCCTTGAAAAGTCTTAAAATAAATTTTTTTTGCTTGTCTTCTTAACTAATTTTGTCTTTCTGACCATTTTGATGCCACTGCTTAAAGAATAACCTTTAATAATAAATGTTCTGATTTTCTTATACTGGGAGAAAGTGTATCTCTCTCTAATCTTTGAGTGCACAAAATCAAATAACAGTCATCTGCAAATAGGTCTCTCCTGAATAGAAACTTCAAACTGCAAATTTTAAAAAAAACCCAGTCCAGATCATTTTGCAGAAGCCAGAAAGCATCTGAAAACCAAGGATCAGAAGTGGAGTGATCCAGTAACCTTTACTTAGTCCAGTTATAACAGAGTTTATAGGAATATAGTGACATTAACATGAAACATGTGCAGGAGTTCTGAGTGGTGTGTGTTGGACATGTCACAGGACCCTACCACAGAAGTTCAAAGGCATGAGCAGTTATAATAAATGTGTGATAGAACACAGAACAAATCCTGAGTCATACTACTATGCAGTCAGTGTGTGTCCTGAATTGGTTGGTAGCATACAGGATTTTAAACATATGGATGAGGAAGGTGATCATGCAAGCACGTGTGAAAGGATATTCTTATTAATGATATAGAGGAAAGCAGAATTTTAAAAGCTGTGAAAGTACAAAAGAAAACTGTTATTACACAGATGGAAGGATTACTGTATAACAGCAATGGATATTGAGCAGAATTAGAACAGAAGTTATTTATGACAGAAGTATTTTCAGTAAGAAGTTGTAATTGTTCATGTTCACTTTCAATATTCTACTTTTCCCAGCCATGTTGGACTAAGAATAGCACCAGTGAGTCGATCCATCTGAAGAAGGGAGTTGTTTAAAATATCTTGTGGCTTTGGAAGTTGGCTCTTATCCAACTTGGGATAACAGTTATTCTAGACTTATTTTGTTACAGCTGAGAGTGTCCCTTTTTTTTGACACAATTGCTGAACAGTTTGCTTAGATCTGCACTCAAAGACCATTGTACTGAGAGGTTCAAACACCTTTGTCTACTACAATAAAGAGGGAAAGGTAATCTTGCAGAGCAAAATCAGAGTACAATAAAGAAAGAGAGCTGGAAGAAACGTGAAGGATGAAAGCGGTTCAGTTCTGTGAAGGATGCGTGCCCAGAAGCTTCACAAAACATTCCTTATCCTGAGGTTCTGTCAGAACAGAGATTCCTCCCTTCCAGCCCTCCCTCTTAGAAAGCAAAATGAAGATGCTTTTACCAGGCACTGGAAGTGAACCTGATCCTCCTAATAATGTAGGCATGGTCTGTATGAGGGAGGGATCAACCTAAGATAAATTGTCTTTGGAATTTGACTGCTTCCACTTAAAACTGCAGTCTCTTTCAGTGCGTAAATTTGAGGTGAAGACTGGGACATCACTGGAGAACAAACTAGTAGAGTTATGGGAGGCAATAGAGGCATGTGATGTTAGGGTTGTGTATGCCTTTTTAATGCTGTTGCTAATTGCCTCCTCTAACATATAGAGAGAGAGGCACAATTTTTCAGTGCACTAGTGAGAACACATCTGTTTGCACTTAAAACACTATGCTCAAATAATAATTTAAAATCTTAAGTTCTAAGATCAACTCTCCACAACATGCAGCTGGCTTGACCCCAGTACTGTAGCAATTCTCTGTGGTACTTATGGTTTAACAAGTTTTGTTCAAGAAACATCCTTATTTATCATCTTCATTTTGCACCTAGAAAAGCAAAACTAAAGCCATCATTCTTATACCTGTGAATTTCTTGATCTTCTTTTTCTTGCATTCTTAATGTGAGCTCTCACTTTTTGGGGGCATAACAGTTAGGGAGTAGGTCTAGACCAGAATATTAAAATGCACACATTTGTCATGATTCTTTGTTTTGTTATGTTTATTTTGTGCAGGTGGTAGGTCATGAGAGACACAGTCTGAGTCTTAGGTTATGAGTCAAGAGAGGATCTCTGGTCCGGGACCTTACCTCTTGCTTTCTTGTGATACTGAAAGCACATAAATTCCTAGATTAGTAGCCTGAATTACAGAGGTAGGGAAAAGCATCAGTCTCGTCAAAATCCAGGCTCAAAAAACATCACAAAGGGTGCTTCAGGATACAGGAAGGTGTGCTTAATTCCAAGACTGCCGCAGCTGAACTTCTGCCAAGGTTCCCCTAAAGACCAGGTACCTGCAAAGGCAGAATCTGTGTAATTCCCTTCTGAAGGAGCTGTCAGACAAGTCAGACAAAGGACCAAATAGAAAAGATGGGCATGATACACACAGAGCCAACAACAGTGACTGTGTGAATGACATGTCAGCTTGGGATCTTGTCAGTAAGGGGTAGGGTTTTATGAGGGGTGCTTACCAAACTAGAAGCGAAGAGAGAAAGACTTGAATATTAAAAGGGGCTAGTAGGAGAAACTAGCAAAGGCACAAGAAGAGAGCAAATGAAACAAAGCATCTCTGGAAAAAAAAGTGAATGGGCAGCCTTTTAGAACAAGCAGGAGACTGTCCAAAATAAAAGCTATGAAAACCAGTGGAAACCAATTAGAGATGAAGTCATCAACATCTGAAGGCTGCAGCTGCTTGCCGTACTTCTGCTGGTTCAGTTTTACTTCTAGGTTAACATTTTGAATGTAGAATCAGTTAATATTGATCAGAAATGCATATAAATATAGTGGCTGCTCAAAAAGCTTTTGAAATGTTACATGAGAAGAATACTGGTGTTCGCTCTTGTCACCTGTCTGAATAGTTGTTAATATTACAGAATTTTTATAAGTGGATAAGTTTTGCCTTTCTCTGAAGAGGCTGAGATGGAGAGAGTGGGCAGAAGTAGCTTTTTGACACTGCAGGTGGTCCCTCCAGCCGGATCCTGAATGTGCTTGCTATGTGATTCTAAGCAGAGTTCTGCTTCCATGCTGGTTTATGGGTTAAAGGGAGGAATATCATAATTTTCAACTAATGGGCATAGCATCTTTCCAAATGGTGCCAAAATCTTTACAGAGTAGCTCTGGGATATAACTGTACAGTTCCCATTAAGTCAGTGGGAGAGGCAGGGCTCTGACTATTAAATCTCTAAGAGAGAGATTTGTTTTTAAAGGAAACTCTTATACTGTATGTCATTGTTACTACAAATTAATCTTAGACTTACCAGCATGGTACTCAGGTGTAAGTTCTAATGTACTCTAAATCAAATTTTCAGAGGGATTATAAAAGAACTTTTAAAATATGAGTTGAAATTTAGCGTGACAGTTTCAAGCCCAGATGCCTCATTCTCTTGAAACAGAGTTCCACAGGTTTTAAAAAGCTGTGCAGAGTATTAGTGTCTTTTCTTAATTCAAGACTTTAAACAAAGACTTTAAACTCAAGTTTTCTGCACACAAAAGTTATAAAAATTATTGGATACTATGTATCTGCAGATACCATGTGACCCAGCATCTCCAAGTTTTCTGAGGTCTAGTTTGCTTCGTTAGTTATGTTTAAATGGCTGAGCCAGTTGTACTGTTAAAAGGTGAGCTGGACATGTAACACCTTCTGTATGTCAACGACACCCACAAAAGGAAGGGGATACAGCAGAAACAATTTCCCTAAAATCACCTTACAGCTTCTCAGACCTGGTGCTGTTCCAGTGAAGGGAGCAAGCAGTGCTGTGATGTGAGGCCCTATATAATCCCAGGGTACATATGGCATCCTTTTTAACCCCAGGCCAGCTCTTTCTTACTTGACCACAGAGTGAGTCCTAAATGGTCCATGATTAATTTATTCAAGAACAAGAACTAGAAATTTCACAGTTCTACTCCACAGTTTTTTGCTTTGCCTCTAGTAAATTAAGAAAAGTAGAATCTGATTTGTTTTAGATTAAATTAATTCCCTCTGGTTGCTGTGTTAATCTCAACTGATGTGTCGTTTTGAAATTTCCAGTCCCTTGAAGCATTGTACTGTAACTTGTTTAACTTTACAAGTGTATTTATTAGAGGTGTTGCAGTAATAATTTATAGTTGGAGGGCAAGCAGAATGTGGCATTGGTACTAATCAGGTGTGGATATTGCACAAATATCTCAAAGCCTTTTTTTTGCAACAGAGCTCTTGCTTTGTACTGACTCCCTGAAATACTGCTGCTCAGCTAGAGCAAGCCACTCGTTTTTAGCAGTTTGCTGTAAGCTCCACTGTTGTAGTCTCCGAGGACACCCTTGTCAATCTTGATGAAGCAGGAGATCACTGTGAGCCTTCCCCTACACGATTAAAGGCAATTGACTGTGTTTCTGTCCTGCCCAAAGTTCACCTTTTTTATGGACCTTCCTTCTGACAGAGCTCAGTAGAAGTCAGTGGAATAAGAAATAACATTTTAAACAGCTTTTCATGTCTCTTTGTCTTATTTTGGATTCCCTATCTTTCATCTCACAGCTGAGAGCTTGGTAGAGCAGCTTATAACTAAATTATCACTGATCTTTCCAGCACTAATAAGTTAATTCTTCCATCTAGGACATAACAGATTTTGCTTTATTGTCTGCTTCAAGGAGGAGTCTGCCCTTCATATTTTTTGTATTCTTCACCCAGGAAAATAAACCTTGCCTACATAAAAATGTATGTGTATGTAACAGAAACACCATATCCATTCCAGCCCTCTTTGCAACCTAGAAGGGTTGGATTTAAGCTCAAGAAAAATATTTCTAGCTTACAGCTTTTATGATGTCAACCAAAACCTTCTTACACCAGTTACAGTCCTACTCTAGGATGGACACTACTGATGTAAAACCACAAAATTTCCTTTTGTAAAATCAGCTACTTCTGCTCAAAACTCATTTATTTCTTCCACTCTTTCTGATTTCTGATACCACCTTCAAAAGCATAAGGCATAAAAACATGCTGAAGATTTTCTTACTACTTGCTTTCCTGCTTGGTGTATGTTTTCTTAACCTTTGTAATTCATCACAGTTCATATGTTCTTAGTTTTCTCTAGAAAAGCTGTTCCTTTTTCAGTGAAAATTTAGGTTCTTTTGTTCGATTCAAAGATATCACAAAGCTTTGAGATTTTTGTAAAACTTGTGACAAAACCTTAATATTTTCAGCAATGGAACAGGGAGCTAAGGACCCAATTTCTGCTGCTTCCAGTGGGTGCAGTGCTACCCAAAAAGCTTGGATGGAGCAGGCTGGGGCACTGGCTTTGCCTTGGGACTTACATTTATAGGCTTGTTTGTCAACTTCTGTTTTAATATTTCAAATACAGAATTTTTGAAGTAGGACTTTCAACACACTATTGTCTCTTTTTACGAAGTCCTGCTGGCCACACTATTTCTGATACAAGCCAGGATGCCATTGGCCTTCTTGGCCACCTGGACACACTGCTGGCTCATGTTCAGCCAGCTGTCAAACAACACTTCCAGGCCCTTTTCTGCCAAACAGCTTTCCAGCCACTCTGCTCCAATCCTGTAGCATTGCATGGGGTTTTTGTGGCCACAAGTGAAAACTTGGCACTTGGCCTTGTTGAATAGCATCCTGTTGATCTCAGCCCATCAGTCCAGTCTGTATAGATCCCTCTGTAGAGCTTTCCTACCCTCAAGCAGATCAACGGATCCACCCAACTTGGTGTCATCTGCAAACTTACTGAGGGTGCACTCAATCCCTCATCCAAAAAAGATATTAAACAGGACTGGTCCCAATACTGAATCCTGAGGAACACCACTTTTACTCTGCATCCCCAACATGGTCCATAAGCAGTGATTTTGGTCTGCATACCAATCTTTGTTAGTAACTCTACACATGCTGTTAATTTCAGAAAGTGCTGTTAATTAGAAAAGGTTTAGCTGAAAAGTAAAATCACTGAACAGAATTAGTTCTGTTCTAACTCAGGCCAGGACACTACGGAAGAGGCTAGCAACTCAGGAGGACAGTCTTGGAGATGTGACATAGGATGGAGCCACAGGATTTAAGCGTGACCTGGCTTCACGTGTCAGATATGCATCTGGTATGCCAGGTTAGGCTCCTAAGAAACAAAGGGGGTGATTGTGTAATGGCCCTGATAACAAGAGAGGGCAGGAAGCTAAGGGCTCTGGTGCTGATATCTTTTTTTGTGCAGCATTTTATCTTTTGTACAAATGGTGAAGAATTTTCCTGTGTAGTTCACTGCTGGTATGAAAAGCTTGGTCGTTATGTGTTTATGGTTTGTTAGGATTTGTTATGTTTTGTCGAGTGACCTTATATTCAGATTACATTTGGTACAATTGTGAAGATTTGTTGTTTTTTAAAAGGATTCTTTCAGCCTTCCAAATCAGGATGTGTTTATTTTGCCTGTGGAATGTCCTGTTTCTTCCATTTCTTAAATACACCTTTGAGCTGAGGTGTCTAGCTTAAGATATGGGCAGGCAACCACTGACAGCAAGTGAAATTTGTGTTATCTGGTGAGGAATATAAGTTCTGAGCTGTTTTATCAGAAGTGCTGTCTGAGTAAAAGGTGAAGTTCTACAGAATGGTGTAATTCACAGACTCCTTTGCTGCTTCAGGCAGTTTCTCTCATACATCAGTTCAGGGCACCATGCAGGTCAGATTTACTGCTGGGTGTACACTGAAATGATTTATACTTTGCTGAGCCTGGATGAGGACCATTTGTTTACTTCACCTTTGTATTTATCCCCCTAAGGCTCTGTTGTGGCCTGAGTTAGCCATGGCACCAGTTAGCCTAGTCTTATGATGCAGAGCAGCCTGTTCATGTGCAGTAAGTCTGTGGACATCAAAGGTCTGGGCACAAACCTCTCACTCCATCATGCCTGTTTATCAGCTTTGAGCTTGCTTTTCCACTGCTGCTCATTAAATGTTCCCTTCTGGTGAATACCTTGACTGGCCTTTGACCTTCTGTTTTCTTCTCCATTCATGCTGGAGAAAGATCTGGATGGAGAGGTTGCACATGAGTGAGCTGGAAAGGTGGCACAAGGTGACGAACAGCTGCTGAAGCCTCCCAGGATGCTGACTCTGCCTCCCAGCCTCTCCAAAGCAAACAAAATCCCAGGAGTTCCTAGGTTTTGGAGAGTGGGAATTGCCATCAGTTGGTAGTGTTTTTCACAGCATGGAGGCATGCTTACCTGCACACTTCTGCTTGGAAATGCAGCAAAGGTGGTGTAGTTCCCTAGCACAGTGGTGAGCTGCAAAGCACTGGCCAGCACTTGGGAAGCTCTGTCCTAGACCCTCTTTAAAGAGAGCCCTGCAGAAGCTTCCTCCCACGTGAAATGGTGCTTGTGGGAGGGGGAATGGGTCTCCTTTGCTCCCTGCCATGAAATATGGAAGCAGGAAAAGAGCAGCCCGGGCTGTGCTGCCTTTCCTTCCTGGTGCAGAGGCTGGAGCTGGTGCTCTCACCTTCCCTGACTCAGCAAAAAGAAGGGTTGCATTGGTAGAAGGAGGCTGAACACACAAACAAAAACGTATCCTTTATAAAAAGAAAAATCGTGAATGTATTTCTTCTGCTGCTGAAGAAGAAGAAATTTTCCTTTTCCTTGGCTGCTGGAAGGAAGTGGAAAGAAATTAAGCTTTTAAACAAATAAGACTGATTATTAGCATTATACTGCTTGGTAACAGGTGAAGATGAGAACAAAAGGGCTTAAATAGTTTTCATTTTTCTCAGCTGTTTGAGTTTGTCAGTTCTGTTTCCCATTTTTTTCAGATCTTGCCTCTTCAGGCCAAGCTAGTGCCTGTGGGCGGTGGCAGATGGATGGATAACCCTCCCCTCTGACTCTTCTTTCGTTACTCAACAAACAACCCAGTTGGTGCTTGTATAAGCTGAACCTGACCACTTGGACATCACAGGCAGTGGTCTGGAGTGAGAGCCATGGTCCACATGAGCCTGCCCAAGTGGCACACTGAGGACAATTGTGGCAGTCGTTGTGATGAGGGACATCTGCTACCGTCTATACTTAGTTGGCCAAGCAGGCCTCAGGATAGCTGCTACATGGTAAACCATTTGTAGTCTGGATTTCTGCTAGGGATACTGTTTGAGAAAGAGACTCTGAACTGCCTTTTTTGCCCAGTGATGGAGATGGGATATGAGCAGTGGAGGGTTTGATCAGCCTTACAAATTGATTAAACTTTCAACTACATTAATTTATGAACATGCAACTGTAAAAGCTTCTTCCCATCTTTTTCCACTGGTAGTAGAAATAACCTGTTGCTGTGTCTTTATTTCTCCAGACGATTTTGCAGAGGAGGAGGAGGTGCAGTCCTTTGGCTACAAGAGATTTGGTAAGTGGCAGCAGCATGTCTTTCATCTCGCTATGGTGTAATGCTTAGGATAAGCCAAACATTTGTTATGAAAACCTCCCATGCTGGGAGCATCAAAACATAGAGGTACAGTCCCATTACCCTCTTCAGTCTCATATCTGAACAGAGGAAGGTGTGACTTTTAGACTTGGTTTAATTTTTTGGCAAACATAATGCTTCAGAAATAGCCCTGGTCAGAAACAAGAAGTGGTTGGTTTCATTATTTGATGATTAGCATTAAGAAAATGAAGCTCACACAAACTGAGGAAGTGTGATCTGGCTGATTGGGTAGTGAGGTGGATTGTGAACTGGTTGAAGGACAGAAGTCAGAGAGTTGTGGTCAATGCGATGGAGTCTAGTTGGAGGCCTGTGTCTAGTGGAGTCCCTCAGGGGTCAGTACTGGGACCAGTACTTTTCAGTCTATTCATTAATGACCTGGATGAGGGAACAGAGTGTGCTCTCAGCAAGTTTGCTGATGACACTAAACTGGGTGGAGTGGCTGACACACCGGAGGGTTGTGCTGCCATTCAGCCTGACTTAGATAGACTGGAGAGTTGGGCAGGGAGACATTGAATGGAATTCAACAAGGCCAAGTGTTGAGTTTTGCACCTGGGAAAGACCAACCCCATGTATGAGTATAGAGTGGGGACTGAGCTGACCTGGGTGTCCTAGTAGATGGAAGGATGAGCATGAGCCATCAGTGTGCTCTTGTGGCCAGGAGGGCCAATGGGATTCTGGAGTGTATTAGAAGGGGTGTGGTTAGTAGGTCAAGAGAGGTTCTTCTTCCTCTTTACTCTACCCTGGTGAGGCCGCATCTGGAATATTGTGTCCAGTTCTGGGCCCCTCAGTTTAAGAAGAATAGGCAACTGCTGGAAAGAGTCCAGCGCAGAGCCACAAAGATGAAGAAGGGGCTGGAACATCTTCCTTATGAGGAAAGGCTGAGGGAGCTGGGTCTCTTGAGCTTGGAGAAGAGGAGACTAAGGAGTGACTTCATCTATGCTTTTAAATATGTGAAGGGTGGGTGTCAGGAGGATGGGGTCAGGCTCTTCTCAGTGAAGCCCAGTGACAAGACAAGGGGCAATGGTTGTAAGCTGAAGCATAGGAGATTCCGTGTGAATACACGTAGGGATTTTTTCACAGTGAGGGTGCCAGAGCACTGGCACAGACTGCCCAGAGAGGTTGGGGAGTCTCCTTCTATGGAGATATTCAAAACTCGTCTGGACGTGTTTCTGTGTGACCTGGTCTAGGGAATTCTGCTGTGTCAGGGGGGTTGGACTAGATGATCTTTCGAGGTCCCTTCCAACCCCTAACTTTCTGTGATTCTGTGAACAGAAATGAATGTGCTTGCTGTAAAAAAAGGTCCATGCTTCTTACATGTTCTCTGCCCAGCTGGGCTTTCCGTTGGCCCACAGACAGATGTGCAGTGGGATTTGTAGCTGTTCCCGAGAGCAATGGTGTGGGACCTGGAGGACCTCCCCTACAAGGAAAGGCTGAAACAGTTGGGGTTGTTCAGCCTTAAAAAGAGAAGGCTTCAAGGGGATCTCATAGCTGCCTTCCAGTACCTGAAGGGGGACTATAGGATAGAAGGGGAGAGACTTTTTGTATTCTCAAACTGTGATAAGACAAGGGGAAATGGCTACAAGCTACAAGAGGGGAAATTTAGGTTAGAGATTAGGAGGAATTTCTTTACCAGGAGGGTGGTGAGGCACTGGAACAGGTTGCCCAGAGAGGTTGTGGCTGCCCCATCCTTGGCGATGTTCAAGGGCAGGCTGGATGTGGCCCTGGGTGACCTGGTCTAGTGATTGGCATCCCTGCCTATGGCGGGGGGGTTGGAACTAGATGATCTTTGAGGTCCCTTCCAACCTCAGCCATTCTATGATTCTATGATTCTATGACCTCCTGTAGACTTGCAGAAGTTGTACTGCCACCTGAGCCAGGACATATGCTATGCACTCCTCTCCAACAATAAGTAGAAGTATATGGTATGAAAGCATTCTGATGTCAAAAATTATTAAAATTACTTTCTTTTTTCCACTTTTTTTTTTTTTGATGTTTTTCACCAAAAATGACCTTATTGTATGAAGAAGGGAATTCTACACATCTCTGCACAGGGGTCAGCAGCCTTCGAAGGTCCTCTTTTCAAGGTTCTTATGTTCTCTTTCCCTCAGGGAGATATTTCAGTCTCTGCTGCTGACAATGTAGCCCAGGGCAGGCTGACTCCTGTCCCTGCGGCCATGGGGAGGTGATGCATTAGCCTCTGAGCTCCCACAGTGCCAACTCTGTCTTGAAGCAGCCAAATGGGCTCATCATCCAAGCTACTAACTGCTTTTTCAACTGTAAGCCATCAGGATAAAAGTTCATCACATTTTTTAGTCTGCCGGGAAAGTGGCTGCAGCAAGAATCACTTTCAGCAACTCCACTTGGCAAATAGATAGGAAAGGCAGACTGAAAATAAAAAAATAAAGTCAATAATTCCCTCCATCCCAAAAGGATCAGGGGGAGGCGGTGTAAAGACATGCAGCATTTGGGAGGTGGGGATCACATTCACATGACCTCTTCTACTCCCTGAAGTACTCCACCATTCTCTGCTGTTGTGCTTTATTTTGGATAGGTCAGCCAACCGCAGAGCCAGAATCTGTGGCTTGGAAAGTGCTGACATAATGCTGTACACAGGGTTTTTTCCTACTCTGTTGTGTTGTGGTTTTTTTCTGGATTAGGCCCTGGAATAGCAAAAAAAGAAAAAAAAATCTTGATAAATGGGAAGAAAGGTTAACTGTTCTTTTCTGTCTCCTCCAGCTGAGTAAAAAATGTTAGGATTGGTTAACATCTATAAAAGCAGCTTTCTTCTGTTCTGCTCACTACCTAGCTATCCCTGGTCAGCATGCTCCTGCGGTGAACTGCAAAGGGTTTTAGCACAGAGCAGGTACCTCACTCTCCTTACTATTCCGATAGTATATGCACTGTTGCTGTGCTGTTGTGCTGTTGCACTTCTTGGGATGGCAGGGAGGGAGGAGAAGGCCAGCAGTCTGGCAGTGGCAGGATGAGATTTCACCACAAAAGGAGGAGGCAGAGTAGTTCCACCCTTAGAAAACAACCATAACCCTCTTTCTCTTTCACGTAAACACCATTGCTGTGGTGAGGGAGCTGTCATAGATGTCTGCTGTACAGAAGAATAGCCTTGACTAAAGGGGGAATAGGGTCATGAGGCCATAGCATTGATGCTGGTGAGAGTTGTGTAATTCAGTTAACGTCCTGATCCAAGAAGCCTTCTTTGTCTGTACTGTTCATAAGCCCAAACTTCCTCCAATACCCACTTCCTCATCTTTCCCAGCATTGTGGGGCAGCACAGGAAGCAGTTAGGCTGACCTGGTTTCCATGCATCCCTGCACCAGCATGCGTGTTGTTTGCCTGCAAGTGCTCACACTTTTGTGGCCCTTAAAGGGATTATTTCCATTCCCTCAGAAAACACAGCTTAGTGCATTCCTGTTTCTGCAGCCCCCGCTGCATTTCCAGGCAGCCTCTGAGCAACCTCTGCAGGGCGTGGGAGCCATGTGCCTTCAGCAGCACTGGCTATTTCACCTGGCACCAGGCTTCTCTATTCAGAAAGGTGACACGCACATCTTTTAAAAACTCCAAATTCACTGGCTGGCTGGGTCAGCATTTCCAGTGAAGGACCAGAGGTTGCTCTGGGGGCTAACATGCAACTGAGTTGTTTAAGCTCTTGCCTGACCAGTAGAAATGTTATGCCTGCTGTCCCAACTGGTGTTCCCTCTTGGCCCTGCATTTTCACTGGTAATAGAAGGCAATATGAAGCCCATGAGAAGAACAAAGTTTTTTGTACAAAGTCTCGATAAAAGATCATTCTGAAAGGAGTACTGTCCTGTCTTCTGAGTGGTGCTATGGAAATGCCAGTGTTGTTCATATACAACCTGCTGGACTAGGTGGTGATAAAAGTTTATGAAGTGGAATTTTTTAATTTCAGGAGCCATAGTGTAGGAGTAGTTGTGTTAATTGTGACTAGAGTAGTCCATGTGTGCCCCATTGACATGGGATGAGGAATATCGTGTGGAAGTGTGTGGCCTCGTTTGGAGCAAAACATGCTCCAAGGGGGGGATGGCTGAAGCATGATTGTTTTGTAAAAAATATAGCTTGCAGTGAGTCACTGCTGGCAGCTGGAAGCATGTGTTGGTCAGCACTTGGCAGACAAAGCCTTGACCAAACTGCTTTCCTAAAGTTCAGCTGAAGAGTTTATTATTAGCTGCCTTATTGCTGGAGCCTGTAGTTTGGTTCAAGGAAGGAAGAGATCTGGGAAGGGAGGGAGAGAGAGAGGCATTCTTCAACAGTTCTCATTTTTATAGAATTGTAGAATTGCTTAGGTTGGAAAAGACCTTTGAGATCGTCAAGTGTTGCAAAGTCCACCACTAAACCATGTCACTAAGCATCATATCTACACATCTTTCAAATACCTCCAGGGGCGGTGACTCAAACACTACCCTGGGCAGCCTGTTCCAATGTTTAACCACCATTTCAGTGGATAAATTTTTCCTAATGTCCAATCTAGATCTCCCCTGGTGCAACTTGACACTATTTCCTCTTGTCCTATCACTTGTTACTTGGCACTAGAAATGAACCCCCACCTCGCTACAACTTCCTTACAGGTAGTTGTAGAGAGCAATAAGGTTTCCCCTCAGCTTCTTTTTTTCCAGACTAACCAACCCCAATTCCCTCTGCTGCTCCTTATAAGACTTGTGCTCTAGACCATTCATCAGCTTCATTGCCTTTCTTTGGACATGCTCCAGCACCTCAATGTGTTTCTTGTGGTGAGGTGCCCAAAACTGAACACAGTAATAGAGGTGTGGCCTCACAGGTGCCGAGAACAGGAGGACTATCACTTCCCTAGTCTTGGTGGCCCCACTATTTTAGATACAAATGAAGAAGCTTTTTAAAGGAGGACTGAATACACACTGTCCTGCACCACTTCCCCTTTTTATGAATCTTCCTGTCCCTCCATCTCAGATAAACAAATTTCAGAGAATTTATCATGCTACTTTGTCTTTTTAGTCAGCAGAACATTAACTGGTCATTTTAAGCCAAACATATTAAGATGTTAAATATCAGTCAATACAGATGCAGAAAACTCCCAGATGCTAGCAAAATACACCAGCATTTTTCATTTTTTGAGCTTGGAAATTGAGGAAAGCACTCTTTCCAACTGACTGATGCTGTTTACTTCTTCTCAGTGGATGCTACAGATGTGCAGGGTCACTGCCAGGGTTGTGATGCTCAGCTGCAATGGCTTCAGATTGCTTCAGTGAAAAAGCACACGAGGAAGCATGTTTCTTATCACCCTTACTTCATTATCAGTCACTGCTCAGGCTGCTCCAGAAAACTAGCTATGCCTCTCCACTGGTTTTCCCCACACAGATTGCCACCAATGTTAACTCTTTCATCAGTTAGTGTCATTGGTTCGCACCACCTCATGCACACCAAACTTTGGGAAAGAATGAATAACAAAAGGGAAAAAGTTGCTTTTCAATATTACACACTTTTGTGTAATTCTGTAAATCTTCAGGCTTCAAAGAAATGAGCTGAAAACCCTGCTGATGAAGAGGAACCTCCCAAGGAATCAAAAGATAGGGTCAGTACACTATAGATAAGTAGAAGACTAAACAGCTTGTGTGAGATCATTACTCTTTGCCCTTGGCAAACACAGAGTTGGAGGCTGTAAGCCTGTCCTCCATAGTAGGACCCATTTTGGTCACCCTCATGCTCTAGATCATGAGTCAGAATCCTGCCCACCTTCACATTCCCTCTCCCTTGCCACAGGTAGCCATTGGTAGGGGACAGTCCCTCATGTCCCCAGATGGCATCTCCAGTGCACACCAAAGCACTGGACCTCTAGTCATCCCCACAGCCTGCAGATCAACAACTGACAGGAAAGGAGGGATAAAAATTACTTGGGGGGCCCCCTCAAATAAGTTAGGTACTTTTTTAGGTATCTTGCATAGGGTATGCAAGAGATAATGTCCCTTTAATGCAGTTATGACAATCTAGCTCCTAAGCATCATTGCAGGTGTAAGAATTAAATCTAGGAATTTCTGGACCAGCAATGGATGAATAATCCTGATGCGTGGTAATGAAATCTGCTATACTGAAAAGAGATGAGGAAAGAAAGCACCCTGGCTTAAAAACATATTTGGAAAATATTTTTTTTTTCCCTGATGTGTGGTTTGGGAGCAGCTGAACTAGATCCATTTAGTAAGTGTTTTCTCATTATATACTGTTTATTATCTTATACAGTCAGAAGCTACATATTATTTCTACACCTTTGATAGGATACAACTGGGGAGTTTTAGGCATGTAAAAACTGATAAAAGTCTTATGAGCTATTTACAGTGAAAAATAAAAACTTCGAGATAGAAAGCTTTTTCAGAAAAGGGTTTAAAAAACCCCTATTTTTCTGCCTATAAGGTGTCAGTTCAAACATGATCATGATAAGCAAAACTGTAGGTCAACAAGCAGTAATAGCCAGACACAAAAAGTTATCATATCTGTGTGTCCTATGCTATCTTACTCAGGAGGTGTAAGAGCCTTTCAGGTCTATGGGTTTGGAGCTGCCCCTCTCCAACCTGTCCAGCTATGCCTGGCTAATGACACTTCTTCTAATCCAAACCCATAAAGACGCCTCTTAGCAGCACTGTGGGGTCTAAAGTCATTCCAGCTGTGTGCTCTTAGGTAGGCAATCTGTTTTCTCTCTGTTAAGGGTTTTTCCTATCTAGTATAATTAAAATTCTTGACATGTTTCTTCATATATTGCGTTTGCATGTTTGAAGCAATGCTTGTGTGATCAGTTGCTGTCTTTTTACAGAGGTGCATTGAAAGGTGGCATGGCCACCATTATGTGTGAGTTTTTCTCTCTGTTTTTCATCAGAGCTATAAAATATATGTGTAGGCTGAACAGCACATTGTACACCAGAAATACAGGAGTCTTTGAGATAAATTAAAATTTCAGGTATGAAACCATACAATAAGAAAAATAAATAGTTGGAAATACCTGTTACTCGACTTTCCCAGTGCTGCTGTGGGGCTTTAGTCCACATTAGTTCTGAGCATTAGTTCTGAGCTCAAGTTTTATTTAAAATACAAGTCCGCATCAGTAGCCATCTGCTACTGTACTGCATTCTGTTAACTATAAGCTTGCAAGTGCTCAGATGTGTCTAATTGATTTTTGGCTTTTCTATACCTGCTTTGGAGTGACAGACACGCTGGTGTCTCATGAAAAAGAGGGTGCTATTTTGCCTTGAGGGCATGTTGTTAGATATATCTAGTAACATGCGCAAATAAAACACAGACGTCTCAGGTGCTATTTACATTGGTATGCTAGATTCCTTTTATTTCTTGGGAATTTCCTCAAAACATCATGGAGCCGTAACACTCATGTTAAGTATCATGGCAGAGGTGACATTACTGCACCTGGCTCTGCAGGGCACTGAACCCTTTGCAAATACTGCTCAACATCCAATTAAGTCAGGCCCCTGAATGTGCAATCTGCATGAATCAGCAAAGACCTGTGTGTTTTAAGTAGCAGCTATCAAGATATGTAGTTGTTACAAGTTAGCTTGACAAGGCATGTTGATAGACCTATATACTTCCTCATACAAGTCCCTAGCTGTCAAATTAGGAAGCCTTTCTGTGTTTGGTTGCCTTGCTCAAAAGCCCTACAGTCATTCCTGCTTGCCACAGTTAAAGGAGCAGTTGTGTCTTCTGCTGTCCTCTTCAGTAGCATCCTAGGGAAGGGGAAAGATTAGATTAAACTGTTAGTAAGGTATTTTGTCTGTTGAACTCTCAGAAGCATTAGAATAAAAGTGCCACAATGTTTTGACATAAGATGTTGTTTAATATTACATCAAGATTGTCTGCCTCTGTGTAGCTAGTGCCTGGTTTCCCGTGCTCCTGGGGGAGATGGTGAGAGGAAGGTGTGAAACCTCACTAGCTTGGCCCACATCCAAACCCAGACCTGGACCTAGACCCAGACCCAGACCCAGCAGTCTCTGCTGTCCCACACCATCACACTCAGCAGTTTTGGGACAGGTGACACCATTAATTCAGTATGTGATGTACTTGCCAAATTTCTTAATTGTTTTCAGCAAGAAAATTTTATGTCTGAAGATTGACTTCTATATGAAATATGAATATAGGGCTTAGGTTGGGAGTCATTTCACCTACTTTAGGGAGCCTAGACATCTACCTCTTTAAAGACATCCGTTCTTAAAACGGCAGTAGCAAGGAGAGGTTAATTCTGCATGAAGGAAATTGTATGCTGAGCAAAAGCATCACATTGCTGGTCATTCTGAGTTTCTACATAGAGATCTACTACACCCAAGCAAGTGGGTGTCCCCTGGGAGCGCCACAGTAAGGGCAGGTCCCTTGGTGGGTGAACAGTCTGGGCAAGCAGAGTGCGGCACAACGGCCAGGGCACAACAGTTTGCACAGTAGTTACCATGGGAGGGTGCTGAAAACCTGCCAACTTGGACAGAAAGCAATGGTGACCACTCAGTAGAAGACCATGACATCCCTGAGCTCTAACCCACCAGCTTTAGTGCATGGAGGTCTTGCTGGTAAGCGCTGCCACCAAGGCAACGGGCTTGCAGGGTGTGCCTTGCTCTTACGCCAGTGTCAGATGGCAGTAGTGAGCATGCTTGTGAGAGGTGTGCCCAGGCAGAGGAGAAACTCCATTTAGTGATGGATCTTAGGGGAAAGTACACAGGTTGAGAGCAGTCAGGGAATGTGAGAGAGAGAAAGGTGCTTGGAGTCACACCTTGCCTCCCATGATAGAAACCCATCATGCAGACATAGCACCTGCCACAGAAAACTTCCTGTCCTCTTTCCGCCCAACTGAATGTGGTGACTTGGAGGACAGGGGGCAATGGCAAGAAGTTCCTGCCCAGTGCAATAGATACAACTGCCCAGCAACTATTCCACCTTTCCAGGTGCTGTTGCTTAACAGGTACAGTTCTCTGCAAGGGGAACCGGACAACAGTGAGTATGGTATTTCTTCTAGCTTGAAGGAGTCGTCAAAGTCTACTATGACCCACATCGAAACCTCCTTAGTAAAGAGTAAAAGATGGTTCACTGTCATATGTGACTCACTTTGGAAAGAAGTGGAAGGCTCAGTATGCAGACCAGACCTGCTACACAGGGAAGTCTGCTGCCTCCCTGGGGCCCAGGTTAATGATGTAAATAGGAAGCTTCCTTCCCTAGTACGGCCCTCGGATTATTACCCCTTTTTGATATTTCAAGTTTGGAGTGGAAGAGCTCTTTTTCTTAATTAACATTTTGAACAGTCTGAAGCCAGAATAATCCAAACACCTACTGTCATGGTTTCAACACAGCACATCGGTGCACAACTAAATTCACTGGTCTCCAGAAGTTGTTGCCTGTCACTGCTTGTGTGAACAGATTTTTATACTTAAACCTACATGCTCCATTTCATACGAATACATACAAACTGGATTTGTGTCAGTGTGTTGGACTACCTAACAGCAAGACTTCAAATACAAAAAAACAGAACTGTGGACTAGATTGCATGTAAGTTCCATTGGGAAATTTGTGCTCCAAACATGTTCCTGGTTGTATTGTTCCGCAAGTCTGCAAAGCCAAAAATCTGAGAGGTAATTCTTGTCCTCACCATGTTCCAAGTCAAATAGGCCCCAGTCAAATAGGCCAACTAATCATTGCTCAATAACTTACTTGTCTCCTTAAGAAAACAGATTTCTGCTTGATTAATGATACTACATGTTTAATCTCTTTTTAAAATTTGTAGAAATTACCATGTGCATGTTTCAGTATTGTGAAAAATTTCTTAGTTCTAAGTGCCTTGCTGAAAACAGCAGAGGTGAAGACTGGAGAACACATAGTGGGGCTCAGTTTTAAGGTGAAGAAATCAAACCAAAATCTGATTCTTTTGCTCATTGCAGAGCAGGTAAAAAAGCTTTCCAAAATATTAGAAACTTTAAAACTGGTTCCTTTTTAAATACTTGGTCAAGGTTAGCTAAAAATAGGAGAAAACTTTGAGTTGTCAAAGCAATGAGTGTGTGTGAATCATAGAATCATCACAGCTGGAAAGGACCTTCAAGATCATCAAGTCCAACCAATAGACCTACACTACTATTATCTCTAAACCATCCCCAAAGTGCCACATCTACATGTTTTTTGAAAACCTCCAGGGATGATGACTCCAACACTGCCCTGAGCAGCCTATTTCAATACCTCACCACTCTTTTGGTGAAGAAATTTTTCCTAATACCTAATCTAAACCTGCCCTGGCACAACTTGAACCCATTCCCTCTAGTCCTATCGCTAGTCACAAGGGAGAAGAGGCCAACACTCGCCTCTCTACAGCCTCCTGTCAGGNCACTCGCCTCTCTACAGCCTCCTTTCAGGTAGCTGAAGAGAGCGATACGGTCTCCCCTCAGCCTCCTCTTCTCCAAGCTAAACAGCCCCAGCTCCCTAAGCCTCTCCTCAGAAGGCCTGTTCTCCAGACCTCTGCTCAGCCTAGTTGTCCTTCTCTGCATCCTCTCCAGCACCTCGATGTCCTTCCTATACTGTGGTGCCACAAACTGCACACAGTAGTCAAAGTGTGGCCTCACCAGTGCCAAGTACAGGGGCAAGATCGCCTCCCTGCCCCTGCTGGTCACACTATTCCTGATACAAGCCAGGATGCCGTTGGCCTTCTTGGCCACCTCAGCATACTGCCAGCCCATGTTCAGCCAGAAGTCAATCAACACCCCCAGGTCCTTCTCTGCTGGGGAGCTCTCCAGCCACTCCACCCCGAGCCTGTAGCGCTGCTGGGGGTTGTTGTGGCAAAAATACAGGAACTGACAGTTGGCCTTTGCCCATCAGTTGAGCCTGTCTAGGTCCCTCTGCAGAGCCTCCCTACCTCAAGCAGATTGACACATTCACCCAGCTTAGTGTAGTCTGCAAAATTACTAAGGGTGCACTCTATCCTCTCATCCAAGTCATCAATAAAGATGTTGAACAGGAACTACTCATGACCAGCCACCAACTGGATTTGACTCCATTGAGCACAACTCTTTGGACTTGGCCATCCAAGCAATTTTTGATCCAGCAAAGCATGTGCACATCCAAGCCACGAGCAGACAACTTCTCTAGGAGAATGCTATGGGAAATTGTGTCAAATGCCTTGCTAAAGTCAAGGTAGACAACAGCTGCAGCCCTTCCTTTATCCAATAAGTGTGTCACCTCATCATAGAAGGATCTGAATCATCTGAAATATGGAGGAGGAGAAAGAGTAGACAGGTCTTCATTGTCTCTCTCCTGGGCCATCAAACAGAACTGAAGTAAAGATTATATTTCAGAGACCTATAATTCAACCCCCCCTGCTCCAATCCTGCTGGTTCTGAATCGGACACATCCTTTCTTCAGGGTCCGAAGCAGCATACAAAGCCACATCTGTGGAAGATCTGTCTGCATTGTGCGGTGTTCACAGCTCAGGTTTTAGTTCATCAAGATGAAGAAAATGTTTTTTGGAGATGCTGGTCTGTGTTGACATAAGGCAACCCTATGTTCTGCTTTTTCTTTTAAGAGGTAACAGAAGCAAAGTAGAAGGTGGATCCTGTCCTTTTTCTGTTTAGCTGAAAGTCTACGCGTTACTCCCCCCATTCCCTCTGCCCATATTAGGTCTGGAGTATTGCAGCAGAAAGTAAAAAGCATGTCTCAGCCTTAAGCTCAGTTTTGAGCCCAACAAGAGCACCCAGAAGGGAAATTTGTGAGCTGCAGGAAGTTCCTGCCATTGTCAGAGGGTGATCAGCACCCCTTAAGTCAACCACTTAAACTTCACAGCTCACCTCTTGCTTCAGTAAACCTTGACTTTGGGCCAGGAACAGATGAAGACAAGTTTTAAGCCTTTTAAGTGTTAAGTCCTTTGCCCAGCATGTTACCACTGTGTGTGCTGACATGCAGGATAGGAGGGTGTTAGCTGGGGCCCACCCTTGCAGCAATAGTGACATCTGCTCCTCTTTGCAGCTCTGCATTCTGACTCCTGGGAAACTCATATTCTTGGCAAATGTGCTTTGTGAAATACAGCATGATGAAGCTGTTTTTATTCTCAGTTATCTGTGTGAAAGATTACTCTGAGTAGTTCTGTGCTTTACTAAAGAGAAACAAATCTCTGTTCTCCATGCGAGGCCTTTTTATTACACTTGGTTTGAATAGCAATTGAGCCTCTAACCATGTTACCAATGGAAAGAAGACCCCTTGTGAAAGCCTTCCATTTACTGCAGAGAATAAATTTCCACATGCATAAAACCAGATTACCAAAAGTGCTCAAAAAAATAACTAAAAAAGCTATCGAGAATGTGTATATGTCCAGAGGGTGTTCAAAGGTGGCCTAGAAAAGATTGTGTCAGTGTCTTTGTAAAAGGAAGCAAAAGAGCTGACTGTGAAATTAAAAAGTATCTTATGTCAAAAGAATAGGTCACCGTAGTTCTCTTCATTTTAAGCTTGTGGATTGCACTGATGTGGCACTGTAATGATTCTATTTTATTTTTGTGCCTTCTAGGAGGTTTCTAAAACAGTATTTTAGAAAGAAAAATAAATAATGTCTAATATTTTTGGTTGTTCTTTTGGGAAGACTTGTGGCGAGTTAAAATAAAATACTCAGTAAAGCTGTGAATGGGAAACATTTCGAGGGTGGGTGTGTTTTGTGGCTTGTTTGGATTTTTATAATACTCCACTCCTACATCTTATTTTTTTTAAATAGTTTTCATATGTTTTTAAGACAGTGGAAACTGAATTAAGAAACTCCTCTTTATTCCACCAGTTGTGGGAGCTTTGCAAGATGATGCGTTATAGGACTATCATAACCTTTTCGGATGTGCCCTTCGGACAGTTCTGCTGGAAGGAAGCTGTGATCTCATTCTAGTCCTGCAGCCTTCAGTCATTGCAAATTTCCAGCAAGGATTTTTTGGCAGGCACACGTCTCTCCTTTTACCTTTGCATTTGTATATGAAACAGATTCATAACCTCTAAGTGACTGCTTTTCACCTTTTGAGATTGCTATTTCCAGAATGTCAGTGGGGACCAAGGATAGTGCTGTGCTCATCATGATCTCATGAGGAATGTTCTCTTTTCCCCAAGCACCTTCAGTTTGGAGATCGCATAGCTCAATCCCCTTCTATCCCACAGCTAGAAACACTTCATGTCACATGTAAAACTTATTCCTAAAGCATTCTGCTGCAATGTGAAAAACTACCACCTAAAAGCAACTCAGTACTTGGGGGAATCTGTGTTGTGTTCACACAAATTTTTTTGAGCTATTTTACATGAAATAGCCCTACAGAGCTGATCTGTTTTAGGAAAGACATCCACTCTCTGATGGATACATTGCAATCACTCAGCCAACAAAACTAAGCAGTCAGGAGCATAACTGGTTTTTTGGTGCTGGAGTTAATAAAGCTGTATGAGGTCAGCTGGGATTTTCCTCTTGTGCCATGCTGGAATTGCATTCCTGAGAGCAGCAAAAAGTGGAGAGCCAGGCTGCAAGATGACAGAGATGCTCTGCATCTGTGGGGAGGCTTGGGCCTTGGCAGCAGCATGGCAAAACCCCACAGGACTGGCAGAGAATGGGGGGAGAGGGTCATCCCAAAGCTCAGCTGAGGGACTCAATTGTGGCAGTTTGGTTACTATTACTTGGACACCATTCAGCAAGGTTCATATTTCTCAGCCTGTTCATAGAAAGCGATGTAAAACTCTTCAGACTGCTCCAACTGAGATCTGTTCCTGTGCTGCCTTGAAATGCTTTTATTTTATGTACCGAGCTTGACTTCATCAGAGCAGAGCATGCCACACAGGACAGGGTTAAAACCATCTGCAGTCTGGAAACCGGCAGGGTCCCCGGAGAGTGTGTTAAACCTAGGGAGTGCTGATCTGTTTCCTGCCTTTGTTATGATTTCTGCCCTGTAACCCAATCCCGACAGCAAACCAGCCTGAGCCCAATCCAGCTGTGTCAGCAGGCCACAGACCTCCACTGCTGCCGCTCATGTCGGCACGGCTAGCGCCTGAAATCGTGGCAGAGAGCTTAGTAATTTGCAGGTTAAGCTGTACCAGATCTGCCCCGAAATCAGTGGGAGCTCACTGCCTTCACCTGTGTGCTCAGGAAAGTAGAACAGAGGAGGAGGGCTAGTGGTGAAGTGGGTGCTTACTGGTTAGCTGCAGTTGTGTGCCTGTCTGGAAGGGAATAGGGCTATAAACATAACTCATTGCTTTTTATATGGGTCTCAGCACAGTCCTTTAGGAAAATCCCATTGAAAAAGAGTCTGAGTAGAGACTCTTTTTCCATGTTCACCTCCAAGACTTTGAGAAGGTTTGTGTTCTTAATGGAAAAAGAGCATTATCTGCATGCTTTTGCACATTCTTAGCGTAGCGCTGTCCATCTAGTCTTGCAAATACAAACAAATAAATTGACATTGAGAGCAGGGAGGGAGAGCTATGCCATGACTGGATAGCACTTGTAGTCGGCACAACCCTGCGGTGCTTCACTTCCTACCCTCAGAGACAAACTGGGATCTACATGTACATCAGTTACCTGCCTCTAAAAAGGCCACTGTTACCCTCAACCCTACTCCTGTGCAGCGACATGCAGTCGAGGTAAACCAGTGGTCAGTCTTGTTTCGTTTCCCCAGGAGTGGTAGCCCAGTGAGGAGAGATATGCTGTGAGGAAAAGCCTGGCTGCTGCCAAACTAAAGTCTGATCAATCGATCTGGGGAGAGGGATAGGGCAGAGGCGGATAAAGTTGTCCTCCTCACTCTGCTGGTCTTGACCCCGTGGCAGAGGTGGTGCCGCATTGTTCCAAGGAGCCCTTGTGGGCAGTTGGGTAGTGTGGGGTGATGCACAGCAAGGAAAGCTTATTATCATCTGAGTTCATTTGTTTTCTCCTCTTTCTTGTGAGAGTGCCTTGCCATCTAATCTGCTTTTGATCTTTTTTCTAGAATCGCCTGTGTATTTTCTAAAGCATTTTGCTGCCAGAGTTGACCAGTACTAAGAGAAAAATCAGACATCAAACTTCCGTGTTTAAAAATGTGCTGGTTTAAAGCTTTAAAGATGGTGTTTCTTGGTTTTCAGACAGCTCATAAGGATGTTGCCAGAAGATTTTCAGTGAACTAGATATTTAGGTCAAAGTGGCTTCTTTGAAATATTTGAACAGTAGCATGGGGAAGGTTTTGGTGAATTATGGAGTGGAAGGGAGGACAATATGTAATTTATCTGCGTCTCTGCTGGATGCAGATTATATACCCATAGCAGACCATCATTCTCTTCAGGTTAGGGTTTATTTTCTATGCTGGTTCCTCAGGCTGATTAAAACACTGAATAGTCAATTCAGCTGTAGTACAGTAGGCAAAGAAATTATTTTTTCTGGAATTTCTTGCTTCAGGCTGGTTTTGAAATTCACAGGATCTGTCTATAACATTATTTTTCATAATAATTTTAAACGGCTTATAGAAATCTGAGGAAGCTAAAGAATTTTCTGTTTCTTACAAATTACATTTCTAGGTCAGAGAAAATAAAATAATTATTAGTTAATTGTTATATACTAATATATTACAAATAATTACTGCAATACTATAATCATTATCTATACCATATTGATATATAAATGCATAAGCAAGAGTTTGCTAAAACCTGAGTAGTATCAAAGTGTTATTGCATCTCACTGTGAATGTTTTAAATTTTTGCAACAGTAGAGTTAATCCTGTCATGAACATTTATAGTAATAAATAATGTTTTGTTCAGCACTGGGTCTTCTCAATGAGCAATAGTTTTAAGAGAGTGTTTCCCATTATCTGACAGATAATGCTGTTATTGGTCCTAGCCACGATGGGGTTATGAAGGGCAAATCATATTTAACTAACCTGATTTCCTTTTACAACAATATCACCCATCTAGCTGATCAAAGGAGACCAGCTGATGTCATCTTTTTGGACTTCAGCAAGGCTTTCGATACTGTCTCCCACAGTATCCTAATGGATAAATTTGCAAGTATTCAACTAGACGGGAGAATCAGGAGGTGGGTGAATAACTGGCTTAAGTGTTGGGCTCAGAGGGTTTTCATGAGTGAACTATGTTGGGGTGGCAACAAGTGATGAGTGGGGTCCCAGAGGGATCCATCTTGGGGCCAGTGCTGTTTAATATCTTTATAAATGACATGGACTTAGGACTGGAATGTATAGTAAGTAAATTTGCAGATGACGCTAAACTGGGAAGTGCTGTTGACTCTAGTGAGGGCAGAGAGGCACTTCAGAGGGATCTGAATCGATTAGAGGACTGGGCTGCCATAAACCCGATGAAATTTAACAAGGACAAGTGCCGGGTTCTTCACTTGGGTAGGGCCAACCCAAAAATAACATACAAATTGGGGAATGTGAGGCTGGAAAGCAGCACTGTAGAGAGGGATCTGGGAGTTTTGGTAGATGATAGGTTGAATATGAGCCAGCAATGTGCATTGGTAGCTACGAGGGCCAATAGGATTCTGGGGTGCATCAAGCACTACATTGCTAGCAGACCAAGGGAGGTGCTGATCCCACTCTACCCGGGTCTGGTGCAGCCTCACCTGGAGTACTGTGTGCAGTTTTGGGCACCACAGTACAAGAAGGACATGAGGTTGTTGTAGAGTGTCCAAAGGAGGGCCACAAGGATGGTGAAGGGAATGGAGGGGAAGTCTTATGTGGAAAGGCTGAAAGCACTTGGTCTGTTCAGCCTGGAGAAGAGGAGACTTAGGGGAGACCTTATAGCTGTTTATAACTTCCTCACCAGGCGGGGAGGGGTGGGTGCTGACCTCTTCTCTCTGGTGGCTGGCGACAGGACGCGGGGGAACAGCATGAAGCTGTGCCAGGGGAGATTTAGATTGAATATTCGGAGGAGCTTCTTTACCCAGAGGGTGATGAAGCATTGGAACAGTCTCCCCAGGGAGGCTGTCATGGCCCCTACTCTCACGGAATTTAAGAAGCACTTGGACAGGGCACTTAGGCACATGGTGTGACTATGGAGTTGTCCTGTGCCTAAACAGGAATTGGACTAGATGATCCTCATGGGTCCCTTCCAACTCTAGCTATTCTGTGATTCTGTGATTACCTACGTAATACATTGGTATTTATTGTAGACTTATTTGAGATGGATGTTCCTACATTCTTGTTGTTGTATTATTCATTTTTAATTAATAGAAGAGGTGTTGAATGTGGTCCCAGATGACTGGGTGATAAAAGGACTAACAGTTAATCTTGGGTTTATGATGTTTTGTGTTTCGAATATCTCTATACATATTTGATAATATGTATTATCCCACTATATATGTTTCTGATATTTTCTTAGCTTTTATTGGGGAAAAGGTTATATATAGCAAAATAGCCAGATAACTCAGAGTTTGCAATTTCACACCTCTGTTCTTCAGCTATATTTATTTCTTGCTGCATATCAAGGAACCACATTAGTTATTTCTTGGTAAGCCTCAGCTGACTTGCAAATATGTACCAAAGGAGAAATAGCAAGTACCAGACTTATCTTGCTTCTTCTGTTTTGCTCACAAAAGCGTCAATATCCACTCAGCTTCCTTGAGGCTCTCACCTGTCCTCATCTTGATTTTAGAAAAGATGTTTGTTGATGCTTTTACATAACAATCCCGCTGGGCCATGTGCACATCCCTGCTTGGCAGATGAGCTACTGCAGCTGTGTTTGAATTCCCATTCGAGCAGAGGCACTTCTCACCTTTTGTATGGGTGGACTGTGAGCTCCATGGGTGGACCTGGGTTTCCATTCCTAAGATTACTTGGAGCACTGCCTAAAACACAGAGGCAAAAAATAGAGAGCTGAGCAAAAGAGGAAGGCTAAGCCTTGCTTTTAATACAAAATGAGGCCGTAAGTATCACGAGACTCTGTGAATCATGAGCTTGTACTCCTTCCCTTGGTGGCATTTCCATTACTAGCAGAGGGAGTGCACTGTGAAGAGACAAGAATCTGCTTTGTCCCCTCTTGTAGAATCACCGTAGTGTGGGCTACTCAGAACCGACAGCAATTAAGAGTGACTGAGGTAGTCTTTCTAGCTCAGTGATTTCCCTGTAGCTTTTATAAGGAGAAATAAGAAGGAAAATCAAATGCTGTTGTTCACTAAGCCATTTCTGACTGTCTTGTCAACAACTCCTTAGATGGAGAATTTGCAGCACTTGGTTTGAGTAACACCGGTTTTCTGTATGTCTGTGTCGTGATTTAGGACCAGCTGGGAAGTGAGCACCATGCAGCCAATCATTCATTGCCTCCCTGCCCCCACCCTCCTCCATGGGATTGTAAGGAACATCACAAGAAAAAGGCAAAACTCTGTGGGTTGACATACAGAGAGTTTAATAGAACAACTTTCACCTCTGCAAACTGACTTGATTCACCTTTTCCTTCAGCAGCTTCAGCAACTAGTTGTGTACGACTCCACATAGCAGCCTTCCCCCTTTGATGTTCTTCCACAATGTGACAGGACCCATAGTGACCAGGAAATATCACTTCTTGTTATCTGGTAGTTTGTTATGTGGTGGGACCTCTTAAGCATGTGTTATGTCCTTATCCTTTGATGACATGAAGGAATCTTTGCCCTCCGTCCAGTTTGTGATCAGTTACAAGATTCCAGGGTAGTTAGAGCTCCTTATTTGAGCTCATTGTGTGATCAGTGCAACCCACTTAATTCACGTAGACTCAGTTGCATGGTGTGAAGAGGAGACCTTCTTTGAACATCTAGCCCAGGACCAGCAGTCATTCTTCTTCTGAGCTTCTTGGTAGAAAGGACTCACAATCAGGCTGTAGACTGGGATATGCATCCTTCAGAAACCCACAACACCCAAGAAAGCCTGTGTGTCCTTTTTATGGATGGGTGGAGACTCTGCTGCTATCTTGTTAATCACATCCATTGGGATCTGGTGATACCTATCTGTCCATTTTATCCCTAAAATCTGATGTCCTGTGCAGGTCCCTTGACCTCACTTCATTTGATGGCAAAGCTGGCCTCAGAAGGATTTGAGCTAATTTCTCCCCTTTCTCAAAACCTTCTTTTTCTTTGATAGACGAAAAGCTGGACATGAGCCGGCAATGTGTACTTGAAGCTCAAAAGGCTAACCGTGTCCTGTGTACAGTTCTGGGCTCCTCAGCATAAAAAAGATGTGGACCTCTTGGAGCGGGTCCAGAGGAGGGCCACAAAGATGATCAAAGGACTGGAACACCTCCCCTACGAGAACAGACTGAAAGAATTGGGGTTGTTCAGCCTGGAGAAGAGAAGGCTTAGAGGGGACCTTATAGCGACCTTTCAGTACCTGAAAGGGAATTATAAGGCAGAAGGAGAGAGACTTTTCTCCTGGTCTGATTGCAACAGGACATGGGGGAATGGCTACAAGCTGAAGGAGGGGAAATTTAGGCTGGAGATTAGAAGGGGGTTCTTTACCCAAAGGGTGGTGAGGCATTGGATCAGGTTGCCCAGAGAGGTTGTGGAGGCCCCATCCCTGGCAGTGTTTAAGGCCAGGCTGAATGTGGCCCTGGATGACCTGGTCTAGTGCATGTGGCGTCCCTGCCCATGGCAGGGGGGTTGGAACTAGATGATGTTTAAGGTCCCTTTCAACCTGAGCCATTCTATGATTCCATGATTCTATGATTTGTCACAGATGTCATCAATGTATTACAGGTTTTCGGCACTCCAACCTGTTCCTGATCATGACAAATGGTGGGGCTGTGTATCCACCGCTGGGGCAGTCAATTCCAGGGGTACTGGACACCCTTCCAAGCGAAAGCAAATTGTGGCCTGCACTCTGTGCTGTGGGAATAGAGAAGAATGCATTAGCAGTAGAAATTGTGGCATACCACTTCACTGCTGTTGACTCCAGTTCGTATTGAAGCTCTACTGTATCTGGCATGGCAGTAATCATCACTGGAGTAACTTTATTCAGGCCATGGTAGTCTACTGTTAGTCTCCATTCCCCATTAGAGCTTCACACTGGCCATATGGGGCTGTTGAAGGGTGAGCAAGTTCTGCTGATCACCCCTTGGCTCTGCAATTGACAAATCAGTTTATGGATAGGAATCAGGGAGTCTTGGTTGGTGCAGTATTGCTGCCAGTGCATCACTCTGGTGGTGGTTGGCACCTGCTGATCTTTTACCCTCAGCAACCCAAGCACAGAAGGGTCTTCTGAGAGACTGGGCAAGGTGGACAACTGTTCAATTTCCTCTGTCTCCAAGGCAGCTACACCAAAGGCCCCCTGGTAGCCTTCTGGGTCCTTAAATACCTTCTCCTAAGATAGCTTATGCCAAGGATGCATGGGACCTCTGGGCCAGTCACAAGGAGGCATTTATGCCACTCATTCTCAGTTAGAGTCACTTCAGCTTCCAATACATTTAGCTGTAGGCATCCCCCTGTCACCCGAAAATAGAGATTGGTTCAAGCCCTCTATAGTTTGCTAGCATCAGGGAACACTGTCCACTGGTATCTACTAGAGCCTTATACTCCTGTGAGTCTGATGTGTCAGGCCGCTGGACCTACACAGTCCAGTAAAACTAATTGTCCTTTCCCCCCCCCCAGCTGGAGGCAGGGCACCTCTAATCCTGGTCAGAATCACTCACTTCTTGTGAGAATGACTTGGAGGTTCCTTCAGGAGGATCAGAAGTAAGATCAGCCCTTCTACTCTGGGGAATTTCCTACTGGAAACTGAAGTGGAGCTCTTCTTGGAAGAATCCCATATTCTCTGTCTCGGGCAAGGGAGTGCCTACACATGATAGCTGAGATACAGGCCTGACACATTGGGGGTGGAACATGTCCTCTTTGAACTGTTGGAAATCCTGAGACAGTTCCTCCACAGCCAAAATACAGGCCTCTGTAGAGGAAGAGTGACTTCCCTTGTGTTGCTGGATTGTGGCAGCCAATTCATCCACTGTTTGATCCTGGCCATCTTTCTGGAACCCTACTGCTACCTGGTTGTGATGAATGCTGTGGAGTCCAGTTGGATGTCTGTAATGAGTGGTGTTTCGAGGGGGTCAAGATTTGGTCCATTCCTGTTCAATGTATTCATCAATAACCTACATGAAGGAATAGAGTGTAACCTTAGCAAGTTTGCTGATGACACAAAACTGAGAGGAGTGGCTGACACATCATTAGGCTGTGCTGCCGTCCCATGTGACCTGGACAGGCTGCAGAGTTGGGCAGAGAAAAAACCTTATGAAATTCAACAAGAGAAAATGTGGGGTAATGCACCTGGGGAGGAATAATCCCATGAACCAGGACAGGTTAGGGACTGACCTGCCGGAAAGCAGGTCTGTGGAAAAAGACCTGTGAGTCCTGGTGGACAACAAGATGACTATGAAGCAGCAATGTGCTGTTGTGGCCAAGAAGGCCAATGGCATCCTGGGGTGATGAAGAAGATTGTGGCCAGCAGGTCAAGGGAGGTTCTGCTCCTTCTCTACTCTGTTACGTCTGGAGTACTGTGTCCAGTTCTGGTCTCCTCTGTTCAAGAAGGAGAAGGGAACTTCTGGAGAGGGTACGTGTCGAAGATTAGGGCTGGATCAACCACAGTGACAGACGGTCTCCACTACCCCTTTCTGCCCCCCTCCCCTGCCACAGGAAGGGAAAGGAAAAAGAGAGTGACTTGTAGATTGGAAAAAAACCCCAAAGAACAAAACAGAAACCAACTGAAACTACTTTAATGAAAATAGTAACAATGAATGGATATATGCAAATATGAAGAACCAGCACCGAACCCAAACCTCCCTTGATGGCAACTGTGTCACTGTCCCCACATCCCTTGAACACTTCCAATAATAAGAAATCAATAACTTCTCCACACAACCTGTCCCAGTGTCTCACCACCCTCATCATATTTTTTTATTCGTTATGCCCAATCTTAATGTACCCTCTTTCAGTTTAAAAACTTGTCCTGTCACTACAGGCCCTGGTAAAAGTCTCTCTCCCTTTAAGTATTGAAAGTCCATAGTAAGGTCTTCCCAGAGCTGAACAACCCCACCTCTTTCAGCCTTTCTTCATAGGAAAGGTGTTCCAGCTCACTGACCATTTTTGTGACCCTCCTCTGAACCTACTCTAACACATCCATGTCTTTTTTGTCCTGTGGGCACTGGATGGACATGCAAAACTGGATGCAGTATTCCAGATGGGGTCTCAAGAGAGCACAGTAGATAGGGATAATCACCTCTTTTGACCTGCTGGCCGTGCTTCTTTTTACGCAGCCCAGGATATGGTTGGCCTTCTGGGCTACAACTGCACTTTACTGGCTCATTTCCAGCTTTTCATGCACCAGTATCCCTGAGTTCTTACCTGTAGGGCTACTCTCAATCCATTCATCCCCCAGTCTGTACGGGTTCTGGGAATTGCACCAACCCAAGTGCAGGACCTTGAACTTGGCCTTGTTGAACTTCATGAGGCTTGCATGGCCCCACTCCTTAAGCCTGTCAAGATCCCTGTGGATGGCATACCTTCCCTCAGGTGTATCCACTGCACCATTCAGCTTGGTGTAATCTGCAAACTTGATGAAGATTGATAAAGATATTAAATAGTATTGGTCCCAGTACAGACTATTGAGGTGGTCCATGCACAAACTATTGAGGAACACTACTCATTGGTGGTTTCCACTTGAACATAGAAACACAGAATCACAGAATGTCCTGAGTTGGAAGGGACCCACAAGGATCATCAAGTCTAACTCCTATTTAGGCACAGGACAACCCCAAAGTCACACTATATGTGCCAAAGTGCAGTGTCCAATTGCTTCTTAAACTCCATTAGAGTTGGTGCTGGACAGCCTCCCTGGGAAGCCTGTTCCAATGCTCCACCACTCTCTGGGTAAAGAACCTTTTCCTAACATCCAGCCTAAACCTCACCTGGCACAGCTTCATGCCATTCCTCCAGGTCCTGTCTCTGGCCACCAGAGAGAAGAGGTCAGCACCCACCCCTCTCTCTCTGGTGAGCAAGCTATACATAGCAATGAGGTCTCCCCTCAGTCTCCTCTTCTCCAGGCTGAACAGACCAAGCAACTTCAGCCTTTCCTCATAAGTTTTCCCCTCCAAGCCCTTCACTATCCTTGTGGCCTTCCTCTGAATCCTTTCAAACAACTTGATATCCTTCTTGTATTATGGAGCCCAAAACTGCACACAATACTCCAGGAGGGGCCGCACTAGCGCCAAGTAAAGTGGGACTAGTACCTCTCTTGATAGGCAGCATTGAGTAGTTGCGTGTAATTCTTTGAACATGGCCATCCATCAAATTCTTTATCAGTGTAACAGTCCACGAAACCCCTGTCTCTCCAGTTTACTGGCAAGAATGGTGTGGGGTTCTGTATCAAATGCCTTACAGAAGTCCAGGTAGATGACGTTAGTCGCTCTTTCCTTGTCTGCAGGTGCAGTCACTCCATTTGCAGGCCATTAGATTAAGCCAGGCATGATTTGCCCTTGGTGAATCCATGCTGTCTGTCTCATATCTCACACACAGAATCACAGAATGTTAGGAGTTGAAAGGGACCTCGAAAGATCATCTAGTGCAACCCCCCTGACACAGCAGGATTCCCTAGACCAGGTCACACAGAAGCGCGTCCAGATGGGTCTTGAATATCTCCATAGAAGGAGACTCCAAAACCCCTCTGGGCAGTCTGTGCCAGGGCTCTGGCACCTCAACTGGGAAAACATTTCTACGTGTATTCACACGGAATCTCCTATGCTTCAGCTTACAACCATTGCCTCTTGTCTTGTCACTGGGATTCACTGAGAAGAGCCTGACCCCATCCTCCTGACACCCACCCTTCACATACTTAAAAGCATAGATGAGGTCACCCCTTAGTCTCCTCTTCTCCAAGCTCAGGAGACCCAGCTCCCTCAGCCTTTCCTCATAAGGAAGATGTTCCAGCCCATTCATCATCTTTGTNTCAGCCACTCCACCCAGTTTAGTGTCATCAGCAAACTTGCTGAGAGCACACCCTGTTCCCTCATCCAGGTCGTTAATGAATAGATTGAAAAGTACTGGTCCCAGTACTGACCCCTGAGGGACTCCACTAGACACAGGCCTCCAACTAGACTCCATCGCATTGACCACAACTCTCTGACTTCTGTCCTTCAACCAGTTCACAATCCACCTCACTACCCAATCAGCGAGACCACACTTGCTCACTTTAGCTGCAAGGATGCTGTGGGAGACAGTGTCAAATGCTTTACTGAAATCAAGATAAACCACATCCACTGCCCTACCCTCATCTATCCACCTGGTTATGTCCTCATCAAAGCCTATCAGGTTGGTCAAACTTGACTTCCCCTTGGTAAACCCATGCTGACTGCCCCAATGACCCCCTTATCCTTGATAGGCCTAGAGACAGAGTCAAAGGTAAAGTGCTGCATCACCTTTCCAGGGATGGAGGTGAGGCCGACCGGTCTATAGTTACCTGGCTCCTCCTTCTTGCCCTTTTTGAAGACTGCAGTGACATTTTCTTAGATACTGGCCTCAATGCAAAAGGGTGATGATCCAGAGTTGCAGATTGGTTGGTACACGTTAGTGCTTCACTTGTAGGTTTATTTTTTTTTGATGTGTCATCACTTCTAAAACTGAATCCAGGAACGTAATGAAAGACTAGGTAGAAAAAATATTTTTTCAGTCTTTTTTCACCATGTTAATGGTCCATATGTTTGTGCTATGAAAGAATCTAAGCACCAAATACTTCTATCATTTCGATCTCATTTGGAAGATTACATACTGCAAATAATGACTACATTGCACAAGGCTGAATTTCATCTTAAATTCCAAGTATACTACTTTGTTTAATATATGTATATATGTATGTTTTATACAGAAATACCTTTGTTCAAAAAGAATGCAATGCTGATGTATTGCTCCAATATCACAGCTTGTCAAAAGCTTGTGACTGTTTTGTTCCAGTGAAAACTCTGATATTTTAACTTTTTGGTTTGTTGCTTTGGCAAGATATGATTTGCGCCACACTTCACCCACAAGCAAGTGAATGTTGTAGAAAGGATCATCTTGGAAAAACATTGATTGCTTTATTTTGAGGTCTTCAGTTGAATTGCAATTTCAGAACTCCTGAATGACTCAGCTATTCCACTTTATTCTGGTTTGTTTTCTTTTGTGTTTTTTTTTTTTTTTCCTGGTTTCGTGGGGAAAACATCAGATAAATTATGTTTTCACCAGGAAGCTGGAGCTGGGCTCTCTAACCAGAGATATATGGGGTCTCACAGTCATTTATTTATAAATACTGTCCCTTTGTTTCCTCTTTTTGTTACCTCAAAATAAACACATTTCAATGAGCAATGGGATTTTTCAGTTTTACAGAATGTTCTAATGTTTGTTCATTGCAATTTGTGCAGAATCTAAACATTATCCACAATTTATTTTAGCTTTTCTTAAAGAAAAATCTGAAAACAAAAATATGTAAAATTAAATCTTTCAAAGGGAACTGTATTATTCCATAGACATAATATTCTAGTGAAAACGTCCACTGGATTTAATTTCCAAAAGAAAGTGTCACATTCTTCACTAAGGTTTAATCAGCAACACTCTGCTCTACGAAGTATTACAGTCTGCACCTCCATTTATTGAAACTATGTATATCATATGCACAGAAAATCTGAGGAGTGACTAAAATGTTTCATGGTTGCAGTCAACAAGAGTTCCATTTCCAGTGTCTGAATGATGGGCTGTTGTTGTTACTCATGGTGCTTATTTCAGTGGCAACTGCTGCTAACCAAAATGAATGCTAAGAATAATGCAGGTATCAAAGACCTTTGTGGTCTCAGCAGCTGAGGTAAGCAAAGAGTGGGTAATGACCTGCAAGCCAAGGGAATGATGTCACAGCAGCAATTAGCATGTCCTTTCTGCTGGCTTCTAGGCTTGAGATCTAAACAAAGTAGAAATAAAAGACATTAAAGTTCAGAGAATGTTGAGGTAGCATTTTAAGAGCATTCATGATTTCAGGAGAGCCTCCCCACTGAATAACTGAGTTTTCAAGACTTTAGGAGCAGCGAATAAATTAGTCTGTTAATTGTCATATAAAAACGTATTGTGAACAGGCAATTACTTCTAGGCCTGTTTGTAAACAAGAGGTTCAAGTATTGGTCTAAGCAAATTCATAAATGCTTTTTTTAAACTTGCTTGGGTTGTTTCATGCAGCTTGCCTAAATTTGTTGGCACAGACCAAGAAGTGTCTTTATGTGATGATCATCTTCATCTCATAATCTGAAACCAACACAGGGACATTTTACTAAGAGGTTTCCAGTTACTTTTTTCTTTTTCTTTTTTTTATTCCTTTTTCATTTTGAGGTTCAGAATACAATTTATCATGCACAATCAAAAAAATCACCAAGAGAATACATAGTAGAGTTCCAACTATGGTTTCTAGACAAATCCAGAATATGCCTCTAAAACTTGAAGAGCACAACAAGGGGACAGAGGAGGGACGTAGCTTTCCCATTTCTTCAGATCAGTTCAGCAAAGGCTTAGCATCAAGCGATGTGGTGTTGTTGTGGCTACAAAACTACTCAGCTTCCCACAAAGATCAGGGCTGTATTTGCCTGGAGTGTTGTATGCTGCAAAAGAACTTGTTGACTCCTTCCTGCAGCTGTATCACAGAAGATATTACAGCTAATTCAGCATGTCTCTGTGAAGGGTGTAGGCAAATTTGAAGCTTCCATGGTATCACTGTGCTTCCACATCAGCATTTGTGAGATCTAACTCAACTTTTTATAAGCAAATATAAACAAATCAATTCTGGTTTTACAAATTCCATGGGTGGTACCAGTGCTCACAGCTGTGGCAAAGCAGGAGTGTGACCTATCTAGAACAGAGGGGTAGTGTTTTTTCCTGAAAGGCTCTAAAGACAGAGAAGATGGAACCTGCTGAAAACAAATTTTTACTCTGATGAGAACACAACTGTGAAATTACTGAATTTTCTGGTATTTAACTTACTCTATTCATAATCACCTAAAATGATGGCGTAGGCCACTTTTTATTATTGTAGTATGTGCTCACATCAAAGAACCAAGTTTCATATGGTTAGACTATTTTCAGTAGAAATAAACTAACTGAAATGTATTATGAAGACAGCAGCAAATGAGATGTGGCCTCAGGTAGTTCTTCCTGCAAGAAATCCATTATATTCAATTATATCTTTGTTCTGCAATTGTGAAGACCGGCAAGGTGCCTGCTAAACCTGATAAATGTCTTCATTTGGATTATTCAGGCAACTGAGCTGATCAGCTCTGCCTGTTTTTTTGTCTGAATTAAATTGAATGTGAATGTAGTGTTGCCAGCTGTGGTGAAGTAAGCTGAACAGATAGTGCTTCTGTATGTTGCATAATTTATTATACTGATATTCAGCAGGTTTTTGGAGATTTGCAGCCCACCCGGCTCGATTTTTGTAGGTGGATGCTGACTGCATTTTCTTGGTCAGAGAGGCTGCTGTGAGAGCCGCAGCTCCGCAGAGGGAGCTCAGCATTGTGGGCTCCAGTGGCACGTTACAGAGCAGTCCAGGAACCAGCTGCAAATTGTCAGTAAACTGCAGCTTTTATGGCTGAGGTGTGGTGTGCCTGAGGTCCCAAAATGTGTAACGTGAACAGAATGAGTGTTTTGCTTCTTCTGGTGAAGTCTGGAAGGAGCTGGCTGACCTGTTTTGTTCCTCTCCAGAAACTTTTGGATGACTTGGAGGAGCTAGGGAATTGCCAGGGAGGTCAGGGATTGAATTGCAAGGGAGGTTTTTAGAGTCTGTTTAGGGTGTGCTCACTCCTGAGGGCTAATGAAGTGTAGCATTTGGTAGTAGAGCAGTTGATTTACCCTTGGATAACTCTGAGGGAAGAAGCTGCTGCTGTTTCTTCAGAGAAGATGAGCTATGCTGGGGTGATGGTGCTGCTCAATCCCTTGCATTATGGTTTCTGCCAGCAAATGTGCTGCAGGCTTGTACCAGTGAGTAAGAAATCTCCCTACTCGTTGCAAGCCCTTGCCACTCACTCTGGCCTCGAGGCTTCCTCCTCTTGCTTCTGTCTCCTCCCCAGGCCACAACAGGCTTTTTCATGGAAACTCTGGTTCTGGCTCCTATGGCTTGCAGAGTATCCTTAGGTGACCCTGTTCCTGTGATGGTTCCCTCTTTTTTGGAGAGGTAATACCAACTTTTTAAACTCATGGGCCAATTCCACGTAATTTAAACCCTTGTTGCCTTCCTATGGACTTGGGGGGGAGGGGTAGGCAAGCACCATTTCCTTTTCTATTCAAAGTTCTTTTGGGATGATCATAGCGCTTCTGAAACTCGCAGAGTCTATACCCAAGGCAGGATTCAGTGAATAGACCTCTCCTTTGAGCCACCAACTCTAGCTCTGGACAATGTGCTGATAGAGTGGGTGGCAGATTAACCCAGCTTGAGTCTATGCCTGTGGTCTGCAGCAGGGGTCCTGGAGCTGTCATGTTTACTTGCTCCATCTCACCAGTCTAACTTGTCCAGCATCAAGCTCATATGTCTATTGATGATTTTATCATGGCTAGTTTAACTAAGGCGGTATATTGATATGAAAGAATTTTGTGTCCTGTATCCTCCATTTACTATTATTTAAAGATGACTGTGAGCTGCAGCCTTTTTCCACGTTTCCTCAGTTTTCATAAGGATATCTCCATGATGAGATTAAATAACCTTCATCAGGATGTGGGAAACAGGATGAACGAAACAATTATTTGGAAGAGAATAAAGCAGGAAAGATATATTAAACCTGGGTACTGAAAGAAACTTTGGATTCTTGACAATGTTTTGCAGGAGCTATCCCAAAGCCCATGTAACTTCAGTAATCGATAATCTGTTCCAGCTGTTAGCGTGAGTACCACGACATAATAATCACCTCCGTGTGCATTACTCACTTTTTATGGTGTGTCCCTCTACTTATTAGATCATTAACAGAGAGAACAAGCCATCCGTTGAAGGAGACCTGGATGTAATTATGCATAATTCAACTGGATCCTATTAGTGTTAAACAACAAAAGATGTTACACATCATCTGAGTTAGTAAACTACACAGAGAAGCACAGCAGAATCAGGATGATGAGGACCGATGCTCAGCAGAGACTGCTGCTTGGGGAGGTATAGTCCTAATGACATATTAGCCATGATGCATGGTAGCCATGGGTCATTAATTTTGACTTGACATTCTCTCCAGGTATGAGAGAAACACTGAGATTACACATGTTGACTAATGAAACATAAAACCTGGTCTTGCACAGGACAACAGGAGTCTTTTGTAGTCTATAGTGAGCAAATGCCCAAAATAAGAGAGGGCAGAAAATATTTCAGGCTAGTGCCTCTATTTTGACACAGGAATGCGTGAGAAGGTCCTGGGGGGTCCTCTGGCCTTGTGTAACAAAACAGTAGGAGCCAGCCAAACCACTATCAGCAGACCTCAACAGGGACTTCTTATCATCCATGTGGATGATAAGAAGTCCCTCACTGCACTCACAAGTCTACTTGTGTAACTGTGGTGCAATGCAGGGATGCACAAACACATGTTAATTAGTACCAACAGCATCTGGGGTAGTGCTACTCAGTTTCTGCAAGAGTGTCCGAGGCAGACTAGTTAATCCCCAGATTAACCCTGTTTTCTGACTGACTTGCATCCAGGCTCGGATTGTTAATAAATTCAGTTTGCTGAGGTGCTTTTATAAAAGGCTCAGTTTTCAGCTCTGGCAGGATGCCAAGCCTTGCCAATGTACCTGTGGTCAAGTATTTAATTTTGCAAAGATTTCCTCTTAGAACTTGGAGACCTATGAATGTGTAAGTTGAAAGGTTAGGCAAGAAAGTCCCTCAAAAGTGAAGAACTCGATTTGCCACTTAAAGTTCTTTATATCAGTGCGATACTGTGTGCCAGCTATAGTGGTTTTATTCCACTATAAAAATAATAAAAAGGATACCATTTTCAGTCCATCGTGCAAGCTTTCCGTGTTTATACGGTTGTTTAAAAAGCTTCCTGATTTTTTAGAAAAGAAGAAACAGAATAGCTGTGGAGTTTAGTTTATACCTGTCATAGTTTTTGACTGCTGGGATCAGTTTTATGAAAGCTGTGTATTCCATACCCTATGTCACTTGAACAACACAACCCCCCCACCCCGGGAGTCATTCGCGCCCTTTCCGGGGGGAGGGGGTTGGGCGCTCTCGCAGCAACCGGGAGGGGGTATTGTCTTGGAGCCGGCAGAACTTCCGGGGAACGACTTGTGGGAGCCACTCGGCAGAGCCGGAGGAAAGGGACCGGGACGCTACAGGAGTTTTTGCCGAGATCCCTTCGTGCTGCCGGGACCCTCTCTAGCAGCAGGAATTCTCCAGAAACCTACCTTTTCCCGTGCTTCCTTCTCGACCCCTGCTCTTCAACTAGACTGTGACTTTTCATTTGCAGAACAAATAGGTTTCTTTGTTTGGGACTCAGGTGGAGGGGAAGCACGTGGAGCTTAGGCGCAGGGGTTTACAGCACCATTCTTCCCGTGCCCCAGGGTTCTGGGTTGTGAAAGTGACATAGGGTATGGAATACACAGCTTTGATAAAACTGATCCCAGCAGTTAAAAGCTATAACATTACCTCACGTGTTCTAACACAGTGAAACAACATCGGAGTTAGGACCAAAAGGTACCAGTACTGACTGCAATAATGACAAAAATAATGCTAGTAGAATTAGGGCAATATCCGAATTATTATTATTTTTGTTATTATTGTTTAATCAGAGGCCATTATCCTACAATTATTCTTTCAGAACTGGATTTCAAAATTGAGTAGGGGATTTTCTCTACCCAGCCATATTTTAGAAAATGCCATTCTCACATCATATACAGACAGATTAAATGTTCAGTTACATCTTTACCTCTGTTTGACTTATTAAAGACATCTAAAGCCAAAGAAAAATTTTGATAGCCACTGTTTTATTAGAAAAAGAGACATCACTCTGTCATCAGCACAAATCTTTCAGTTTCTTGTGTGTCATGTCATTGATAAACTGCATATTCATCAATAAGGTGAGGAGGGATGAAGAGTTTTTAGGAAAATCTTTTCCTCAACATCCGAACAAATTCACTGGTCATCTCACAGTGATCACTGATCTTATCAACATGTGCAATCATCGTTTTGATACCAAAGCAGACTCTGAAACCAAGCAAGGAATGCTAATGCATTCATGAGAAACCTGTGGAGCAATTAGCAATTCATTTGAGCTCTGATACAGATTAGGAGAGTTAGGACATCCTGATGGTCTTCAGATCTAGTGTCGTCTAGTCTTGGGAAATTCACTTAATGTCCATCTGAAAAGTTAAGGAGAAAACACTTTAAAGAGCAGCAGACCACAGAGTTCAGGAGAAAGTGAGGGGGTGTAAGAGACTGTTTGAATGCTCTTTCTTATCAGCTATGGAAGACGGGTTTCCTAGCTGTGCTGAGACTGCATGTTAATGTCTCGAAGCTTGATTGATCATTGACTATCATTGTTGGAGAAGACAGTGCCAGCCCTTGCTGGAGCCAGAGATTAGGAAACTGCTGTGCAGGACTATGAGGTCTAGTTAAAACCTTGAGATAAGGCCCAGGTGTGTGGACATCTCGTGAGGAATTTATTCATGAGAAAAGTCTGGAGAAACCTGCAGGATATTCCCTTTATCTTAAGGATCAGTAGGACCCTGTCCTGTACCTTTTCCTATAAAACCTGAGGAAAAAGCCTCGTGGGTTGTGAGTTCTGAGTGGAGCTGTGAGTGGTGTGTGTATGAGAGAGAATGTGAGCACGATCACCCACTGTCATGGAAGAAGCAGGGGGACTTGGGACCCTTGACACATCACTGGACCCGATCCATGGTGGCGTAACTATGCCCTCTTGCTCTCTGTCCTGCCTCTGTGCTTAATTTTGCTCTCTTTCCTCCGTCCTACTGTCCTGTCGCTCTAACGCTTTTGTTTCAATAAACCCTAGTTGATTTTTGGCATTTGACCTCGTTTGTGTCTTAATTTCACTCTGGGAAATAAACCTCGAATTTACCCTGTGTCCATTAATCAGACTGGGACAGGGGGCTAGAGGCAAAGCAAGGCTGATACACATCACCTAGTTAACTTTACCCAAATATATCTCAGATCCATGACCCCAGCATGAAAAAAAATCAAAACCAAACCACGAGATACATGGAACAAGTAATTCGTAACACAAGAGATAAGTGCCAGACATTCTGGGATGCTTACTAAAAGTTTAGTGATACTCTGGAAGGTTCTTAACTTGGAGCAGAGGTGAGGAATGGCACCGTTAGAGAAATTTATAAGTATTTCTAAAGCTTGTAAAATCCTTGGATAAATTATCTTTCATGTACATTGTCTTTTAAAATGTAGTTACAAGAAATAAGAGAAGTAACTATATGGCTAGCTTGTGTTGTGCATAAGAAACTTTACAGAACTAAAAATATACAGGCCTTTCCAATGTATGATCCTTAGAAAGACTCCCAGAAAGGTCCTAGGCACTAAAGCAGAGTTTCTTGCTTGTACTTTATTTAAATCAAGCAGAACAATGTGTTTTAGCAGATCCTCCTGGGGAAACTGCTAAGGCAGAAGAATAATGAAAAGGTGATTGGGTATAATCAACATGGCTTCACCAAGGGTAAATCGTGCCTGACAAATCTGGTGGCCTTCTATGAAAAAGTCATAACACCAATAGACGGGGAAGAGCAACTGACATCATTTACCTGGACCTGAGCAAAGCCTTCAACGCTGTCCCGCATGACATCCTGATCTCCAAGCTAGTGGAATATGGGTTTGATGGATGGACCACTCGCTGGATAAGGAATTGGCTCGACGGCTTCACCCAAAGAGTGGCTGTCAGTGGATCCATGTCCAAGTGGAGGCCAGTGACAAGTGGAGTCCCTCAAGNTCCTAGGCTGCATCAAGAGAAGGGTGGCCAGCAGGTTGAGGGAGGTGATTCTTTACCAGGACGGTGGTTAGGCACTGGAACAGGTTGCCCAGGGAGGTTGTGGATGCCCCATCCCTGGCAGAGTTCAAGGCCAGGCTGGATGTGGCCCTGGGCAACCTGGTCTAGGCATTGGCATCCCTGCCCATGGCGGGGGGGTTGGAACTAGCTGATCTTTAAGGTCCCTTCCAACCTGAGCCATTCTATGATTCTCCCACTCTACTCTGCACTGGAGTGATCCCACCTGGAGTATTGCATCCAGTTCTGGAGCCCCTATTACAAGAGGGATATGGGGGTGCTGGAGTGAGTCCAGAGAAGGGCCACGAGAATGATCAGAGGACTGGAGCACCTCTCCTACGAGGACAGACTGGAAGAGTTGGGATTGTTCAGTCTGCAGAGGAGAAGGCTCCGAAGAGACCTTCTTGTGGCCTTCCAGTTTCTGAATGGGGCCTACAAGAAAGCTGGGGAGAGACCTTTTAGGAGATCAGACAGTTATAGAACCAGGGGAAATGGGTGTAAGCTAGAGGAGGGTAGATTTCAGTTGGATATTAGGAGGAAGTTTTTCCCTATGAGGGTGGTTAGACAGTGGAACAGGTTGCCCAGAGAGGTTGTGGAAGCCTCATCCCTGGAAGCTTTTAAGACAAGGCTTGATGGGGCCCTGTGCAACCTGATGTAGTGGATGGTGTCCCTGCCAGGCAGGTGGGTTGGAACTCGATGATCTTTGAGGTCCTTTCCAACTCTGACGATTCTATGATTCTCTGGAATACATCTTTTAGAAATTCTTCCTTTTTTCACCATATTGTATTTAATCTGTAAGTTCAGGCCCATGTCTCAGCTGAGGGCATATTCAGAAGGCGTAGGTGCCAGTTGTACCATTGATAGCAATGAGTTGCAGAACCTGCAGGATTCCAACCTCCATTATATTTCAGAAAGAAAAGCTCAGAAATCAATTTTAGATCAAATTTGACTTTGTGTTTTTGGTTCTCAGGTGGTTTAATATCTGGGAGAAATCTATGGTTTGCAAAAAGTTAAAGCCTTAAAATCCTAGTTGTTCTGGAGAGGTTTCTGCCATTCAGAATAAGTGATAATATTTTGTTGCATCCAATGTATTTGTCAGTACATCAGCTTCTTCTGTTGTCCTTGGTAGATATTTTTGTCTGAGGTGAAGGAAATTTTCAACTTCAGAAATAAAGAGTAGCCCAGGTTTGGTTTTATTTTGGTTTGGGTTTTTTTATTCAAAGTGCAGATCAACTGCACATTCTGTACCAACAGTGTGTGAAGAAATCATCTAAGAGGGGTTTGCTATTATTTTCAGAAATCCATAGTTCTATTTTCAGATAAAAAATTAGACTGTAGGGAATAAACACAAACCTCCCTAGACGTATGTTTGAAAAGTATCATCCATATTGTAGGCCAATCTGTTAGAAGACAATTTCATGTGCCACGCAGGCCCAAAGGCTTTGTCCTGTACCTCTGTGTTACTTCACTTTTGTATTGAGGCAACTTACAGTTCACAAACAGCTCCAGCTTTGTTTCTAAGCCACATTATAGTAGCCAAGTAAGTGTTTGTGCAGAATGAGTTAGGAGCAGCTTTCAGCTGTATTTAGTACCTGCTGACAGGCAGAAAATTGCATTTACAAATGTTTTATCAGCAATATTTTATGCAGAACTTTTTGTAATGGCAACAATAATCTGTCTTCTTGTTCACTGCAATGCTTAGTTTTTGATACCTCATTTTCCCTCCTAACTATTGCACAATGCAGAGATTTGGAGAGGCTGGTGATTTCTCCTGGGTCTGGAAGGCATTTTTAAACTGTACACTCACTCTTTGTATTGGTGAAGTTGAAATAACATCTGCTAAGCCACCTACCATATTGCTAGTTTGTGCTGTTCCCCAGCCCCTTCCTGGGGTTGCTGGAGTTAGCATATCCGTAGGATAGGAGTAGTCTAATGCAAGGTCTCCAGATCAGTGGAACAAATGCCTGACCAGGTAATGTAGGACCTAGGATAGAAAAGCAGTCACTTGAGGCAGCAAAGTGCAACTCCCTTGCTGCTGGTTGCTGAGAGAATGAGTAAAATCTGTCTAGATTGCAAGGATAAGGGTGGAGCGCTTTGGCTGCTCTTTGACAAAGGTAAACTCCTTGTTTCGTAGTGTTCATTACTCCTTAACCATGGAGAAGCAAAGAGAAACTTTGGAGGAGTGTTTCATCTAATGAAATGCTTGTTTTCTGAGCTGGCTGAGCCACATTTCTTGCTTGTTGAGCTCAAGATATATTTTAGCACTTCACAAACTGTTGAAAAAAATCCTTTACTGAAACTCAGCCAAGGTGGCCATAGGGAAGCAGCATGGCTTGAAGGGCTGTCGTAACTCCTGAAATTGTTTTAAACACCCTGTGCTACTGTGGGAGAACTAACTTTTGAAACAATAAGAGTCCTTCATGGTCATGTAACCTGGGGAATCTGTGCTGCAAGATGATTTGGAGGCTGCATGTCTGCTGGAGAGGACTCCACAGTCTGCCAAGGCTTGGCACTTCATTAGCTCATCAGGAATGTCACTACCTGTGATGCCAACAGTGAGCCGAAGGGCTCTATTTTCCTCATTGAACTGAGGACCTGAGAGCAGAGTTTCTTCATTGCACAATAAAATAATTAAAAAGCTAGTATAAATTTTGCATTAGTAAAGGACTATTTTTGGCTTTCTCAGAGACAGCATCTGTAAATAATCAGGAAGAAGCCTTTCTATAAAACAGCACAGAAAAACCTCAAAGAGCTTTTAGATTCTGCAACAGTTAAACAAGATTTTGAACTCATGGGGAAGCCAACATCAACACAGTTTTTTTCTGCACATAAAAGCATGGAATTTCTTAGCAGTATGGGGCCAGTAAATGACTATCACATTTCCCTCCTTTCTAAAAACTAAATATTTTTCAATGGAAACTGTGATATTGATGGAAAAAGAAAAGAGGATTGTCAGTTATGTAAGAATTGATTTAAGCTCTGAACCACTATACATTGCAGACTGGAGACTAATTAAAGAAAAACTTAGGCTGTTCAGTTTTGCTGTGATTGTCCTCCAAGCTCAAGAGATCAAATATGCTAGCTGAAATCCTTCTCGTTATCATCCAGATTTGTGACCCAGGTTTTGAATTCATTCCCACTGCCCTCAGCCAGGTCCATCTATAGTGCAAACAAAAGAGGTGAATTATATACTCTTAATTATGTCCTCTACAAAGATAGGAGAATATGATGACTAACCACTATACACATATATGCTCAGATCAACCTCTGACCATAGTGTTTGCCTGTGTGAAATCAGAAATTTGTCTGTAACCAAGAACATATGGATGGGTTACTTGCTAAGGAAAAATGCAAACATTGTCCAGTGTAAAGAAGTTAATACTTTATTCAAGATACTGTTGCCTCAGTTTCTTGGCTTTTGCAAGGAGTGCTGTTGGCTTAAGGGGCTGCTGAATCACTGTCTTGTGCAGTTGAGTGGAAAATTTCTTTTAACAACTGTCTACATTTATGGACATTAGGCTGACCTGACTGAAACCTACAGATCTCCAAGCAGTGAACAAATAAACTAGTAAACATCAAATTTGAGCAGGAATGACCAGTGTAGGCAAACAAAACTGAGAAATGTTATAATTTAATATACTCTGTGAGCAAACCACAAACCACCCCTGCTAGAGAAGGGCTGAATTAAGCATTTCTTTCATCTGTATGAAACTCTGGCTAAAGCAGCAAAAATCATAGTCTTGCAATTCCTGTTTACCAGTCTGGTTAGTTTCTAGCTATAGTTCATAAGTTGCTATTTAGAGTGACTATCTATCTAGCTTCCCACAAACAATGGATTTGTGTCTCTTCACAGATGAGGCACAGTTATAAAAAGTTGTATAGTAAAGGAGTCAAGATAATGGTATGCTAAACTGTGCCTAAATCTGTTTTTCTCTGCTAAATTAGTTACTTATTTGGATATTCTGAGAGATGCCAAAGAAATTTAAAAAAAAAAAATGTAGTGTTTGCTTCGTTAGCAGCTTTCAGAAAAAAACAAAATGTTATGGTTCAGACATAGGAAAAGATTGTTACAGACATACAGAATCACAGAATACCCCAAGCTGGAAGGGACCCACAAGGATCATCGAGTCCAGCTCCTATTTAGGCACAGGACAACCCCAAGGTCATACCGTATTCCAAAGTGCAATGTCCAGCTGCTTCTTAAACTCCATGAGAATTGGTGCCATCACCGCCTCCCTGGGTAGCCTGTTCCAATGCTCCACCACTCTCTGGGTAAAGAAGCTCTTTCTAAGATTCAACCTGGATTTCCCCTGGCACAGCTTCATGCTGTTCCCCTGGGTCCTGTCGCTGGTTACCAGAGAGAAGAGGTCATCATCCACCCCTCCCTCTCCAGTGAGGAAGTTATAAACCATGATGAGGTCTCCCCTCAGTCTCCTCTTCTCCAGGCTGAACAGGCCAAGTTATTTCAGCCTTTCCACATAAGTCTTCCCCTCCATTCCCTTCACCATCTATGTGGCCCTCCTCTGGATGCTCTCCAACAACTTTATATCTCTCTTGTACTGTGGTGCCCAAAACTGCACACAATACTCCAGGTGAGGCCTCAGCAGAGTCAAGTAGAGTGGGACTTACAGTTGGCCTGTAAGTCATCAGTGCAGGTTGGATATGAGACAATACCATAGCCCTGACCATGACAGGCATCCAGGGACTCAGTTTCTTGGCGCTTCTTCCCCATGGGTGAGGGTGCAAGGTGGGGGAAAAAATGAGATTGAGGTGAGATGAAATGAGATGAGATGGAGAGAGTGCAGAGCTAAGTGATGAGATATGGCTTTATTTTGTACAACAAATGTTTGTCTTCTGCCAGACATTTTCTGAGTGGTTCCAGTCCTTGCCTCTGCAGAAGAGGACATGCATTCATTTCAGCGCTATCACTCTATTGGAAATTTTTCTCCACATTTATGAATTTGGAGAATGAATTCAACTACATCTTGGTACTTTATTGATATGTTTACCTTAAAGCTTTAGTTTGGTTTCCAAACTAAAATCAACAGCTTCTCTATTCTAATGAATATTGTAATGTGAAGGGGGGCAGCTGTGAGCAGTGGATAGAAGGGATGAGGATAGCCTCCAAATTTCTCTGTAAGGGCCCTCTTTTAATACTTCAAATCCCAAATCCTAATGTGAGTACCGTAATTCTTATCATAGTAGCCTGACAACTTTAATCTTCTCAGCTGGCACAGGCTGTAACTCATTCTTCAGACTCTTTCTCCTGTTCGAAAATGGCTTCAAGGAAAATGGAAATTACTATCTCCTTTTACTTCAAAAAGACAATTGAAACATAAGCATCTTGGCACAGAAGTCCAAGTCAATCTTTTTTTTTTATTATTTTTTTCTCCCTCAAATTCAGTGCAGCGTTTTCTTATTCAATAGGAAAGTAACACTGTCTGAGGTTTTCAGCTGCTCTGAGTGAGCTCATGAGCCAGGGAAATGCAAGGGTACTTTCTACCAAACTTGGCTCAGGTCTTGTGTAGCAGCTCATAAACACCATGATTTGCAAAACCTCCCCAGCATCCGAGGGAAAGAGACTGTCAGTCAACACTTCTGACATGTCACAGTCAATCTTAACACATTTGATCTGAAGGGGCACCAGCAGGGTGAACTTCATCTCTTTCCACTGATGTGACACATACCATCCAAGACAGGGAGTGATGTTTTCAATCAAGTGAAAATGAAGATGACTGCAAGTTTAGACTATTCAGTCTCTGAGCCTTTTATGGATCAAACATCATGTGTGATATTCTTGAGGCTATCTAAATTTGGAGGTCTCGCTGAGACATCAATACCCAGACTGTCAGTCTGGTTTTCATTTGCACTCCTTCCAGCTCTTCTGCAATTGAAAGCAGGCCTTGCACAGTCTATCTCTACCTTCCATATACCTCACTTAGGCCCGTGTGCTTCCTGATTTCATACAGGGTCCATTATAAAGACAATGAAAAACAACTTTCGGGAAAAAATAATAGAAATGGTACAGAAAATATTTTTTGACAGACTATTTGACTAGATGATCCTGAATAATTTCTGAATTTTTAATTCATACTTCCTTTCAGTGTCACAAGGTGGTGATTTTTGGTTATTTTTTAATGCTTCATTGATTTCAGCAGGATTTAGTTGTTAAGGCACTTTTTTAAGCCTCAGAAGATTTGTATCTGCATCTTTAGATGATATAGTCCTTTCAAGAGGCTGTGTCTGCATGATTTACTCTGAGCTCCAATAGAAGCAATGGAAGGACTTTGTCCATTCTAAGCTGACATCCTGGATTCTGGGCTGGTTTTCCTTGGCTGTACCAAGGAAAATGTGTGAGGTACAAGAATGCAATGGGGAAAATTTCTATTTAACTCTTAAAAAAAAATTAATGAGGCAAATTACTTTCTAAAAATTGTCACATCTAGGTCTGAATCCTTCCTTAAGCCACCTGGTATTTCTTAAGTACTTAGGAATCATTGCAGTCCGTGAGTGCTATCCCGCTCCTCCTTCCAGCAGGCTTGAAAGAGGTAATTCTTTTACTGAAGCGTTCTGAGGTTTTATCCACTGCCCTGTTCAATGCCTGTTATAACAAACAAATGGGCATCATTCTTTACATATTTTCTCATCATTTGCCTGTCATTGTAAATTAGTGTGGTTTTCTAGTTCACTTTAGACATAAGAGTTGTTCAGTACTCTGGTATATCTTGATATATACTATCCCTGAAGTTCATTTAGTGCCTAGTATTCTTCTGAAGTGTTTATTTGCAAAAGCATTCAGAATCTGCCTATGTGCTTGGTAATTTCCATCTTTCACATGTACATATGATGATCAAAGTAATACCTGAGTTGGAGATTTGTACTTTGATCTTTTAGCAATAGGTGTTTGCCACCCATATATTGTTTAAATTGGTAAATACATCTGTTGTCCTGCCAGTTGTGGCCTGATGAGTTATGGCCTTTATCCGTCTCCAGGAGCACAGTATGTTGTTTCCAAAGTATAGGAATTATTTTATTTCTGATATTCATTCTTACTCCCAAGTTATATTAGTTAACTATTAATAGTTTTGTGATGCTGCATGCTACTTAGATAGTTGCATGTTGGCTGGGCTGTGACTTAGAAGAGCAAGATTGTCAACAAAATCATGCTTACTGTTGATAAACTTTGTGATAACTGTATTAAAGACCACTACCCTTCTTTTTTGCCAAGAGTGAAGTGCAAGTCAAGGAACAGAGATAGATATGGAGATACTACTCTGGAAAGGCCCAAGGTGCTGGGCTTCAGAAGGCTAGGGAGGGCATGCACCCTCAGGGGAATGCCCCGTGCTCCCGCACAAGTTTGGCATGGCTTTTTGGGGGGAATGCAGTTACCAAAAAAATTTAGTATCATTAGTAACAAATTATGGATTCGATGTAAGGGGAAGAACACGCTTGTAAAATTACAGCCAGATCCAACATAGGACCAGTCTGTGATAATGCTTGACTTTAGCACACCTGATTGTATTAAACAGTTTAAAGAGACTGAAACACTATGTTGATGAGCATCATTTGGAGAGAAACAGTCAGAGTAGAAGGGAGTTCAAATGCACATCCTTCCTCTTCTTCATTTTAAAGAACTTACTTTGAATAAGGTCCAAATTACAAAATCAAATTAGTTTTCTAGTGTTTTCTTCAGTTTATTTTACCTCTTTTGACAGATGTTAAATCTGAGGTCCCTTGTCTGAAACTGTTTCCAAGCTTCAGTGTTGCTATTCTTTGTACATATATGAAATGCAAGCCTTCTTCTTACATGAAAATGATTGCAAGAAAATTTTTCTTAACTGAAGACTGGTTGAGTAATGTTTAGAGTATTTAATTCAAAACAGTTCCATGTGTAATTATGAAACATTTTGTTTTGCAGGAAAGCAGGCATCTCTATTATAGTTTTATAATGCCAATACATCTTTCTCTCTTTTAGGTCTTGAAGACTATATGCAGCTAGTAAGAGTACTAAAAAAAGTGTATGTATAAATGTCTGTATATTCTATGTGTGTGTTTACATACACATAAAGCATACCAGTGTTACACATATCTATGTTAAGTAGTGTTCTGTAGAGTTCTAGGTACATAATTTGCCATAAAAGGAAGCTACTGAACACTACATGGCAAATTTGGGGCATTAAAGAAATATGATTATTAAGTAAGGACAATTTCTTCATGAATTATTCATTATTTCCAATCACTATGGGTTTATATCAGAATTGTCCGCCCTAGATTTTATGCCAGCTGACATTGCTAAAACAGTTGGCTTAGGTGCTTGAGAGCTGCTGACATAACCCTCCACTATGGAAGCAAAGAGTATTTTGACATTGCCCTGTATTTTCCCTAAATAATTTATTTGGTTCGGTGACCCTGGCACCCCTAGAGAGTATGGCTCAATCTCTGTGAACACATTAAGCAGATGAAAATGTCTCCTAAATAGCCTTTCTCTTACATATGGGACAAATTCTCAGACCCCATTCAGGCTTTAAAACATTTCAGATGGAAACTGTTTCCATGGAATTCAACAGTATGTGCCTATTGCCATTCATAAGAAAAAACAAATGCACTCACCCTTCCAATAAAGATTTCATGTAACCATTTCTTATGGAATCTTCCAGATATTTCAAGTCTATCAACTTTATGACTCTTCAGTTGTATAAACAAAAGCCACATGAAGCAAAAAAAGGATTCACAATAACACAACTTGAGTTTTAAGAGTTAATTTTTAAATTTTATTTATTTTTTTCTGGATGGTTTAATTGATTAAAGAATTGTTTCTGTTGCAACCACAATGTTCCAGTTTGCACTGTTACCCAAGTTTAGAGCTCACCTGGCCTCCCTGGCAGAGGAAAAGTAAGGAAATTGGAAAAAAAGAGATTAAGTAAATCACTTCAAGGAAGCCTTCTTTCCCTTACCCTCAACCATAGCTGAACAGAAACGGCTGAATTGAAAGGGATTGATTCACTAAGAGACATCCAGCCTGAAGAAAAGCAAAGAATGAAACAAGTAAGACAGAGAAAAATAAACTACATGAAGAGTGAGCTTGGATGAGAGAGTCAGCTGCTTGCCAGGAGGGAGCAGCTGCAGCAGGAAGGCCCAGATCCCATTGAAACAGAACAGGGCCATGTTTCTTCTGGACTAAAAGGGAGAAAAAAAATCACCTTTAAAGGCACAGAAATGGGGTTCAAGGCTAGGGTAAGGGCAGAGAGGAGTGGATATTTATGGATGAGTTTAGTTATTTTTTTTCTGAGAGCAAGACAATGGCTGTTAAAATCCCCCAAGAGAGCTGCGTGATGGGGCAGGTAAATCAGACTGGCCAGAGTGGGTAAGCAGCTTCAAGCAGCTTCATGTTGCATTAGGACTCTTGAATGAATGCTGAGCATTAAGCAAATTTCCTCTTTTTTACCAGGGGAGATGAGGCAAATGGCATACCATACTGATGACATCATGCCTCAGTCCAGATGTTAAGTGTAAGATGGATATTTCACCACAAGCCAAAGTAATTCTCAATACCGAGGGGGAACCTGAGGTTGCAAATCTCAACACACTTCAGGTTCAACAAAATAAAAGACAAAAGGAAGCACAGTAAAACCCTGGGAGATTCTGAGCAAAACTTTAATGTGCAGGGAACAGAGAACAGACATCTTGCATTAAATATTCATGCCTTCCAGAAAATACACCATGCACAATAATTGAGTATCATCAATGTCACAACAAAAAGTTATACTGCACTGTGTAAATCTGGTAATTTAATTTAGGCATAGGCTGGGGGAGAAGCAGAGGCTGTGGAGAAAGCATTTCACCTGAAAGTGTCCACAAGGAGGTTAGAAAGCTCATGGGGCTTTGGATGTGTAAGACCACTTAACTGCTGTTAAAAGAAAGAACACTGTTGATGTCTCACCTCAACAACTCTTTCAGCCTCACAGTACCAGAACTGTATGTTCTAGGGGCCTGCATTGGAAGGCAAGGAAAATTGTCAGATGTACCCATCTAATGAATGCAGAAGCAAAATACCATCTTTGAAAATCTGCTAACTGCATCTCCTAACTATGATAGACCTCTTCAAACTCCCCCTTCCTGAACTGTCCCTTTGATTCTTGCTAAATAAAATACCAGATCTTTTCTCCTTCAAGTACTATTTCCAACCAGACTACAGAAGGAGAAGGTTGAGACTCTTTAGCTTGATGTATCAGTAAGATTGACAAATCCTGGAAAAAGGGACAATTTTGGAATACATACACTAAAGTATGGGAAATCTGGCATACAAACTCAGTTACAGAAAGCCCATTTGACTCTGGGAACAAAGGAAGTAAGTTATGCTGCTCTAAACCTTTCAGAGTGGGGAGGGTGGCGGCACTTCCTTTTCTTGATCTCAGAACATCTTACACATCTTTTTCACAACGAATCTTTTTCACAATGAATCTTTTTCATTAACTAATAGTGAACTTGTTTGAATCTTCTGATAGTGTTTCCATCATCTTTTAATAGGTGATTTATCTTGTGTGCTTGATACTGCAAGAGCTCACAGCTGTACCAGAAATAGCTGTTTCCCAGCACTGTATAAATAGTCCCCAGACAATTGCAAAGACGTTCTGGAATTTTGCAGCATTATAATGCAAGTTAAAGGCCTCCTATACACTATAAACATTAAGTGAAAGAATAACTGCCATTTTTTTCTATTTGAATCTTTTGCAACATTTTCTCAAACTCCTATACTTCTGTAAAACAAACACAACTACAGGAACAACTACAATTAGGCAGTATAAACAGGCTGCTTCCAGATGAAAACTAAATTCAAACAGCTAGATAAATTCATACAGTTATGGTTGCATTCTTATGTGAAGGAGGTTGGCTGTAGTCAGAACAACCCTACCCCTGCTTAGATATGCTAGGATTTGCATTATGGTGTTTACTATTAGGAGCAGCTGTTAGGTGAACTGGAGTACAGGCATGAAAGCTGTGCTTCAGCTTTGGCTCTGTAATGTCCAGCACAACAACCCCCAGATAACCACTGCCTGGTACAGACGTTCTACCTTGTAAGGTGGTAACTTTATACAGTCATATCTGCATCCCTTCTTGGCCTGGTGCCCTTCTGTAAGTCATATCCTGATTTCCCAAGGCAAGCAACGTACATACAGCCTGAATTACAGATCTCCAGATCATGCTCAGCCCAGTGGGGCACAACACTGAGCAGAGAATAGTGCAGGTAGCCAGCTCTGCAGGGGTGTTAGCTTGCATTTCATCCTCATGCGGCAGGAGGCCAGCAAGGAGAGAAGGCAGAGGATCACAAGAGGAGCCTGTTGATGAGGTCTGTGTGGAATGATGATCATGGAGTAAAGCAGCAGCAAAGGTGAGGGCAGAAGCAGTGAAGTTGAGCTCTAAAAAGCTTGAGAATTCACTGAATGCGAAAGTGAGATGCTGCCGAAGCTTTGTGTTGATCAGGCCCTTGTTTTTCCTACCTCAGCAAGCTAGCAGAGAGACATCAGCTTCCCTGCATCTCAGCTAGTCTAGCTTAATGCAGCTTTGAACAGGAGAGATGCAAATCTGTACACTGTATTGAAAGAGTTGTCGTGACATGTCACCTGTGGTTAGAAATTCCTAGCTAATGGGAAGCCACAGTGTGTGGCAGCTGTTGCCTCTGAGTGATCTCTAGGGGTAGCTCCAAGCTTGAGTGCATTGCAGTAATTATGTGGACATGGAAAGCTTCAGTTAACTGTGGCAGGACCTGGGCCTGAAGAACAGATTGTAAAGTCTTCGGGGAAGCAAATACTATGTGGCAACCTAACCAGGACTGTGGCTTCATTTCTAAATCATGAGCTTCTTGTGTGAGAGGAGAACCACAGTCTTCAACAGCAGCTGAAACAACCACTTGCAGTCTAACACTATCTTTCCCTCCTGTATGCCAGTGATGTACACCTCTGGTGTTTCCTCCCAGGCCAGGCTTCAGCATAAAGAATCAGTCCAGTCCAAGTCCTAGTGCAAGACAGAAACTAGAGACGCAAAGGAAACTGCATTGCTTTAATGAAGGACAACTTAAAATATGCATTTTGCCTCTTGAGCAATGTGGCAGCCCCACAGCACTTGTCCAGAACTGGACCAGTGGCACTATAATGTGCAAAATAAATTGCATATACATTTTTGATTTCTAAATTGATTTCTTCAAAGTCTGTTCTGTCAAACCACTATGGAATGTTAACTGAGCTTTCAGTATCTATTTACATGACAGAACATATATTGCATAAACTTACTGCCTCTAGACTTTTTCCCAGTGACACATTGCTTTGCAGGTGAAGTATTTTTTTAATTCAACCCCAAGTTCTGATGGTTTTCTCAAGATAAAGCCAGAAATGTTAACTGTAGTCAAATTTTTTACTAGTTTGGTAATAGGAACATGAAAATTGTGGCATAGTTAAGTTAGACAGCTTTGGTTTTGACCTCTCTGTACCCAAGTGCTTTCTCTTTAAGCTTTTCCAGTTCTCTGCATTATGCTATTAAAGAATACAACACTTGTGAACAGCTATATTAACATACACCCCACAGCGTGAAATGAGGCAGTGTGCAGAATGCATGATTGAAGTTGTCAGCTACAGATACTTTTCCACATAAAGAAATAGAAATCTTGGTGCTGCTCACCTGTTTTCAGTCTGCTGAAGTTGTTGGGGTTTTTTTGGTGGGATTGTTTTAATTCTTTTTGGGTTTTGACTAAACTAAAAAGATGACAGAGACCTTTCAACTTCTCTATAGAATTTATAGTGTTTCTGTCTGTAATTGGTACATCACACAGATGCTACAGTAAGCTTCAGACAACTTTTCACATGCATACCAAAAGACTTGGAGTCTGTCATTGTAGGTCCCTTCTCTGCTCTATGTCTGAATGCAGTAAGCTGCAACACCCTCACCTGGTGCTGTTAGCTTTTCAAAATATTCTGTAGCAAAACAACACAAAGAGCCAACTTTTTAACTTGTTGAAACTCTTGTAGGTAAAAAAAAAAAAAAAAAAAGCTAAAGACTGATCACTAAGTAAAGTATTCATTGGAAGGCAAAAACCACAGGACTCTGTTTTGACTCAAAATCATGAAAGATTACATGTACAGCTAGCCCTGCACAGATTTTCAAGAGGTCTATGAAGAATAGTATGAGAGAAATTTCCCCTCTTTGCACAAGGAGAAACCAGGATCCTTAGTCTTTTGCTCAAGAATGACCAAGGTCTTAGAATTTTCAATTTGATATAATAAGAAGCAGTTGCAAGCTGGACGCTTGCTGTAAGATCAGACCTTTAAATGCTTTTCCTGAATGCTGAAAATACTGAGCAAAGCTGCTCTCTCAGTACAGTTATTATATGGCCTGAGCTGGACATGACACCATCAGTGGAAGCTCAGTCCTGCATCAAACTTTATGTCCTGCAAAAAGTAAGCATACTTTCAGCATACTGTACTGATGTAGTTATTTATCCTTGTGCTAAGAGAAATACAAGGCTTGTTGCGGTCATATAAGCAGAAAGGTCCTGAAGGACTTTGTGTCCACTTGGTTTTGTGAGAAGCAGTCTTTGGTCTCAGGAGAACGTCCTGAGGAAATTATTTTCAGAGTACTCAGTTAGCATTTTTCAGTTTAGGATGTGAAAGCATTTGCCCAAGACCATTGGCATCTCTTCCTGGCCCCCATTATTTATCATGAATTATAACATGGCACAGCTTTGAAGTTATCTGTGCAGGAAAGTGACAGCTTTTTTATTCCTTTGAATAAGAGTAACCCACGAGAACTTAACTTGCTTTAATTCACATGCAACATGCTACATATGTCTAACTGATTTATATAAGCTTTCCCACATGTCCTCACATAGGCATGTTGCAATGCAGCTTGAAAGGAGGGAGTGCAACCTTTATGACTAAAAAGCTGATGGTAACTAATTAAATGTAGCAGCAGTGAAAACCCCTGAGACAAAATCTTTGGCAGTTTTCTACATCATGTAGTGAGCTTGGGTCACCAAGTGCTTGTAAATAGCATCGTAATGACTAGTTCCTCAGCAGGGATAAACATGTGCTTTGAGTTTGCTAAATGATTCAGAGGCATGCTGTAAGATAACTACTCGTAACAAGGAGCCGTGAAGTTTGCTTTTCAAGACAGGGAGGATGAGGGGGAAGGTCAAGTAGATTTTGGCTTATGGTCCTCCCAGAAAGCGTGATATTTGAAGATCCATAAAGTTGCTTTTTCTTTGCAGCGGAGGAATTCAGTTGTATCCAATGAAGGTAATGCTGTTTTAAATCAGTTCTCATGAGGGCTAGTGAGACCTTGTAGGCAAAACATTCTGTGAGTCTGAACCTGAAGACAAAACCAGAACATTATTTTGCAATGTTATATCTATTCTATCATTTCAAAATCCATTTTACATTATGCCAGTGTCTTTCCAAAAGCTTTCTCAACACTTGCATATGAGCAAGTCCATTTTTATTTAAATGGTGCCCAAGTATTGAAGGATGTATTTGATCATACCAGACAGCACAAAACAAAGGTGCTGAGCTAATGTGCCTATACTGATGCAGCAGCACTGCTCAGAGGCATAGTTGCAGTAATGCTGTGATGCTGCAAGTCCAGAGACAAGGTCAGTGTTAACTTGGAGGTCTCAGCATCATTTTTGGTGTTTTGCAAGACACATACATGAGCAGTCCTGTAGGGTGGTGCGTTTGCAGAGTCTCAAAAGAAATCTGATAGTTTCCCAAGTCAAATGCTCTTACCAACAAGAGGTTCTTCATTCTTTCTCAGGGAGGACTGGATTTTCACTAATAGTGTACAAGTGGAGTAAAATTAATTATCTTAAAACCCGAAGAACATGTCTATATTTTTTTATATTACAAGGGTTCCCAGCAAGTTGAAAGAAGAAGAGAAAGTTGTTTCAGTGTTTGAGGAGAGGGTGAACCATTTTGTTAAGAGAAGTGACTGCAGACATCACTTTTTCACTATGGCTCTTTTGAAACATGCTGGAATAGTTGTGTGGATGGATTTAAAAGCAATTTTTCTGAGTGTTGTTTAGGAGTTCCATTTTAAATGGCTTACCCTGGTGCCTCACAGTATTTTAAAAAAATGTTTTTTCTGAAACAGGAAGGAAAAAGGAAAACTTTGTCTCTGCACTTTTTTGGAGGGGCTAGTGAGGGGGTAGAATTGGAAAGACATCATCACCAAACCATACTGGGGCTCATCAGTTGCCCTATGTGTCTGGTGACTCTTCATTTTCTGCTTTGTCCCAAGTTTCCCAAAAGAAATGCACTGAATCGTCCTGAGAAATGCCTGCTGATCTGTACTGTGGTATTAGCTACAAATTTGAAGGCTGGACTTCCGAGTGCTGTGGTGATACACACTGCCTACTCAGGAGCTCACTCCTGATTTGAGTGTGGAAGGAGCAAGCAAGGTTTTCGGGCTGGTGGGCTTCAGCACAGTGGGACTCTGGCAACACTTGAGTCCAGCATGCCTAGCCACCCTCCTGGCTTTGCAAACACAAGGCAACTCAAGGGCAGTTACTAAATATGTGAGAGAGGTAGGCGGGATGATTACCGTTGCAACAGGAAAACTGACTTCAGTTAAACATCTCTTCAAATGCACAAAGGGCATAAGCATGATATCACAGAATCACAGAATATTAAGAGTTGGAAGGGACCTCGAAAGATGTCCAACCCCCTGCCACAGCAGGATTCCCTAGACCAAGTCACACAGAAGCGCGTCCAGATGGGTCTTGAATACCTCCATAGAAGGAGACTCCACAACCCCTCTGGGCAGTCTGTGCCAGTGATCTGGCACCCTCACTGTGAAAAAATCCCTACGTGTATTCACACGGAATCTCCTATGCTTCAGCTTACAGCCATTGCCTCTTGTCCTGTCACTGGGATTCACTGAGAAGAGCCTGACCCCATCCTCCTGACACCCACCCTTCACATACTTAAAAGCATAGATGAGGTCACCCCTTAGCCTCCTCTTCTCCAAGCTCAAAAGACCCAGCTCCCTCAGCCTTTCCTCATAAGGAAGATGTTCCAGCCCATTCATCATCTTGGTGGCTCTGCGCTGGACTCTATCCAGNTGAAAAGTACTGGTCCCAGTACTGACCCCTGAGGGACTCCACTAGACACAGGCCTCCAACTAGACTCCATCTCATTGACCACAACTCTCTGACTTCTGTCCTTCAACCAGTTCACAATCCACCTCACTACCCAATCAGCCAGACCACGCTTGCTCTGTTTAGTGTCAAGGATGCTGTGGGAGACAGTGTCAAACGCTTTACTGAAATCAAGATAAACCACATCCACTGCCCTACTCTCATCTATCCACCTGGTTTTGTCGTCATAAAAGGCTATCAGGTTTGTGAAACATGACTTCCCCTTGGTAAACCCATGCTGACTGCTCCCAATGACCCTTTATCCTTGATATGCCTACAGGCAGAGCCGAGGACAAAGTGTTCCATCAAATTACCAGGGATGCAGGTGAGGCTGACCAGTCTATAGTTACCTGGCTCCTTCTTCTTGCCCTTTTTGAAGACTGGAGTGATGTTTACCTTCCTCCAATCCCCAGGCACCTCTCCTGTTCCCCAGGACTTACTAAAGGTGATGGAGAGGGGCCTGGCAATGACTTCTGCCAGCTCCCTCAGCACCCGTGGGTGCATCCCATCAGGACCCATGGATTTATGGATGTCAGGATGGCTTAACTGCTCCCTAACCCAGTCCTCCTCAACTAAGGAAAACTTGTGTCCAGTTCTGGGCCCCTCAGTTTAAGAAGGATAGGGAACTGCTGGAAAGAGTCCAGTGCAGAGCCACAAAGATGATGAATGGGCTGGAACATCTTCCTTATGAGGAAAGGCTGAGGGAGCTGGGTCTCTTTAGCCTGGAGAAGAGGAGACTAAGGGGTGACCTCATCTATGCTTTTAAGTATGTGAAGGGTGGGTGTCAGGAGGACGGGGTCAGGCTCTTCTCAGTGAAGCCCAGTGACAAGACAAGGGGCAATAGTTGTAAGCTGAAGCACAGGAGGTTCCATGTGAATACAAGAAAAAATATTTTCCCAGTTGAGGTGCCAGAGCACTGGCACAGACTGCCCAGAGAGGTTGTGGAGTCTCCTTCTATGGAGGTATTCAAGACCCATCTGGACGCGCTTCTGTGTGACCTGGTCTAGGGAATCCTGCTGTGGCAGGGGGGCTGGACTAGATGATCTTTCGAGGTCCCTTCCAACTCCTAACATTCTGTGATTCTGTGATCACTTCCAGAAGAAGACATTGTCTGTGAAAACATACTGCTATCTGCAGAAACTGCAGTTACTTAGAAGAGCCTTAGCTGAAAAGTAAAATCATCAAACATAATTTGTTGTGTTCTAACCCAAACCACGACAATGTGATTTGGGGAAAGCAGATATTCCTCTTGGCTTTGTTGAAGTGCATTACAGAGATGGAGAAGGGGGGGCAGGTGTAGCAGAGAGGTGCAGGAAGGACAACAGAGTCAGATGCGGGAAAGGGAGATGACAGCAGCCTCGGAGCTCTTCTCGAGGAGGTCAGAATGAAATGTGAGGAATCTGGGGGCAAGGGGATTTTAATCATTGAGTTGAGGAGTAGGCAATCTAAAAAATTTTAGCAGAAAGAAAATGCAGAAAGTTTATGGCAAACATTTTTAGAGAAAAACCCTGTTATGACTTAATGACAGCTTCAGCCTGAGTTAAAAATCTGAGCTTTATTTCATAAACCATCAAGGAATGAGCCACAGATATGCACTCCTTTAAAACAACATGGAAAACTAATGCATTGTTGTAAATACCTATAGGAAGCTTTTCTGGCAGTTTTAATCTCACATTGCAGTCTTTAGCTACCACAGGGAGAGCAGGAATTGCTGAGCAGATGAGAAATATCCTGCACAGGCAGGCAGAATGCCAACAGAAGTGGTGTGTAATATCTAGCCGTGTGTGTATATATATATTCATCCCTCTGATTATTACCCATTACTGATCTTTGAGTAGGTGATGAGAACGCTGCAACCCAAATTCCAAGAGGTATCAAAAGAGACTTCAGGGTCTCGGGAGAGATGGTGAAGGAATCTGGGCACAGGTTATTTTACCCTCTCTCACTTATTAGATGAAGGAAGGGCTGTGGATGTTGTCTACCTTTACTTTAGCAAGGCATTTGACACAGTTTCCCACAGCATTCTCCTAGATAAGCTGGCTGCTCATGGCTTGGATGAGCACACGCTTGGCTGGATCAAAAACTGGTTGGAGGGCGGAGTCGAGAGAGTTGTGCTCAATAGAGTCAAGTCCGGTTGGCGGCCGGTCACGAGCGGTGTCCCTCAGGGGTCAGTGCTGGGGCCAATCCTGTTCAACATCTTTATTGATGACTTGGAGTGCTTAGAGTGCACTGACAGGGATTGATTCCTGGTGACTCCCCGCCAGCTGTGTCTCTGAGATGATGTTCTCCTGTGAGCACTTTCCCTCCTTGGGGGGAGGAAAGAATCACGAGTATAGTCTCTGAAGTCCAGGGATGAAAAGTGATTTATTCAAACTTCCCGGGGCTTTTATACTCCCCTGGGGAGGGTTTAGCAAAAGGGAATGTGATTGGGTGGTAACTCAGGAAAAAGGGAGTGTAACCAATGAGGTTTGACAGGGGCAGGGAACTGGTTCAGGGAGGAAGACAACATGTCGCCGCCCAGGGGTTCCACGTGCACCAGGGAAGGGATAACAGAGGCTTATAAAAAAACTGTACAGAAGTTTGCAACCCGCGGAAAGACTCGTGCAGCTCCCGGTGTAGTGATCCTGGGAAGAAGCCACTGTAAGATCCTGGTTCTAGATGTTTTCCTTCCACTTCTTATAATCTGGGTGTTCTCCCACAGTGCACCCTCAGTAAGTTTGCAGATGACACTAAGCTGGGTGGGAGTGTCGATGTGCTTGAGCGTAGGGAGGCTCTGCAGAGGGACCTAGACAGGCTGGATCGATGGGCAGAGGCCAATGGGATGAGTTTTAATAAAGGTAAATGTAGAGTCCTGCATTTTGGTCGTAACAACCCCGGGCAGCGCTACAGGCTTGGTGAGGAGTGGCTGGAGAGCTCCCCAGCAGAGAAGGACCTGGGAGTGCTGATTGACAGCAGGCTGAACATGAGGCAGTGTGCCCAGGTGGCTAAGAAGGCCAACGGCATCCTGGCTTGTATCAAGAATAGTGTGACCAGCAGGAGCAGGGAGGTGATCTTGCCACTGTATTCTGCACTGGTGAGGCCACCTCTTGAGTACTGCATGCAGTTTTGGGCACCTCTGTGATTCTTTGATTCTTTCCAGTTGCAGCCAGAGACATTGGAATTAATAGATGGATCCAATCTATGGATACATGGCTCTGAGGCTGGTGTCACCACCACAGTTCAGTAATGGGATGCCTTACATGGCACCAGGCTTGTTGGGCTCTGATAGGGTTCACCTTTCTCATAGAGGGAAGAGGCTCTTTGCTCAGGAGCTTGTAGGGCTCATTGGCTTTAAACTAGTCTTGAGGAGAGAAGGGTATAATGATGTCATGCCATGGTTAGAGGGACATGGTGCAAAGGAGGACCCTCAGTCTGTTGCTCTGAGGAATACTGGGGATGCTGCAGCACAGTTGAAATCTTTTGGGGACAAGCCAGGGTAATCCTGAGGAAATAGAATTCAACAGGGAAACACCAGTGAAATACCTCAAAGGAATTAAAGGCCCTCCCTTTCAGAAGCTGACTAAGAAACAAGAGGAGCTGGAAGCTACAGTCCTGCTAGAAAGTTCTGACATAGTTGCCATTACTGAAACTTGGTGGGACAAATCCCATGACTGGAGTGTGACTATTAATGTCTACAGGCTGTTCAGAAGGGATAGATGAGGAAGGAGGCGTTGCACTCTACATCAAAAGATGAAAATAGTGTGAAGAGCTGTCTCTGAAGAACAGCCAAAAGCAGGTCAAGAGTTTATGGGTAAGAATCAGAGACCAAGGCAGCAAAGGGTGTTGGTGTCTACTACAGGCCTCCTGATCAGGGGGAGCCTACCAATGAAGCTACACAGTCACAGGTTCTCATCCAGCTGGGGTACTTTCAACCACCCTGACACCTGCTGGAAAATTAGCACGGCAAGCTATAGGCAATCCAGAAGACTCCTGGAGTGCGTCAGCGATAACTTCTTAAACCAAGTAATTGACATCCCTACCAGAGGGCTTTTGGTACAAGGCCTGATGATCACCAATGCAAGTGAAGTCATCAGTGATGTCGAGACTAAAGGCATCCTGGGCTGTAGTGATCAGGCACTGGTGGAGCTCATAGTGCTGAGGGATATGGGACAAGTGAGGAGTGTAGTCAAGATCCTGAGTTTTAGGAAAGCAAAATTCCAGCTCTTCAAGGAGTTAGTCAACAGGCTCCCCTGGGAAACGGTCCTCAGGGACAAGGGAGTGGAAGAGAGCTGGTAGACCTTTAAGGATGCTTTCCACAGAAAGCAGGAGCTCTTGATCCCCAGGGGTAAGGAATCGGGCAAGGAAGGGAAGAGACCAACATGGCTGTAGTGACCATGAAGCAATGGAATTCAAGGTCCTCAGGGCTCCTAAGAGAATATGTTCTAGGCTCGTGACCCTGGACTTTGGACGTGCAGACTTTGATCGCTTCAGGGATCTGATGGCCAAAGTACCGTGGGACGAAGCCCTGGAGGGAAGGGGGGCCCAGGACAGCTAGCCAATTTTCAAGGATAACCTCCTCCGTGTCCAGGAGCTATGTATCCCGAGTAAGAGGAAGGCAGGGAAGAATGCTAGGAGACCTGCTTGGATGAACAAGATGCTCCTGGACACCCTGTCTCATAAAAGAATCTATATAAGGAGTGGAAGAAGGGTCAACTAGAATGGGGGGCGTACAGGGAAGCTGTCAGGAGAGCAAGGGAATTGGTTAGGAATACTAAAGCTCAGTGGGAGTTAAATCTAGCCAGGGAAATCAAGGGGAATAGTAAACATTTCT